>CM028380.1:45509991-45534465 GCA_013146195.2 Codonopsis lanceolata
GAAGTTCTTCGAGAATAACGCTTAATGCACTTGAGGGCATTTCTCCCATTTCCTCCCCGAAAGATCACGACGATTATTTCCATTATTATTTCCTTACTTGAATCTATCAAGACGCCCTGATTGATCGTCGCCGAGTTCCTTTTCAGATCTAAACACTCCTCTACGACATGCTCCCCACATCGCTTGTGATAAGCACAAAATTTTGTGTTATCCCTATATTGGGTCAGATCGTGGTTCATGGGCAAGCGTAAAGGTCATTCCTGATCCGCATCATGATTTCCTCCCTAGAAGCTCGTGGAGTGAAATGATGCTCTAAATCGCTGAAGCCTGATCAAGTCGTGTTCCAATCTCTCCGAAATTATTGGTTGCTCCCTGAAGTGGCAAGTGCCGCCGAGCTACTTTCTCCTTGCCCTTTCCCTTCTGGTCAGTCTCCGTAATTGTGCCCGAGCAAGCATCTCACCCTGAGTTACTGGAGGATGTATTACCAACTCTTATTTTAGACCCCCACTTCGCATGTTATTTAGAAAGCAAAGTGTGACCTCCCATTCGGTCATGCATGTGACCTGTTCGAACACCTTTGTGAATCATTCCACATAACTGTGAGAGGATTCGTCAACTCCCTGGACCACTTTACAGAGATCGAAATGACTTTTCGGAAGAGCTCCGGCAGAACCAAACTCTGCTAAGAACTTTTCCCTCAGATCCTTCCATGCTGTTATAGATCCTCTCGGGAAACATCCCAACCAGCTTTGGGCTTTGCCTTGAATAGCCCCTGCAAATGCCTTCATTTTTAAGGCTTCATTGCTAGTTACCAAGCCGACCTGTGCCTCAAACGAGCATAACCAATCTCCTACCCGGGTCTTTCCCGAATATTTGTCGAAATTTGGGAAGACAGCCCCCTGAGCTGGAGGTGTGTTTTCGATCCAATCCGTAAAAGGACTACTGTTTGTGGATTGAACCGTCCCATCAGGTCGGCGACCAGCCTCCCATCCATCCATCCTAGCCTGCACAATTGCCAAAACCTCCGCTATTGTCTGAGGTTGTGCTGGTAATAGTGTTGTTGGGATCACCGCGGGCTGAGCTTTAGCAGCCAAATGTGCCTCAACTTGTTATGCTACAATCTGCTGGGGAACCCTTGGTAGTCTGAGGGCCTCATGGTAGTCTGCTCGTCTGTCATGCTCACGACGAGGTGATGTCCGACGAGATCGATGAGAATAATGAGACCGAGAGTGATAGGAGTGTTCCTGTTCATCTCTTCGGCTCCGTCTGCTAGCAGGCTGTGACTCAGCGACCATACTGGGCTCTCTGGCACGGCGTCTATCTCGTCCACGCCTTTCCTCGTAAATTTCAACCACATGAGTACCTTGATTGTGGCTGCTACCACTTTCTGCTCGATTTCGAGCTGGTGCCTGATCAATAGCCAAAGGAGGTCTGTGTGGGGCATGGCCGCCAACACTAGGCACCCTTTCCACCATTTGTGGAACGATTGTTACAGGCACGATTGTAATTAGCTGTTTCTCTAAAGGAGCTGGTGGTTGTCCCAACGCGGCCAATTGTTGGTTCAGTATGAACATCCTGCTCAAATACTGAGCCTGATTGCGAATAGCCTGAGCATGTGCTTGCTCATTTAGCGGGACAGGTTCCACCACCGAATTAAGCCGAGCAGCCTCTCAACGTTGATTCAATTGATCACGCAATTCAACCAAATTGGCCCTTTGCTGTTGCAATTGATTTCTCAAATCGGGCTGAGGTAGATCATGAACAACCCTGCCTATTGGTGCATGTTGAGCTGCTGCCTGAGATCTGGTCATTACCCCGCCTATTGGAGGGAGCTCATTCCTTGGAAGCTGGTCGAGCTGGGGAACCCCCTTGGGTCGGTTATTGATTGGTGGCCAATCTCCTTGGTGCACAGACACATCCCTACCAACATTTCCACTTGCTCCAATATGTCCCTTACCGTTTTTAGCCATGCTAACAAAATTTGATGAGATTGATTAAAGATTTTCGTTTCTCGGCAACGGAACCAAACTGATGCTACACAATTTGGTCTTGGGTCGTTCCTTGCGGTGTTTAGGATATCTGGGCTTGTGTGAAGGTATGATCTTGTGAAAACCCTATCAAAAGAAGAAAACCTTAGAAGGAATGCAAGACAGGGCCTCGCGAAACCTCTCAGGCATGAGAGTAAGTCTTTAGCTTGTGGAAAGCAAAATGACAGAGTTTCGGTCTGTAAAAGTGAGCGTACCTTTCGAATGAAGTATTGTAGGGTATTTATAGCCTTTTTGGGAGTGAAATCTGGGCTGAATCATTATAGTAGAGAAATTATAGGTCATTATGACTATAATCGCGGGCTGACTGCGTAACTGATGGAGTGATGACTTAAATCTCAGACTCGAGAGTTCTTAGTCAATAAATCTCCGAACAGCCTTTGATTCCTGCTCGGTCAGATCGGTGAGGAAGATTCATGCTCGGGTTATATGTACGATGTTTGCCCCGGGTTATTTTGCTCGGGTGACCTCTTTCCTGCCCCCGGACGTCCACGTGCTCATCATGTGAAGGGCCATGTGCCTAGCTCGTGATCAGGATTTGGGCCGAGCTTATCATCCTATAAGATTTTTTATTCTCTTTATTTTATTTATGCACGATTTAGTTGACATGCGTTTAACGCACATGTTAAAAAAACTAGTTATAAGTAATTTTGGTGATGGTTAGCTGTTCCTACATGCTCATCAAAACCTCACTTGACAGTGTAGTGGTCGTAAATGGACTCATAGTTAAGTTAGATGTGTCTTCTTCTTATGACTTTAGTCTAGTTAGTCATGTTTTAAAGGTATATCTAGGGATTTAGAAGTGCTTCCCTCGGTTGCTCTAAGCCCCAATTCGACCATGGCTTCCACTTTTATTTTATTCTTGTATTGCTACCTTACTCAAATATGTTACTCCACTCACTACTAATTTTCTTAAAAAATAAATCTAAGATCTAAATATTATGTAACTTAGGATAAATTGATATAGAAGTATATGCTCTTAGAATAAATCTGTTGACGATTTTGAACCGTCCCATTGTTGGTGATTTCACTGATTCGATCATTATGACTCTTGGTGCAAGTACCCAGAGGGTGACAATAATAAAGATGAATCTAAAGAGATCTAACTCTCTCCTGATTTGTCCAATACTAGTAATTCATTTTTTGCTGGATATGGTTAGCTACACTACATTGGTGAGAATCCTTCTCAAATTCTTAGTTGGTTCACTGACACTTACACATTTCAAGAATTCCTCTCTCTTAAATAATTATTTTTCACAATGGCTTTAATTCTTCATTCATTCATACATGGGTCACACTACCACATCATCCACTTTATTTACACTACTTTTTTTATTTTTATATTTTGCAAATAAATTAATTAATACGTATATTGTTTTATAAATAAATTAATCTGTTTATAATTTTTATTAATATATTTCATATTCAAATATGTAATATAAATCCGTTAATAATGTTAATTGTACTATTAAATATTACAAATAAATTTAAAAAACAATGGTATTAATTTATATTTTTTATTAAATATTACATATTAAACAAAGACCTCATACAAATAACAAATACTTATAATGTTAATAGGAGAATATTTATAGGAGAATATATGAGTATTTGTCCATTTTTATTGTTTTTAACAGTCTAATTTTTTTTAAAAAAATAAATAAATGTAGACACCCAAATTTTGTATCCCTGGTATTTAACATGACATGAAATATCAAGACCTGTAAAAAAGGTAACAAATGTCAAGTTACATGATCGAAAATGCAAAAAACAAAAATAGGATGCGTAAAACAGTGAAATACAGGGGGCCTGAGTGCCAAAAAGGACACTAGAAATAACCACAGGCGCCGCCCATGGTCACTCTGGCGCCCCATGGGCCAGCGCCCGCACGCCTCAAGGGGTGTGCGTGCGTATGACGCGGAACACCACTGCTCTCATTCCATCCTCCCTTGTTTAGGGGAAGACAAAATTAAAAGTGCGAGAGGAGTGCTGTCTAAAATAGCGCATTTGAATACGCCTCGGTAACTTCAGTGAATTTTTGGTCCAATATGGGATCTTTGGGTTTTCTATATCAATTTATCCATTTTTTAGGGGATACCAAGATATAGGAATACATCACCCTTTCATTCTCATTTTCCTTTTTTTAGGGAAAAACGGAAAAGTGCAAGAAAGGATGTTTCGAGGCCCCACTATGGATTTTATGAAAATTGTCTTATGGCCTATTTCAGATCACTATGAGTGCTTTGGGTTTTCTACATCAAGTTATCTCTTTTTTAGGGGATACCAGGATATAGGAATACATCACCCTTTCATTCTCATTCTCCCTTTTTTAGGAGAAAACAGAAAAGTGCAAGAAAGGAGTGTTGCGACGCGCCACTGGATCAAAAATGTTTTATAGAGTCGCCATCTTTATTTTAAGGAAGAAATAAAGAAAAACCAAAAAAGAAAAACCAGAGATTGCAAAAACGGGTTCGGAGGCTAAGTTACGAGTTAGGAAGGTGCTAGGCACCCAACTCGCCCTTTCGGTCTCAAAAGCGGTTTTTGGATAAAGTATGCTTTTTGTTATATTTATTTAGCAAATAAACAAAGCATTAAAAGACAGGAAATAAAAGCAAATACATCCATGACTACATTATTTACGGACTTGCAGCTGTCTCCTTACAATAATTACAAGTATATTTAAAAATATTTGGCCATAATATTAATAACGGCTCTTTTACATAGTATTTTCTAACTAAATCCGGGCAGCACGACGGCTTATATTTTTACATTGGGCCGGATTTGAAAATAACTTTTATAAAATAAATGCTCTTAAAGGTTTTACCTTTTAGAGCGTGGTGTGCTCGCTCTGTCTTTCTCGAGAGAGGGAGACTTTTTATGCTGCTGCTGCGGTTTGAGCAGAGTAACGTCTTATTTTTGGTGGTTTTGGCCTTTTTACTCGGGCAGAGCAATGGCACTTTCTGAGGTTTTTGGACCGAGGAAATGGGGTGGATACCTAACTAGAGGGCTAGGGATCACTTTAACCGGTGGGTTTTAGGTTTGGCGAAGTTTTGGCAGGGCTTCGAGGCTTTTTAAGAGGAACTCACTATCACTCTCGCTCTATTTTCTCTCAGCGTAACGAGGACGCGGAGAGTTTGTGATCACTGATCGGTGTGTCGAAGGCGGACCCCAAATAGGCTGGAGGAGGGACTCATCTTGGACTTTAATTTCTCTATTGGCGCTTAAATTCCTTGCACTCCGTGCTTTAAAAATTGTGCAATGCGTTAACTAGGAGTGAACTGTAGCTACACTGTAGCTTGCTGGGCGACGCCATATACCCCCATGGGCGCCAAGGCCTTCTTCTACCCGCGCCAAGCCACTGTTCCAGGTTCAAATTTTGACGCTTTAGCCCCTGCATTTTATTGTTTTACGCATCCTGCTTTGCCTTTTGCATTTTTAATTCCTGTAACTTGACATTTGTTAAGTTTTAACATGTCTTGATATCACATGCCAGAGTTACATACCAGGGGTATGAAATTGGGGTGTCTACAGAGCCCCTCAACGATGGAGTCTACGGGTAACCCGAGGCTTACTGAGTAGACGAACATCGTTGATAAGAAATAGACTCTCCAATTTCGTGCAATTAAAATAGGAGAGAAATGCAATAGGTAACAGTTATAATGCAACATTTTATAATGCTAACCAAACTCCATATCATAGATATATTTAGTCGGTTATAGCAGGTTATCGTAGTTTTTAAGCAGATATGCAATAAAGTGCTCTAATGGTCGGAGCTACTAATGTAGGCTGCCTACGTATCCCTTAATAAAGGAAATCAGACCAAAACGTAGTTCGGGCCAAAACCTAAACAAACATGCACGCGGCGGTCGTGCCTACCGAAATAGGCTGCCTACGTATCCTTATTCAAGGAATCAGACCGAACGTAGTTCACCTTTGCTGGGGATCAAGTGTTGCGATGCTAACAAACAAGTGCTGTGGTGCAAGTGCTGCGATGCTAAACAAACAAGTGTTGCCATGCTATCAAACAAGTGCTACAAAGCTATCAAATCAGTGCTGCAAAGCTATCTAACAAGTGCTGCGATGGTCGCGCCTACCGAAATAAGCTGCCTACGTATCCTTATACAAGGAATCAGATCAAACGTAGTTCATACAACGGTGAACCAACAAGCTGGGCGGAATGCAATGTCTCGTCAGGAACTTGGCCTTCGTCGGAGAACAAAGCCTTTCCCTCTGATCCGGGGTTGCGCGCCCCTTAAAGGAAAGTTTCCAAACACAGCCACAAATGCCTGGAATGCAATGCCTCCTCAGGAACTCTGCCTTCGTTGGAGAATAAAGCCTTTCCCTCTGATCCGAGGTTGCGTGCCCCTTAAGGGAAAGTTTCCAAGCACCAACACAAATGCACAGAAAAGGGGTAAAATACTTACCTTTTCTTACCTTTGCTTTACCTTTGCGACCCCTGCCGCTGTTGCTGCTTTGCTGCACTTGCTACTTTATGTTGCTTTTGCTGCACTTGCTATTTTATGTTGCTCCTGCTGCACTTGCTGGGGATTTTTTTCTCTTTTGTTGCAGTTCCGGCTTTTGCTGGAAATCTCTCCCCCTTTTGCCGCTGTATTTCCGGCCTTAGCTAGAAAATCTTCTTCCTTTTTGCTGCTTGCAACTCCGGCTTCAGCTGGAATTTTCTTTTCTTTTTGTTGCTGCATTTTCTAGCCTTAGCTGGAAAATTCTTCTTTTTGTTGCTGCAACTCCGGCTTTGGCTGGAATTTTTTCTTTTCGCTGCTGCATCTTTCTATCCCCTCTCTCTCTATTTTTTTCTCTTTTGCATTTTTTTCTTTTCTTTTTACTTGCTGCATGCATGTATATATATATATATATATATATATATATATATATATATATATATATATATATATTCTTGCTTGCATTTCTTCTTTTGCATGCATTTTTTTATTTTTGCATTCTTCTCTTCTGCTTTTCTTTTGTTTTTTTTCTTTTGCTTGCATTTTGCATTTTTTTTTCCGCATGCTTGCCATTCTTTGTTTTTTTTACTTATTTTTTTATTTATTTTGCATGCTTACTTTTATTTTCTTTTCTTCTCTCTTTTTTTTTATTTATGCAGGCTTTATTTTTACAAAATTTTTACCTTTGCCGTCGATTTTTCTGGCTTTCCTGATTATCTTGCGGCTGATCTGCTGGGGATGCGGGCTTTACTTTGCCTTCGGATGAATGACCGCCAATTTTGGTTAACAAAGTTAACTTTGTTAACTTTTCGTTAAGCTTCAGGTGTCATTTCGCAGCTTTGGAAATTTGGGGATTTAAGTGCCGCAACTTCAAACTTTGGAGGGAGAAAAAGGAAAAATTCAATTTTCCTCCCTTATAATGACGGGGAGCATGAAGACAGAAGCACTGCTTCTTCTTCCTTCTTCATTCTTTCATCTGCTTCTGCTTTCTTGCGACACCATTGTTGCTGTTTTGCTTATTTCTTCATTTTTGCTCATTTTCTCATTTTTCTTCCGCCAATTTGCGTGTTTTTTTCTAGCAGATGGCTTCTTCATCGCGATCGAGGAAGGGGAAGGCTCCAATGCACCCGGAATCTGGTGAGAGGAGGAGAGAACTCCGTCCCTTGACCCGGAATTATATCAAATACCGCTATTCCAAAGATGATTGGGGCAATATTCATCGCTATTGGAATACCCATGTATCAAATCTTCCAAGTACTTCTGTAAGTTTTTTCTTTCTAAACCCACTTGGATATTTTTCAGATCTGCTAGATTTTAGCACTGTTTTGCTTTTTGGAGCACTCCTGACCCTGCTTATAATGCTTATGCATGCAATATATATACTAAAATGATGCAATTTGGTGATGATGCATGAAATTTATGCGATTTATTTTTGCGATGCATAATTTAACTAGTGGGCACTATTTGACCCTACAATGTATGATTTATATTATTAATGCAATTTGTGCTATATGATGCATACTTTTTGCTGAAGACTATTTTTATATGCTACACGCCTATGAAATGGACTTTTCGGAATATAATGCAATTTTTTCCAAACATATTTTTGGACGTATTTTTGGATATATGCAGGATGAAACAAGGATATTTTGTGCATTAAAATTCATCTTTTATGCATGCCTATGCTGCAGGGATATAATAAATGCCATGAGAATATTTTCTTTTCATGATTGGTGGCATTTTAATTTCCTTTTTGCTAATGCTATAATGCAGCCATATAGACAATAAATGCAAATGATAGATGCTTATATCACTTTATTTGATGCACATGCAATGTAGAAAAATATATATGATGCTTGCTAATATGATGTATGGGAAACTTTTATTTTATCATGGATGCGAAGATGCAAAAATGTAGTATATACTTTTAAATGCAAAATATACACTTTTTATAATGCCTAAAATGTCAAAATACATATTTAAATGCAAAAAAGATGCATTTTTTTATTTTTTATTTTTTACTTAGGATGCTAAAGATGCGAATTAAAGTTTTGAAAATGCTAAAATGCGATAAAGATTTTTTTTAATGTTCGGAAAAAAACTTAATGCACAAATGCACTTTTTTTTTTTAATGATGATGCCGAGAATGCAATTAAAATTTTCGAATGCAAAAATGCAATACATATATATTTTATTGTCGTGATGCCAAAATGTATTTCAAATGCTAAAAGATACGTTTTTTAATTATTTTTTATGCATGGATGCCAAATGCTTATTATATACTTTTTTTTCTTACATGCAAAATGATGTTTTATTCTTTTTGTCTCTTTTTTTTTTAAAAAAAAATGCATCACGGAAATTAATATGCTGCAATTTTATTATTTACAAAATATGATGCATGCAACATGTTTATTCTTTATCATTACTTATTTTTTTATTTAATTATTATTCATTCAATTTTTTTTGCAAGGAAAATAAAAGATAGTAAACTTACCTTTTTCCTTTCCCCCGCCCCCCTTTTTTTCTTTCAGCTTCGCATGCCCTTTCAACATGTTCGAGCCACTTGTGCCAAGGTGGCAGATATTTATCACATGCTGCCTAAGGCAACACAAGTTTTGGTGGAGGGCTCCGGTTTTAGCACCTTCCTGCACGCCTTCCGCCTTTTTTCGAGTTTTTGCCCATTTTTTATGTGCTACGGGATTACTAGTGGGATACTACCCACACATTCCACCGTGACCCCCTGTGACTTCGATGCATCACCAGCCTTCCTACCAGCATTAGTTGGACCTTGGCGCCCGACCACACTCTCTGTCAGCGCCATGATGAGGTGGAGGACCTTTTGGGCTTTGAGCCGGGATATAAATCCGCCGATGAGATTTTTATTGGCAGCGTGCGAAAATGGCTTCTAGACAACGCCGGGCGGGTTCCAAAAAATGATCCCGAAGCCATGGCTCGCGCTGCTAGAGCGTTCTTATTCTTTTTCCTGGGCACGTCTCTTTTTGCCAATTCTTCCACCACCCTGAGAGTTTCTGTCCTGGCATGCCTGGTAGATTTTGAGCAGATGGCCAATTATGACTGGGGGCAGGCAGGTCTGGCCGAGCTTTATGCTTCCATGGATAGGGCCAGCCGCAACGACTTGCCGACTTTGAATAGGTTTGCCCCGGCGTGGGAGTATATGCCTTTTCCTGCTTTTTGCTGCTTCTCTTCTTTTTTTTTTCTTTTTTTTTTCATTAGCATATTTTTTTTCGCAGCGTATATATTTCCATTGTTGATAAAATTTCCTTTTTTTTCTCTCTTTTTTATTTGCAGGTCTGGGCCTTTTTATTTTTTCACTTCACTCAAGGTCGGCTACGCCAGCGTTTCCACCAGCCACCCTACTTGGTTGAATTTGTGGACGAGAACAGGGTTCGGCTGGACCAGGACGGCGGCTGCTCAAAGAAGGAGAGAGTGCAAGAGCGGATTGCTAGCTCAAGTGCAGGCACAGTGCACTTTCTCCCTTGGGGTCTAGAGGACATTATCTTTGGGCTTTTGGTCGAGCCGCCGGGATCATCGATGGTATCCATCATGATCGATTCTTTATACATGGGCGAGCGGGTCAACCGCCAACATTATCCAGTTTTGATGCCCCTAGTGGTGCCTCTTAGGCCTCCTTTTTGGGTGATAGAGCCGGACCATTTGCCGAACATGTATCTATACCTGTCGAAATTTCTCATGCCTCCGACTGATTTTCCGACTATGGCTTATGAGGACTTTCTGTGGACCGTGCTTCATCCTCCCCCTCCTGCTCTTGCTGCACCCAGACGGGCTTCTGATGTTTCTGCCAGGCCGAGGCCCTCCATCCCGTCTCTCGACGAACATCTGGAATTAACTGAGCCTAATGATGTCTTCTCTACCTTTCAGTATCATTGGGGCGGCCGGATGGTAGAGGAAGTGCTTCCTGATGCCGAGATTCCCGAGGAGCGTCGAGTTCCGGAGCAGGCCCGTTCGGTAGACACATTTATCTTTGCATTTCTCTTTTCATTTTTATCATGCATATATATTTTTTATTCATTTTTTTTGTAGACTGGTGTATTTTCTTTTGCTGTCTCACTTTTTTCTTCTTCAGGTGAACGTGTCTACCTACAAGAGGTTGCTGCGGGGCTTTTTCAGTATCAACAAGCTTTATCAAATCTTGTTGACGAGCTTTCCTGGAGGGGGAATGATGTGGTGCAGTAGACCAGGCGCCGGGGCGATGATGACGATGATGCGGATACCGGGTCGAGCCGCGCTCGGGGCAGAGGACGAGCATACAGAACTGGTGGCACAGAGGATCCTTGGGTTATGGGAGGTGGTTTCGATAGGAGCCAGTCTTCCCGTGCCCATTAGCTTGAGATACATGCACTTATTAGCTTTCTTTTTTTTTCGTACTAAAATCTGTACAAATATTTATTATACAATGCAATATAATTTTATACGATGCAATAAATTAAGAATGCAGACTCAAAATGCACGCACAAAGTAAAGCTATACCGATACCTAATGGGTAATAGCACGATGTATCTCAGAAACGGATTTTAAAAGAATACACTTTTGGGCTGGAGCGGGCTTTTCTGATGATATGCGGGGAGGAAGAGGCAGCCGCCTCCTCCTGTTCTTGGCCATATAATTGTTGCGAGGCTATACTTTCTAGCCTTTTCATTTTTCTCTGCGATCAGATAGAGCAATAGGCAGTGGTCGGAACCAAAGTCGTTCGGCTGCTCAGGACAATAGGGATGCTGACAACGAGGAAGAGGACACTTCCGGAGGTTCTTATGCTGACGAGACCGGGGCTTCTTCGGCGCCTCGCAGAAGGAGTATATGGTCCCAGCTGGGCGGACGCCGCAGGCACTGATAGACCGCTTCGAGGCTAGAGCTGCAAACAAAGGATAATTGGGGGGGGGGAACAAGGGGGTAGAAGTAGCAAAAATAATATGTACAGGCAAATAATGCATATCGTAAATATATTTAACCATTATTCCTAAGTTGCACCTTAGGACCTGTAATTATATTTTAGTATTTTAAAGTGAGCTTTTCGTCATGGTTTTTCTTCTTCTTTTCTTTTCTTTTGTCAGTCGAGCCCTTTGCATGCTGAAGACTGGAGGTAGGATGCTGAGGATTCTAGAAAGTGCATTCCCTCCCCTTTTCTCCTGATTTTTTTATTTTTTTTATACATGCTCTAATTTTTGCCTAGGCCGCCCTTTCGGGTTTTTGACCTAGCGAGCCCTTATTTCTCCTTTTTGTCTCCCTTTTTTTTAAATATATATATGCTCTAATTTTGCCTAGGCCGCCCTTTCAGGTTTTCAGCCTAGCGAGCTAGGGAGGGAAGCAACTGCCAGGTGGATTAGCTCAAGCATAATACCTTTTAAGCTTGTCAAAATTGGAGGGCTGACCGAGATCTTCTCCTTCTTGGTTCGTGAGGAGTACGACACCTCCTGACCGGATTTCTTTGACGACATATGGTCCCATCCAAGGGGATTTCCATTTTCCCCTAGTATCAACATAACTAGGAGGTTTATCTCGAAGCACGAGATCCCTGACTTGGATGTCGCCACCTCTAACTTTTTTGTTGAAGGCTCGGGCTATGCGCCTTTGATATGCTCCGGTATGCTCCAGGGCTAGCAGACGTCGTTCGACAACTAGGGCTAATTCTTCATATCGCCCTTTGACCCAGTCGATCTCTAATATGCCGGATTCCATCATCACTCTTAATGATGGAATTTCAACTTCAATAGGCAGCATTGCTTCCATGCCATATGCCAAGGAGTAAGGGGTAGCCCTAGTGGGTGTGCGAACTGAGGTGTGATAACCCCAAAGGGCTAGCGGCAACTTTTCAGGTTAGTCTCTTCCTGTGTCAGCCATTTTTCTGATAATGTTCTCTAGTGTTTTATTGGCTGCTTCAACGGCTCCGTTGGCTTGTGGTCGATAGAGGGAGGATTTATGCCTTTCGATTTTGAATTCGTTGAGCAGATGATTCCCGTCCCCTTCAAAATGTGTGCCGTTGTCGGAGATTATCTCGAAAGGCACTCCGTAGTGATATATGATGTTGGTTCAGATGAATTTGGACACCTTTTGAGCGTTCATGATTTTATAGGAGGAGGCTTCTACCCATTTTGTAAAATAATCAACGGCTACAAGAACATATTCGTGGCCATTGGATCTCTTCCGGTGAATTTGGCCTATAACGTCGATTCCCCAAGTTGAAAAGGGCCAGGGGGCTGTGGAGTTATATAAGACGTGCGGGGGCACGTGTTACAAATTTGCAAAGCGTTGGCACTTGTCACAATGACACACCCACCGAATATAGTCGGTTTCAAGCGTGCTCCAATAGTACCCCTGCTGGATAACTTTCTTGGATAGCATGTGGCCATTCATGTGGGGCCCGCAGGTACCACCATGAAGCTGGTCCATAATTTGCTTGGCTTTGGCCTGGTCGACACATAATAAATTAAGGCCTTGATAATGCCTTTTATATAGGCTGCCGCCGCTGAATACGAATTGCGAGGCCCATCTCCGCAGGGAGACTTTCCCTCTTTTGTCCAGGTCGGGAGGATAGATCCCTTTCTGAAACAGATTTAGGATATCAGCATACCAAGGCTCATGATCTGCTTCAGGGGCTGCATTAATTTTAAAGCAATATGCCGGAGTGACCTTTTTCCCAACTATAAATGGCTGGACTTGGGTTTCTGTGGGAATTTGGACCAATGATGCCAGAGTGGCCAGTGCATCGGTAAATTGATTTCTATCTCGTGGCAAGTAGTGGAACAAGATAGAATCAAATTTAGCAGCAAGTGCTGTTAGCTTGGCATGATAGAGTTGCAACCGGGGATCTTGGGCTTCGACTTGATTTATAATCAGGGTAGAGTCTCCATAGACTTCGAGATCTTTGGCTCCCCTTTGGAGAGCTTCTTCTAGGCCAGCAATACAGGCTTCGTATTCTGCCATATTATTTGAGCATTCGAACTCCAACCTTATGGCTAATGGTGTGTGGAAATCTGCCGGATCGATCAGCAAGATTCCTATGCCAAAACCTCTTTTATTTGCAGCTCCATCAAAGAACATCTGCTAGCTGGTGTTATGGTCAGTGATTTCCAAGACGCCTTCGTCTGGGAAGCCAGGCTCAGTTGCATCTTCTGCTTTTAAGGGCAGATTGGCTAAATGATCTTCAATCACGCTGCCTTTGATAGATTTGAGTGTGACATAGGTTATGTCAAACTCGTTGAGAAGAAATGACCACTTAGCCAGTCGGTTGGAAAGTGATGGCTTGCCGAAGATGTACTTTATAGGGCCCCATCCTGGAGATTAGCTTGATGGACTGTCCTTGCAGATAAGTTTTGAGCCTTTGAGTGGCCCAGACTAGGCCGGTGCAGCTTTTTTCCAGTGCTGAATAATTTAGCTCCCTTCCTTGCAGCTTCCTACTTATGAAATAGATGGCATTTTCAACGTAGGAATTTTCTTTTTCTTGGGCGAGCACAACCCCTACTGACGTGTCTGTGACGGTTAAATATATGAGGAGAGGTTTATGTATATGGGGCGGGGCTAGCACAAGTGGGTTGGTAAGATAGGCTTTTATTTTTTCGAAGGCTAGCTGGTATTTTTCGTCCCAGACTTGGTCAGTATTTTTCTTTAAGAGTTTGAAGAGGGGCTCACATATAGATGTCAGCTGCATGATGAAACGGCTGATATACTGCAATCGGCCTAGAAAGCCTTTGACTTCGGTTGGAGATTTTGGTCGTGGCATGTCTATGATGGCTTTGATCTTTGCTGGCTCGATCTCGATGCCCTGCTCGGTCACCAAGAATCCCAGGACCTTGCCTTTAGTAACCCCAAATGTGCATTTGGCAGGGTTCAACTTCATTTGGTGCTTCCTCAACCTTTCGAAGAATTTTCGAAGGTCTTTGATATGAGCACCGTTGGCGTCGCTGGAGTGCACGATCATGTCGTCGACATAGACCTCGATTTCCTTATGGATCATGTCGTGGAAAAGGGTGGTGGCAACCCTTTGATAAGTAGCCCCGACATTTTTTAGCCCAAATGGCATGACAGTGTAGCAATAAGTTCCCCAAGGAGTAGTGAATGAGGTCTTCTCCTGGTCTTCTGCTGCCATTTTAATTTGATTGTAGCCCAGCATGCCGTCGACGAAAGATATGACTTTATGAGCGACAACAGCGTCTACCACAATATCAATATTGGGTAGAGGGAAGTCATCTTTGGGAGACGCCTTGTTGAGGTCGCGGAAATCTACGCAGATTCGGACCTTCCCGTTGGGCTTGGGAACGGTCACTATGTTGGACAACCAGATCGGGTATTCAACTACCCGAATGAACTTGACGCGCAGCTGCTTCATAATTTCTTCTTTAACTTGCAGTGACCATTCTGGCTTGATCCGACGGAGCTTTTGCTTGATTGGCCGAGCATCCGAATATATGGGGATCCGGTGTTCGACTATGGCTGGGTCTAGCCCGGGCATATCTTCGTAGGACCATGCAAATACGTCCACGAACTCTTTGAGAAGATCAATGTGTGCTGCCCTTTTAGAGCCTTGCAGGTAGCTGCCGATTTTGATTTCTTTTATTTCATTGTCCAGCCCCAGATTGATAGTGGACAAGTCTTCAGTTGCTACTGATGAATGATGATGTTCCTGGTGCTCAACTGACTTTACAAGCTCAAGCAAATAATTTTTATCTTTTGGGTCCATTTCATCAAATGACTCATTAGTATAATTATTTAATGTGTCTTTTAATGTAGGTGCAACTAAGGAATAAACAAAGACATTTAGATTATCATTAATAGCAAACTATACAGGGTTATTTACATTGTTGAGGATCTGGGGTTTGAGATCTTTAACTTTAGGAAGCGGATCGGTAGATGACCAATCCGTAAAGCTAGGGGAAGAAATAGGGATAGTACATCCGAAGTGGTCCACTGGATCTGCGGGCGTCAAAAGTGGGCCGGTCGTAGTATACCAGTTCTGTAGAGGCTTATCAGTAATAAGCTCAAACTCAGCGGGGAGCTTTTCATAATAAGTGCCTCCGTCTATCATACCTAGGAAACTGTCCTTGAGGCTTTTATTAGAAACTCCTGTTATTGATGAGCATATTTACAGCACCTTTTATTTTTGGCTAAATAAGTTCACTTGCCCTTTAGACCTCCTTGGCTTGATTTGTTTAAAAGATTCTTGTACCTGCCACCGTAATTACCTCGTTGTCAATAAGATCCTGAATCGCGTTTCTGAGTAAGTAGCACTTATCGGTGAGATGACCACTGCAACGATGGTACTCACAATACTGGGCATAATTCCATGTAGTAGGCAATGGATTGGGTGGTTGATAATTAACCATGGGCTTAAGTATCTCATGGGCCCACATTGTTTGGAATATTTCAGACCTTGGGGCAGGTAGATCATCATAGTGCCTTGGAATTATTTCCTTCTTTTCTCTCGGCCTGGGTAAATTACCGGATTGGGATTTGGTTAAACAACTGAGTGAAGTTTTCTCCCTTGGGTAATATTGCACCGGGATTGGGTCGCCTGGACCCTGGTTTAAGAGAGGTTCCTTTTCTGGTACATAAATGATTTCTTTTGGAATTCCCAGGGTCAATTGCTGAGAATAAGTATTTGAGGGATCGAGAGAGAGATAATTCTTTTGGTTATAATAGCAGGCATTTAGGTGAGGGAGATCAAGGTTGATTTCTGGAGGATATGGATTGGAATTATGAGCATTTGAAATCATATTACCTTGGGCCAAGGGATTAATATTTGGCTGATGGCTATCACTTGGTGGCTTCCCAGAGGCTTGGAAAATGATATTTTCTGAGGTATCAGGACAGTTTATTTCAGGGAGGCGAGAAGCATTAGGAACATATTTTGGGATTTTGATATTTTGGGAGAAGGCGGCAAGAGTTTCCGAGAAAACTGCTAAAACATCATTCATCACGTAATTTGTTATTCTTTTCGCATGGGCATCCAATTCTTTCTTTAGCCAAGTTTCAAGTCCAGGAGGATGTGCGTACTTAGGAGTTTCTTTCTCTGGTTCCCATCTGTTCCAATTGTTGCTAGCTTCCATCATTGTCTGTTTATTTTTAGCTGTCATTCTGCTTAGATTTGTACCCTCTGAATTGATTCTGCCCTTTTCTGATTTGATTTCTGCACCCGTATCCCGTATCAACCGGCTGTAGACACCCCAATTTCGTACCCCTGGTATGTGAGTGACATAAAATATCAAGAACTGTCAAAACTTAACAAATGTCAAGTTACAGGAGCCAAAAATGCGAAAGGAAAAGCAGGATGCGCGAAACAGTGAACTGCAGGGTGTGAAAGTGCAAAAAAAGAAAGTGGAATAGTATGCATGGTGCCGCACCAAGGCCCCTTGGTGCCGCACCAAGGGTCTCTTTGGCCGCACCATACCCTTTCCTGTAGCTCTCTCTCAGATTGAAAAGGTACAAGGCTTGAAGCTCAAGGTACAACTCACCAATGCAGGCTGAAGAAATCAAAGAATACCCGACGAGTCCCTGCCTCTCAGTATAAATAGAAGCCTCGGCCTCTTATTCCAGTGGCTCATTTTCCGCGATCAAGAATCGCAACGAAGCTCTGCTCTTCTGTTCTTTCAATAATAATAGTACGAGAGGTGCGAGATAGGTGAGTGGAAGCCCCTAAAATCTCCAAACCCTGTCCAAACTCCGCCAAAATAAAAACTCATAGGTTATAAGTGATCCCTAGCCTAGTTGTTAGGTATCCACCTTACTTCCCCGGCCCAAAAATCCCAAAGTAAGCCGTTATTCTGCCCAAGTAATGAGCTGAAAAGTCAAAAAACTAAGCCGTGGTTCCGCCCAACCAAAATGGCCAAAACCTACCCAAATAAGCTGTCACTCTGCCCGAGTTGACAAGCCCAAAGTCTCAGAAATAAGCAGTCACTTTGCCCAAATCAAAACAACAACCACACAACAAACAACAAAAGACTTCATCTCCCTGAAGGACAGAGCGAGCACACCACCGCTCTAAAAGGTAAAGCCTTTAAGGGCGTTATTCATTTTATTTATTTATTTATTTGTCTTTTATTTATTTTTAAAGTTGTTATTTAAATCCGGCACAATGTAGCCAATATAAACCGTTGTGTTGCCCGAATTAGAATAGGAAATACTATGTAAAAGAGCCGTTATAATGACCAAATATTCTTAAATATGTCTGTAATTATTGTAAGGAAATGGCTGCAAGTCCGTAAATAATGTAGCCATGGATGTATTTGTTTTAATTTCCTGTCTTTTAATACTTTATTTATTTGCTAAATAAATATAACAATAAGCATACTTCAGCCAAAACCATTTTTGAGACCGAAGAGCGAGTTGGGTGCCTAGCACCTTCCCAACTCGTAACTTAGCCTCCGAACCCGTTTTTTTTTCTCTGGTTTATTTTTCTTTTCTTTGGTTTTGCTTTATTTGCCTTAAAATAAAGATGGCGACTCTAAAACTTTCAGATCCAGTGGGGCCTCGCAAAAAAGGGAGAAATGGGAATGGAAGGGTGATGTATTCCCATATCCTGGTATCCCCTAAAAAAAGGATAACTTGATGCGGGAAACCCAAAGCTCCCATAGTGATCTGAACGGGCCATAAGGCTATTTTTATAAAATCCATAGTGGGGGCGTCGCAATATCCTTTTTTGCACTTTTCTGTTTTCCCCTAAAAATGGGAAAATGGGAATGAAAGGGTAATGCATTCCCATATCCTGATATCCCCTAAAAAAGGGATAACTTGATGCGGGAAACCATAAGTTCCCATATTGGATACAAAATCCACTAAAGGCAACCGAGGCACATTCCTACGTGCTAACATAGACAAAGACTCCTCTCGCACTTTGATTTCGTCTTCCCCTAAACAAGGGAGGGTGGAGCGAGAGCGGTGTCCCGCATCCGCACGCACGCGCACCCCTATCCAAGGGCGGGCGCTGGGCACACCCCGAACCTCACGGGCGACTGGCTGGGAGTTGTTTTATTTTAAATAAAATGGAGGGCTAGACTCATAAAATAAAACTTTTTGTTTTTATTTGTTTCTAGCTGCAGTATGCTTGTTATATTAATTTACGCATTTGAATATAGTGTTCCTATACATCAGTGTCTATATTTGTGGATATGATCCTCCATCTTGCAGCAGTTTCGTTCCGATAAAGGTTACAGGTGTGTTTAAGAATATTAAAAAAAACACACAAAAAAAAATTTCGAAAAGTCAAAAAAAAAAATATATAATATATTTTACAAATAAATTCCGGGCAGCACAACAAAATAGCCGGGGCTTTACTTTACTTCCGGCTCTATATTATTATTTCTTTCAGTTTATTTTCCTTTTCATTTTATCCTGTACATTTATACATATCTGCATTCATTCTGTCATTTTATTTTGGGGACATAGGACCAAAATTTGTAATTAATAGGGATAGATAGTTTCCCCACTTTTCTTTCTATTTCTTAAAATGGTTTGCTTGCTTGCTTGCGCTCAAAAATAAAAAGCCGAGAAAATCCACACATAACAGCAAGACATGTCATATATGCTTTATTTTTCTGTTCATATATATGTAAAATAAATAAAGGTTTTACTGCTTTTTAGATACCGCACACACGTGCACGCATATAGATATATTCTGAACTGTTACCCTACACCATGGCCAGCCTACCCCCTGCATAAGCCAACGTTAGAATGCATATAGTTTTTCAGGACACTTCACAGACCGACCGGTTTTTGCATTTCTAAATTATGAGCCAGCACCTGTCAAAAATAAATAAATAAATAATATATATGTCAAAAAAATGCGCAAGTTCAAAAAAAAAATATCTATCTATCTATATATATATATATATATATATATATATATATATATATATATATATATATATATAATAAGTGCGCACAACAAAAAAATAAATAAAAAAAATATATAAATATAAATAATAAACAGGGGCTGACTTATAATTCTCAGATGCTCGACCTAGACCATTTCGGATGGTGGATCTGGAAAGAGTATAGGCCACTTCGCTCGGGACCACCCGCCCCTGGGAGTCAGCAGGTGGAATACGTTGGTCCTATACTGGAGAAAGAATCCACTGTTCGAAAAGTCCCGAGATCAAAAATAAAGCGGGTGCTTATCCGGTCAATTGTAGGGAACAAATAAATAATAATAAAATACTAATAAAAAGGCACGCTGTACTCCAAGCCCAGGCAGCCTCCAGCCAGCCTTCTGATACCTCAAAAACCCCATTTTCCTCAGAAACTTGGCCCGAATTTAGAAAGGCAGAGATAATATTGGCCGGTTGATACGGGAAAGTAGTACAGAAATCAGATCAGAGGATATCAGTTTCAGATCAGACAAGGGCAGAATCAGTTCAGAAGGCATAGATCCGAGCGGTATAGTAGTAGAAAGTGAGCAGTCAGCTATGGGTACAGATTCAGGGGCTCCAGGGTATGTTCCGCCTCCGGCAATGCAGGAATGGCTTGACCAAAGGTTGGGTGCAGCGATGAGTCAAATGGCTAGTCTGGTACAAAGTCTAAAATCCAATGGTGAGGTGAACTCTACCCCTACTATTCCCCAAGAAGCATCCATATCTCATGTGCCTCCAAATGCAATTTCCCAGCCAAACACCAACTCACCAAATACCTATTATTACCAACATTTTAACCCTTTTTCATCACACCCTCCTTATCCTACCCAAAATCCTTACCCAGTCCAATATCCCTATCTTATCCAAAATCCTTATCCAGCCCAATATCCCTACCATATCCACAATCCTTATCCAATCCAATATCCTTATCTAACCCAATATCCCTGTCCTGCCCAAAATCCTTATCCTATCCAAAATACATATCCAACCCAAAATCCATATTCTATCCAAAATCCTTATCCTGCCCAAAGTCCTTACCAGATACCACAGCCAGGAAACAACCCAGCCTTCCCTAATCCTACCAACATATACCAAAACCCAACCTTCCCGTCCGTCAAAATGGAGGCTGACATCGAAAATTTGAAAACTATGATGCTTAAAATTCTAAACCAGGAAGTTTTTAATGAAAATTTGGGGGACAGCTACCTGGGTATAATAGACAGAGGCACTGATTATGAAAAGCTCCCTGCTGAGTTCGAGTCTATTTCTAATAAGCCTCTGCAGAATTGGTACACCAAGACCGGTCCTCTCCTGACACCTGCAGACTTGGTAGACCGCTTCGGATATACTATCCCCGATCCTTTCCCTAGCTTTACGGATTGGTCATCTACCAATCCGCTATCTATAGTTGAGGATCTCAAACCCCAGGTCCTCAACAATGTAATAACCCCTGTACAGTATGCTTTTAATAATAATATAAATGTTTTTGCTTATTCCTTAGTTGCACCTACTTTAAAAGACGCATTAAATAATAATAATTATGATAATGAGTCATTTAATAAAATGGACCCAAAAGATAAAAATTATACGCTTGAGCTTTCAAAGTCGGCCGAGTACTGAGCAGAGCCATTCATCGGCGACTATCGAAGACACGCTCTACTATCAACCTGGGACAATGAAGTGAAAGAGATCGAGAATCGGCGACTACCTCCAAGGCTCGAGAAAGGAAGGCACTCATTGATCTCCTCAAAGAATTCGTAGACATCTTTGCATGGTCCTACGAAGATATGCCGGCCTAGATCCGCCTATAGTCGAGCACCGATTCCCACATACCCTGATGCTCGCCTACCAAACAAAGCTCCGCATCAAGATCGCCGAATGGTCACTACAAGTCAACGAAGAAATCATGAAAGCTTGCGTGTCAACTTCATTCGGGTAGTTGAATACCCAACTTGGTCTGTCCAATATAGTGACCAGTTCCCAAGCCCAACGGAAAGTCGAACTGGTAGACTTCCGCGACCTCAACAAAGCGTCGCCCAAAGATGACTTCCCCCCCAACATTGATATTGTGGTAGATGCCGTCGCAAAGACAAAGTCCGATCCTTCGTCGACGGCATGCCGGGCTACAACCAAATCAAAATGGCGGCGAAGACCGAGAAAAGACCTCATTCACTACTCCTTGGGGACTTATTGTTACACTGTCATGCCATTCGGACTAAAGAATGCCGGAGCCACTTATCAGTGGGCTGCCACCACCCTCTTCCATGACATGATCCACAAAGAAATGGAGGTCTATGTTGATGATATGATCGTGCATTCCAGCGACGCCTACGGTGCTCACATTAAAGATCTTCTGAAGTTCTTTGAAAGACTAAGGAAGCACCAGATGAAGCTAAACCCCACCAAATGCACATTCAGGGTTACCAGAGGCAAAGTCCCGGATTCTTAGTAATCGAGCAAGGCATCGAGATCGAGCCAAAGAAAGATCAAAGCCATCCTAGAAATGCCACACCAAAAACTCCCACCGAAGTCAAAGGCTTCCTAGGCCTTGCAGACATCACCGTTCATCGACAACCGACTACCACCTGTGAGCCCTCTTTAAACTCCTAAAAAAGAATACCGACCTAGTCTGGGATGCAAAGTGCCAGCTAGCCTTCGAGAAAATAAAAGCCTACCTTACCAATCCACCTGTGCTAGCTCCACCTCATACACATAAACCGCTCCTCATATACTTGACCGTCACAGACACATCAGTAGGGGCTATGCTCGCTCAAGAGAAAGAAGATTCCTACATTGAAAATGCCATATACTTCATAAGTAGGAAGCTACAAGGAGGCGAGCTAAACTATTCTGGCTACTGAAAGCCGCACCGCCTAGTCCGGGCCACTCAGGCTCAAAACCTATCTCCGTGGAAGGTCCATCAAGCTCATATCCGTGATGGACCCTATCAAATACATCTTCAGTAAGTCCGCCACCGTCCAAATTAACCGCCAAGTGGTCCTTTTCTTAATGAGTTTGACATAACTTATGTCACACTCAAGTCTATCAAAGGAAGCTGCCATTGCATACCACTTAGCCAATCTACCCTCAAGGCCGAAGATGCAACCGAGCCCTGCTCCTATGAACGATCCTCGAAATCACCGACTGTGACACCTGCTGATGTTTTTTGACTCGAGCCGCAAACAAAAAGAGGCTTTGGCATAGGAATCTCAGACCGATCCTACCGACTCTCATACTCCGCCGGCTATAAGTTTGGAGTTCGAATGTTCAAATAATACGCTGAATACGAAGCATGTATTGTTAGCCTGTAAGAAGCTCTCCAAAGGGGAGCTAAAGATCTCGAAGTCTACTGAGACTTGCCCTAATCATAAATCAAGTCGAAGGAAGATGGAGGACCTGTGATCCTCTACCGCAGCCTCTATCATGCCAAGTTAATAACAGCCACCGCCTCGATTTGGTTCTATCTCGCTCCATTACTCGCCACGAGATAGAATCAATTGCCGACGCCCGGCCACTCAAGGCCACTAGTCCGTATTCCCGCGAAACTAAAGTTCAGCCATTTATAGTCGGGAAGAAGGTCACTCCCGGCATACTCAAGCTTCAAAATCAACGCAGCCTCGGCGCATCACGAGCCGTGGTATGTCGACATCTTAAATCCTCCGAAAAATCTTATCCTCCCGGCCAAGACAGGGAAGAGTCTCCCTACGAAGACGTGGCCTCCCATTGCATCGCCAAAGCATACCAGAGTAAGAGGCATTATCAAGGCCTCAACTTACTATGTGTCAATCAAAGCCAAAGCCGAGCAAATTATGGATCAACTACACGGTGGTACTGGCCCCACATGAATGGCCATATGCTATCAAAGAAAGTCATCCGATTGTGGGTACTATCGAGTACGCCGAAACCGATCAGATCCTGTGGGTGACATTGCGACAAATGTCAACGCTTTGCCAATCTACAAAGATGTTCCCCACACGCCCTATACAACTCCGCGCCTCGGCCCTTCTCAACATGAGGTATCGACGCCATAGGCCAAATTCACCCGGTGATCCACATGGCCAATATGCCTCCTAGCCGCCGATTACTTTCACAAAGTGGGTGGGAAGCCTCTTCCTACAAGATCTTAAATGCCCGAAAGGTGTCCGAGTTCATCCCAGCCAATATCATATACCGCATGGTACCTTTCGAGATCATCTCTCGACAACGGCTCTCATTTCAGGCGGGACGTGAATCGCCTCGCTTGACAAGTTCAAGATCCAAAGACATAAATCCTCCACCTACTGCCACAAGCCAATGGTGCCAAGCAGCCCAATAAAACTTTCGAGAACATCATCGAAAATGGCTGATACAGAAGAGATCGACTGTAAAATTGCTACTAGCTCCTCTCTGGTTATCAGACAATTCAAGACACCTCAGGGCTATACCTCCCCGGCATATGGCATGGAAGCGGTACTACCAATAGAAGTGGGAAATTCCATCGCCGAGTGTGATGATGGAAGCCGATATAGCGTAAGTTGACCGGGCCGTGCTGGCTGTACGAAGAACCGGCTCTAATCGATTTAACGACGTTAGCCTTGGAGCATACCCGCATATCAAAGGCGACGCCTCGAAGCCAATAAAAAGTCAAAGGTCGTGATATCCAAGTTGGAAACCTCGTGTTGAGAAAAACCCCTAGTTATGTTGATACTAGGAAAATGTCTCCACTGATGGACCGCACATCGCTATGAGATCCGATCAGAGGTGTCGTGGCTTCTCACGAACCAGTGATGGAAGACCTTGTCCAGTCTTCAACCTCGACAAACTCAAAAGGTACTACGCCCGAGCTATTCTATCCAAAGAATGTGCTTCTCTCCAAATCTCGCTAGGCCGAAACCCGAAAGAGCTTGCCTAGGCAAAAGTTAGGCATATAAAAATAAATAAATAAAAAGGAGAATATAGGGCTCGCTAGGCCGAAACCCGAAAGCGTTTAGGCAAAATTATTAGAGCACAAAAAAAATGACAAAAAAATGATGAAAAAATAATGATAAAAAAATAATAATAATAAGGAGATAAAACCAGAGAGGAAGGCATTATTTGAAGCTCCTCAATAGATTC
>CM028380.1:45534565-45755702 GCA_013146195.2 Codonopsis lanceolata
AAAATTAGATGGAGCCATTACGCCCACGCGGATGCAGGTGTGGAAGAATTGCTGCCAAGGTCCTCGATAAATGCGGTTCTCGTGAAGTGAGTGCAGGCGGGCGTGGGAAATCGTTGCGAGAATTCAAGCGCCCCTGTCGGCTACCTTGCGGATGCTGAGGTAAAAGACACTGCGGCGCAAGGTGCCTTTATATAAGACATGGTACGGGCTTGATGCTTGAGAATCATTCGGAATTCCTCCTTCCTTCAGCAACTGACATCGGTAGTCTCCCTCATGACAAATCCGTGAGATCCTTGAATTCCTCGAATTTTAGGCTCAAATCTCGAAGATCTTCTACCTCTTCATCAATCTTCATCTTCCACCTCTCCATCATCCCTCCATTGCACTACATTGAATGTTTGAAGAAGTGAAAGGAGAAGAAGACCCCATTGTTTAGACGCCAAGCTCAAACTCGGGCTACACTCCATCTCTAAAGTACGCAAACAAGTAATTCTAACCCCTTCTTTAATTTTTAACGTCAAATTTTTGCATGCTAGGGTGTTAGATAATTTTACGTGTATATATTTGCATGCTTTAGGAAATAATTTTTAATTTTAAAAATTTTGAAAATACATTTTTGTTAAATATTTATTTTGCTCAAATAAAATGTTCAGTAGTAGAAATACCAGGTGCTTCTTCCTCATGCATTCGGGAGGAGGAACACTGATATGACCACACCGATTTATTTCCATGAGGCCTCACGAAAATATGCGGCCAAACTCTCCAAGTCCTTGGTTCAGGGATTTAAGTGAAGAATTTGGCCTCAGTCCTAATTTTACGGCCAGTAGGTGGGGGTTATTGACCGTTCTCAGGACAAAGGCGGTCGTGCCTATTGTCTGCGAGTTCGCCAATGGCCGCATTAGGCGTAGATAAAGTCTAGAGACCATTAATGTTAGGGGCGTATAATAGATTTTTCGTCCCAAAGCATTAACATGTACTGCATCCAACTTTAAGGATGGTGCCGAAGCGACTTTAACACACCTCCATACTCACATCCCTCTCGAGGTGGTCAATGCGACCATCGCCCTTCACGGTGTTGAATGGACCCAGCAGTAATCACCCACGGTCACGCACCATGGAGAGTCCGCTTCTTACGAACACGGCCAGCAGGTGTTCAAATTTATTGTGGTCGTCTCATGCCTTCCATCACCAACATACGGTGACTTGGGGTAAAGGCTATCTGATCTACACTATTATGGCCGGTAGAGTGCGGTGATGTCGGCCGATCAACGGCCAAATTAAGACCCTTATTAGAGGTGCCACGAATCACGAGGGTTCGCGTTCCGCATTTGATCACCGAGTTGTGTAGGAGGGGCGTGAGATGGCCCGGATATCGGAGGAGAGGCTTAAGGCTGGTCCATTACTAGGGCCATTTTGTTTGAGCACCGGCGGCGGTAGAGTGCGGGTTCCTCACGGGGAGGAACAGGACCGGCTCGTAGGGATCTCGATAGGCTAGAGGAGGTTGCCTCGAAGCCCCGAATGACAACTTCCGATAGTTGGCCAAATCGTGCCAGCCAAAGCGTGATTGGATGGTTTAACACTTGTGGGACAAAATGTCTCACTTTTATTACGGGTTGCCACACGGCACGATCCAGAGTTTCGTCCTCGTTCGTTATTTCCTTTGACTCAGGTGAGTCGAGGCCCAGTTCCATCCTCTTTCGTTAGGTGGACTCTTGTGTCCTTTTGATATTTGTCGAGTCCCATCAATCCTCGTATGTTCCTCAATTTTGAGGACAAAATAAAAATTAAGTTTGGGGGGAATTCTAAGCCCGAGTCTTAGCGAGGTCCTAGCCTAAGGAGGAATGGAGGTTGGGCTACGTTTTTAGGGTGAAGAAAATTTTCTTTTCTCGATGACCATTTAACTCTTCACCGCTTTTCCTGTTTTATTTTTTTCTTATCTTCGGTGTTGCCTTGACGAGAATACACTCACTTGGTTGCTCGTGGTTCCTCTTGTGCAGGAACCCATCATCAATTGGGTCATCAACACTTCCAATTTTCTTTATTAAAAATCAAATTTTTTTCAAAATCAAAATCAAAAAATAAAATATTTCAAAATTTTCATCCTCGAGTTTAGGTGTGGTAATGCTAGTCGTAGTTGATGAGGAGTAATCACGATGAAGCGCATAGCTAGTCAGTAGATCCTCGGAATTTACTTGATTTTTGCGAAACTTTTACTTTTCTCCAAATTCTTCATGCACCACTTTGGTCTTAATTATGGATTGATTAGAATAGTTTTATAAAGTTTATAGCACCTACTTCATTACAACTAGATATACACAAGAATATGATGCATAGCCATTCGAACAAGATTGTTGCATTAAATTGTGACGTAGGGTCAATTGCATGATAGTTAGATCCCTTGGATTTTCTCATTTATATATCTCAAGCACACTTCGAACAGGTATGCATGTTAGTCTCAATTGTCCCTACAATCAGTATTAGTGAATGCTTATGTGAAATCGATGATGCTAAACATTCAACCTGATTCCATAGTTGATATGATATTTTGTGTGTCTTACTTGCTTTAAAAACTACATGAGCATTTGCATTAAGAAATGACTTAGGCCATCTTTGGATGGTTAGAGCCTAAATATTCCCTAACCTTTACTAAAAATATCCCTAGTGTCCCCGTTGAGCCTAATTTAAAAAGAATGGAGTCTGCCAAGCACACTATTTAAACCCCCATTCGACATCGTTACTATTACCCACATTAACTTAACCCTAAAAGCCTATACACTTTTAGCCTACCCTTTGAGAGAGTAGGATGTGGGTGGGAAATTGATTTTTGAGCACCATTCTTTTCAGTTGGGCTATCTATTTTTTTCGGAAGAATTCTTCTTTCCGTCATTCAAAAAAAAAAAAAGAGAAAAAGAAAAGAAAATTTTATGTATCGACGAAAAATGAAACGGAAGAAGAAGAGTGCAAAAAGATTCAAATGGAAGCATAGCTTTCAAGAGAAAATATGTTAGAAAATTAGTGCTGAAAAGAATGATGTGATATTTTTAGAAGTATATATTGCCCAAAACAAGTTTGGGGGAAAGAAGAAAACCGAAAAGTAACGAAAAGCACCCCTACTTTTAGTCTGCGAGTGTCCTAGCATAAATAGGGAAAACTTCCTTTTGCTTGGAAGTATGAGGGATAAAGGGTAGTCTTACTTTCTCACTTTGAATTTCAATCCCTTTCCATCAAATCCCCCATCACCTTGGCCTTACATTACAAGCTGAATAAAGTCCTAATGATCTTCTTGTCAATGCTTGTGCTGTTTTAACTGTCAAGTGAGTCATATGGAATTGATCAAACACTTCATGTTCATTATTAGTCGCCCTAAAGCTCACTGTGTTAGCATAATCTTAGCTATTACAAGTCATTGGGATAGGAGAGCATTGTATGTCATACATAGAAGTGCATGGGATGGATGTATAAGTTTTTGAAATCCTTGGGACCTTTCTTTCTGTAATAGACCGGGTTTGGATGGTAGATCTCATAATTCATAATGCATGGTTTTCTATTCAAATTTGATTTTCATATGAATGTGGTGTTTAGCTTAATAAAACTGTTTTAGTTGAGATATTCTTAAAGACCTGATCACACACACACCCGAGAAATTAAAAGTAGTAGCAGCTTTTAAGAAAAGATCAGCTTGATTTTATGTGACTAAGCTGTGATATATGGGTGAGCATCGAATCGAGATCGCTTTGTATGCCATGCTCTTATTACTTGAGGTTGAAGCCAAAAAGATTTTATTTATATTTTTCGCTTAGTTTTTATTCGCTTTTGTATTTATCAGTTTTTGTATTTATCTGCATAGTCGAGTCACTCGAAAGAGTCTCCTTGAGTTTGTGGGTTTATAGAGGAGTGTAAATAATGTCACCCTCCAAAAAGATTTTCATTTTTTGTTATGTGATCGATGTATTTTATACGTCGATTTTATATGCTTCTATGACTTAAATTATGCTATTTGACGAGGCTTTTGGCTACTGATATATGTTTTAGTGAGTTTTGTTAGTTTCAGGGTTTTTAGTGAAAATATGCAAAACATCATGGTTTTATATGCAAATTCCAAGAAGGGCCCAAGATGAAAAATGAAGAAGAAACGGGAAGTCCAACGGAGACCTTGCGGTCGCACAGCTTGCACTCCCCCGCAAGGTGGACGGAAGCAAGAAAATCAAGGCTCTGAAGTCGGAGACCTCATGACGCAGGCCCAACACTCGCGATCGCAAGGTGGTCATAATGCGATAAGTTTGTATTTTCACAAGAGATTCGATTGGATTACAACTCCCGGGTATAAATAGAGATCGGTTGCCAAAGCCTAGGGGAGAAGAAAAACGGCTGGAAACAATTTTGTATAGATTTTAGATAGTTTTTAGGTTGTATAACATAGTTAGATTGTGTAATTACAAGTATTGAAGATCAAATCATGTTTCCGTTCATCTCCATGTGCTATTCATTGTCTATGATGAACTAAATCATCCATAATCTAGGAGGTGGGAGGTAACTTGTATCGAATTTATGCTTTAATTCATATTTATGTTCATTCAATTCTTGTTGATTGTGGTGTTTATCAATCCCTCTATTATTTCGCTTTGAACAAATGAATGTAATCGCAAATAATAAAGGCCTAGAGGTGCGGATAACTGCATGACCAATGTGCATATGTCGTACACTGGCTCACCATCACAATAAATTGGACCTATCGATGCACGAGACTGATAAGACTAGGTTCATACATGATTTAGGTGACAGATAAATCATATGTTCAGGCTTAGGATATAGAATGGATGAATGTTATGGGATGGAGGCCGAACCAATAGTTCAAATGACTATATCTATCTTTTGTGAACGAACCCAAGAAATTGAATGATAATTATTGTGAATTAAACATAAAGGAGATACAAGTGAAACCCGAATCCTAGATTGCCACCTACCATAAGATCTTCATAACCAACAATTACTGCTAATTAGTTAAACACCTAAATAATAATAGTAGTTTAGAATAAAATAATTATAATTTGCTATCAATAAATTGTACTGTTCGTGATCTCTTGTCTTTGTGGGTTCGACCCTTGTTTCCAATACTATTCTATAATAGTCTTGTCCGCTTGCAAGGAAAAATTTAAAATAAGACATCGATCAATACTCACGGGACAAGAGCATGTGTTCAGAAAAAGCATAAGCTGAGGCCCACAGGGGATAGTCAATCTCCCACATATCCCGGATGAGCTCGCCCACATCTCTCTCCATTCGCAACTCTTCAATCAAATGACGGTTTACGTCCAGGAGGATCTGCTCTCTGCCAAACTGACGGAGGACTCGGTACGCCAAATAAAAAGTGGTCTATTGGAGACCAGGTAGGATAACTTAGGCATAAGCCCCAGTAAACAGAAAAAAGTGGCGAATCCGCCAGTGGCTGATCACCCAGATTATCTCCATGGAGCCGATATGCAGAAAATAATCTATCTAGTCAAGCTCCGTAGATAGATCATGGCGATAATGGCTGCGAGAGCCATAGCGCCCGGGATTATATACTTCTCCTACCAGCTCAGGAGTCATTACCCAGTTAAAATATTCCTCCAGTCACATATGGATTAAAATGGGGCTCCCAGAAGGAAACACTTCATCGCCAGACGAAAAAGCATCCAGGTCAATCAGGGTCTCGGCCAAAATTACAGGGACGATATTCACCCAGCGCTCCTGAGCTTGTAGAACCAGGTCGACAACCTGTACATCGATAAATCTGGGTTGGCCCACCAGGAGGTACCTTCCTATTACACACAGGAAAAGGGCAGCTAGTCGACGCTGCGAATAAACTGGATCTTCTCTATATTCAGTATATGCAGAGGGAAGAACAGTCAAATCAAAATTAAATCCGTTATAAAAATTTGTAGTCGCGGCACGGGTCGAGCCAAATAATTCCCTTATTGCCATAAAGGGATGTCTACGTACGGAAGGCACGACAATAGGCCCGATGGTTAGCATTCCCACCATGGCGCATAATTCCTCAAATATGAGACACATTTCATTCAGGCAAAAATTAAAGAAGTGACTCTGCACCAACCAAAATCTGGATGCTGCCCGCAGTATGTCCCAATTTATACGTAGGGCCCGCCATAATAGGAGACAGCGATAGCCGTAAACATGGTCGAACCATTCCCGTTCATCCTGTTGTAAAGAAAGGATCCAGTAGTCCAACGAAGTTTTGTATATTTCCATCTGCAAGGCTGTATGGGTAAGCTCGGCCATTTCTGAAAAAAAGAGCAAAATTTCATCCGGCTAGGGAAAAGAAAGATAGAGCAGAGAGGGAGCTTAGAGTTGATTGCTGCCTGAAGGAAGAAAGAAAGAAGAGGGTATGAAATAAACGCTGCCTCGAACCCCCTTTTATACTAAAAACTGATAAACGACTGAATTATGAGCACAGTGCATGAATAGTGGCTGAAACATGAAAACACATGAGAAGGCTCAGGCGCCGCCCATGGCCCTTCCTAGAGCCGCTCCCACTGCCACCATGGGCGGCACCCATGGGTCCCCCACTGTCCCCCGAAACTGCCTGGTATCCCAGTTTCTGACTCCGGTTGCTCCGTTTTTTGCATTGTTCGTCCACGAGAAAAGAAAGAAAAGAGTGAGGCTAGGCACTAGCCCTCACCTGCCTAGACTGAAGATTAAATCACACAGGAAGAAGCGGCTGCCTCTCCTTCCCCGAAAAGCACCGGATAACCCCATTTTAAATCCAAAGGTGTATCTCTCCAAGTCTCCGTTCTTAATTGCAGTGTGCCTTTACCTTAGATAATGACTTATATTTCTTTTAGTATTTTTAGAATGTTTGAGTCTTTACATTTTTATCATGCATCATAGAATAAATATAAACTGCATTGCATCTAGAAATATATACAGAGTCTAGTACAGGAAAAAATATATCCATAATAAGTGCAGGTAAAAAAAAAAGAGGCTAGCGAGCATGCAAAGATCTACTCCTATCCAATCCTCCACCCATGAGTTGAGGACCGGTCCCACCAATTTTGTATCCTCGTCCTCCAGCTCGAACATGACTGGACCCGCCAACTTCGTCATCATTATCGTCTCGGCGCCTGCCCCGACCCACGGCATCATTCCCTCTGCAAGTAAACTCGTCCAACAGCCTCTGATATAGCTTGGTGATGCCGAAAAAGCCCTTCACCACCTTCCGATAAGATGAAGCGTCAACTTGAAAAGAAGAGGGTGTCAAAAGAAAAAATATCAGTCCTAAAAAAGAAAAAAATGGTGCCACAAGTATGGAAAAGAAAAGAAAGAAATGTAGAAATAAAAAAGTATACCGCGCTGGTCCACTCGGGAATTTGAAACCACTCCAGGACCTCTACATCAGGAAAAGCTTCCTCCACAAGACTTCCTTCGCGATGATATTGGAACGTAAAGAAGTCCTCAGGAACTAAATAATCTGGTTGAGCATCAGGAACCAGACGAGAAGGCCTCGGCCTATCAGAAACGGCTAATGCACGCCTAGCTGCTGCAGGAGCAGGATGAAGCACCGTCCTCAAGAAATCCTCGTAAGACATGATGGGATAATTATCGCGAGGACAAGTACTGATACCAGTTCGACAAAAAATTCGGTACAATCACCCATGCTAGTGGTGCAGGTGGTGCCACTCGAGGCACCGGATAGAGGAAATGCTGGCGGTTGACCCGATCGCCCATTTATAAAGAGTCGACCATGATGACACCATCAGAATCCGGCGGTTGCTCATCTCTAAGGAAATCAAATATGGCCGAGCCAGACCCTTCCAAGGAGACAAATGCACGGTGCCTGAGCTCGAGCCGGCAATCCTATCTCGCATCATAATCTTGGTCAAGCTGCGACCGTCTCGGTCCTCTTCCACTCGGTTAACATTCACAAACTCGGCCAAGAATGGTGGCTCGTGAATACGATTATGCAATGGGTCCGGAGTAAAATGAAAAACTGAATAGGCTTAGACTTGCAAAAGAAAAAAAAAAGAGAAAGTCGTCAGCAAAGAAAAAAAATAGAGAAATATATATAAATCAAATGCTGGCAAATATTAGAAGCAGGGAGAAGAAAAGAGAATACCTCCCAAGCCGGAGCAAAACTGTTAAGGACTCAAGAATCGTTGCAGCTGGCCCAATCCATAGATGCGTACAGCTCAGCCAACCCTGCCTGCCCCCAGTCATAAATAAAAACCCAGTATAAATCCCGGAGACATCCCAGAAGGGAAACCCGTAAAATGGTCGAGGAATTGGCAAAAAGTGACATCCCCAAAAAGAAGAATAAAAATGTCCCGGCAATGCGAGTTACAGCCCGTCATCCTCATTATCAACCTGTCCGACATGTTGCTCTAGCCAACTTTTGACACAACCAATACGAATCTCATCAGCAGTCTTGTAATCTGGCTCGAAGTCCAGAAGGTCTTCGACCATATCATGCTGATGTCTAAGGGTATAATCCGACTTCAGAGGCTCGCCGATGCCCGTGGGGATGCCTGTGATCGTGGTAAAGTCACAAAGGGTCATAGTGGCCTCACCCCAGCTGAAATGGAAATAATGGGTGGTATCCCACCAATAGTCCCGCAGAACCTCAAAAATGGACATGTAACTACGAAAAGGGTGAAAAGCTCCCAGAAACACTCCAAAGCCGGACCACTCCACCAGAAGCTGCGCCTGCAAAGGCATTGAATTATAAATGGCAGCAACCTTGTCACAGCTAGTCCGAACCCTGGCAAAACCCTTGTCTTTTATCAGCCCTTTATGCATGCCATAATTATGTCATGTTCATGAAATAGAAAAAAATAAATAAATAAAATTATATATATATATATATATATATATATATATATATATATATATATATATATATATATATATATATATATATATAAAATACATGTTACATTTTCACATGCATTTTAGACAAGTATCCTATGTTGCATGCATAAAAAGATATATATAATACATGTTGCATTTTTGCATTCATTTAGAAAATACCTATGCTACATTTTAGCATGTCCCTCTAAAAATAAATAAATAAATATCCTATGTTACATTTTGCACACATTTAAAGAGAAAATATGCATATTGCATTTGACATGCATTTTTTCAAAAAAAAAAGAGTGTTGCATTTTCCATGCAGAAAAAAAAGAGAAAAAAATATCCATGTTGCATGTTTAAGCATTAATATCTTTATAATGCATCAGTACTTGCATTTTCATGCATAAACAATACATGCATTAAATAAATAGTAATATATGTGCATATTTTGGCATCGATCATGTGTATTTATCTCCAAATATTTGCATATTGCATTACTAGAATAAAAATATTGCAGGCATGGAAAAGAAAATATTTATGTCGCATTTTGCATAAGAAAAATATACTCGCAGCATATGCATGTATCGCATGAGCATACATCATCTAAAAATATATGTAGCACGAGCATGCATTATTAAAGCCAAAACATATAAGTTACATGAAAGATGTATCACAGAATCAAATAGTGCCAAATGTATAAGTATGCATCGCAAAGTTAAATGGCATGAATTTCTTATTTTTGCCATGTTATAATTGCCAAATTGCATCATTTTAGCATAAATATTGCATGCATAAGCATTAAAATCAAGAGCAGGTATACTCCAAGAAGCCAAAAACAGCAGAAATCCAAAAAAAAAATTCAAGAAAATTCAACCAAATGGGCTGAAGAAAGAGAGGGAAAAAAAAAAGAAAACTTACAGCCGGATCTTGAAGATTGGAGACATGGGTGTGACGATCTCGGGGTATGTTGCTCCAGTCGTCCTTTGAATACCAGTCTTTGATAACATTCTGGCTAAGAGGAGGGAACTCTCGGCGTTCTTCACCAGATTCCAGGTGCATGGGTGCCTTCCCTTTCTTGGATCTTGATTCTTGAGGAAGAAGCCATTTGTCAAGCAAAACAATCGATTTGGCGAAAGAAAATCGAGAAAAGGCGGAGAAATGAAGAAATTAAATTGTCGGCAGCAACAATGATAGCAAAAATGATGAAGGAAAGAAAATGAAGAAGCTGCTACTGCTTTCCTTTCATCCCGTGATATGAAGAAAGAAATTGGGAAGTTTCACTTTCCCCCCCCCCTCCAAAGTTCAAGTGCAACATTTAAACTTCCAAGTTTACTCAAATCGCGAAATGACCCTGGAAACTTACCGAAAAGTTAATAAAATCAAGGACAATTCATATCCTCATCAAGTTATCCGCAAGAAAAGCAGAAAAGGAAAAATTATGCCATTCTGATCCCCAGTAGGGTGCCAGCAGCAAAGAAAAAGCAGCAAAAGAAGAAAGAGCAAAGAAAAAAACACACAACAGAGAGCAAGCAAAGCAGAGCAAAAAAACAGAGAGCAAAAAAAAGCAAAAGGAAAGCAGAGCAAGAAAGAAAATAATGCACTTCAGAAAGAAAAAGAAAGCAAAAGCAAAGCAAGGTAAAGGAAGGAAAGGTAAAGCTTTAGTATTTTACATGTTACACGCATATTATCTATGATTTCTTGGATTATCTCCTCGAGGGGTGCATACCCCGGGACGTGGAATAATCAAGTTGAATTTATCCCACCAGAGTTTGCACGCATATTATCTATGATTTGTTGGATTATCTCCTCGAGGGGTGCATACCCCGGGACGTGGAATAATCAAGTTGAATTTATCCCACCAGAGTTGTTGTTGGATCATCTCCTCGAGGGGTGCTGATCGATGTATTTTATACGTCGATTTTGGATACTTTTATGACTTAAATTTAACAATTCCACGAGGCTTTTGGCAACTGATATGTGTTTTTCAATTGTTTTAGAAGGGGTCAAAGTGTAAATTAAAGATTAAACGGCAGAGGTGAAGGCTGGACACTTTGTGGTCGCAAGGTGTTTCTTACCTTGCCTCCGCAAGGTAGGCAGAGACTCAGAAGTTCAAGCCCGTATAATGAAGGCCCTTGCGGACGCAAGGGTGTAATGACCTTGCGGTCGCAAGGTGGTCAGAATGCGTTTTTGACGGTTTTCAAGCCAGACTGAAATTCCTAAACCCCCTACAACTCCATGGTATAAATAAAGGACGGTAGCCAAAGTTCAAAGTCATCCAAGAAGTAGTTTTTCATAGTTCTAGCTTAGGATTTAGTGTGTATAACATAATTAGTTGTTGTAATTACAAGTATTGAAGATCGATTCATGTATTCAATCATCTCCATGTGCTGTTCATCTTCAAGGATGAACTAAACACCCATTAATCTAGGAGTTGGGAGGTAACTTGTATCGAATCTATGCTTTAATTATATTTGTATGCATTCAATTCTTGTTGATTGTGGTGATTATCAATCCCTCTATTATTTCACTTTGAACAAATGAATGTAATCGTCAATAATGAAGGCCTAAAGGTGCGGATAACTGCATGATCAATGTGCATATGTTGTACACTGGCTCACCACCATAATAAATTGAACCTATCGATGCACGAGAGTGATAAGTTAGGGTCAGGTTCCATTTATGACCTAAGTGACAGTTAGGATCATATGTTCTTGTGCCTAGGATATAGAATGGACGAATTATTTGGAGATGGAGACTGAATGGTAATTCGACAGGCTATATCTATATTTTGTGAACGAACCCAAGAAATTGAATGATACTTTATTAAAATAAGCCATAAAGGAGATACAAGTGAAACCCTAATCCTAGATTTCCCTCCACCATAAGATCTTCATAACTGGTAATTGCTGCTAATTTAGTTAACTTTAGAATAATAATCAGTTTAGAATAAAATCAATTTAAAAACCCCCTTCGTTTAATAATTTGCTACCGATAATCGTGATATCCGTGATCTTCTTGTCTCTGTGGTTCGATCCTTGCTTCCCAAAACTATTTTACAATAGTCTTGTCCACTTGCAAGGAAAATAATTAAAATAAGACATCGATCAGGTGCATACCTCGGGACGTGAAATGATTGGTTGCACCTATCCCACCCTGAGTTGTTAGATCATTCTCCTTGAGGGGTGCATACCCCGGGACGTGGAAATGATTCGTTGTAGTTAGTTAGACTAGCGTAGTTGTAGTTAGACTAGCTTAGTCGTAGTTAGACTAGTTTAGTTTAGCTGTTGGATCTTTTCCACAAGGGGTGCATACCCCGGGTTACTGAAGGAAAAGGTTGGTTCCTCCATCGTGTTCGACGAAGGGTACTACCCTGAGGATACGATGTTTTATGATGATGTGCTCCACCTGGTTGTGTTGGATCTTTTCCACAAGGGGTGCATACCTCGGGTCACTGAAGAAAAAGATTGGTCCCACCATCGTGTTCAACGAAGGGTCCTACCCTGAGGATGCGATGTTTTATGATGATGTGCTCCACCTGGTTGTGTTGGATCTTTTCCGTAAGGGGTGCATACCCTGGGTCACTGAAGGAAAAGATTGGTTCCACAATCATGTTTGACGAAGGGTCCTACCCTGAGGATACGATGTTTTTATGATGATGTGTCCCACCATCGTGATTCGACGAAGGGTCCTACCCTGAGGATGCAATGTTTGATTTTGTTATCCCACCCAGTATGACTGTTGTTTGTTTGCATGAGGCCGAACTACGTTTGGTCTGATTCTTGAAAGGGATACGTAGACAGCCTATTTCGGTAGGTGCGACCATCGGAGCATTTAATTTGCATATCTTCTTAAAAACAACGATAACCTGCTATAACCGACTAAATATGTCTAGGGTATGAGAGATTTGAACTACATCCTAAACCGTCGCATCTATAAACTGCCGTATATTGCATCTCTCCCCATTATAATTTTCACGAAATTTGGGAGTCTATTTCTTATCAACGATGTTCGTTTACTTGGTAAGTTTCGGTTTACCTGTAAACTCCATTGTTGAGGGGCTCTGTAGACACCCCAATTTCGTACCCCTGGTATGTAACATGACATGAAATATCACGACCTGTTAAAAAGCTAACGAATGTCAAGTTACAGGGTCGAAAATGCAAAAAGTAAAAGCAGGATGCGTAAAACAGTGAAATATAGGGGGCCTGAGTGCCAAAAAGGACATCAGAAATGACCACATGTGCCGCCCATGGTCACTCTTGGCGCCGCGCTCAGTGTGGCTATGGGTGGCACCCAACAGTTCCTTTTTTCCTGTAGCGGTGTGCCTTTGGTGCAATCTCTCAAGGACGCGGTACAAGTCGATGAAGCTCAGAAAAATAAATCTTAACCACGAAGAAAAGCCTCTCCCAGCCTATAAATAGAGGCATCCGGCTTGTGAAACTCACACAGTTCGCATATAGTATTCACACACCGTTCACGCAGTTACGCAGTGAGTTTCTCCCAGAGCTGTGAGATTTATTCCTTTATCCCCGAAGCTCCGTCAAATCTCCCCCAAACACTAAAACCAATCGGTCAAAGTGAAACCTAGTTACCCTGCTAGGATTCCGCCCTATTCCACCGGTCCAAAAATCCCAAAAGAGCAGCTTGCCCCGCAATCCGACGCAAATCGAAAAACAAACAAACGTTGATCTCCTCGATTTTCGCCCCGCCAGCAAACAACTATAAAAACAAACAAGCATTTCCGCCTCGATCTCCGAGGCCGAAAAGTAACTTTTGGAAGCAGTTACTCTGCCCGAATCCCCGCAACAACAAAGCAGCAAAAAAAGACTCCCTCTCCCGGAAGGACAGAGCGAACGCACCCTAAATCTACTAGAAGCTAGTTGGTACGGGATAAAACCCCCACACTTCAAGAGGTAGGCTATTTAAAGTTTTATTTATTTAAACGTGCTATTTAGATCGGCCCGATGTAATAAAAATAAGCAGTTATGCTGCCCGAATTTCTATAGAAATAGCACTAAAAAGAGCCATTATTATGGCCAAACTTTTATAAATGTATTTGTAACTCCAAGAAGGAGGTTGCTGCAAGTTTGCAATAATATAGATACAAATATGTATATTTAAATATTTTATTTCATTTGTTAAATAAATATAAAAAAAACATATTTTAGCCAAAAAAATTGTTTTGAGACCGAAAGGGCGAGTTGGGTGCCTAACTCCTTCCCACCTCGTAACTTAGCCTCCGAACCCTTTTCAAATCTGGTTACATTTGGTTTTTCTTTGTTTTTCCTTAAAATAAAGATAGTGGACTCTGTTAATCACACTTTGAGTCCACAATTGAGGCCAAGCGTATTCCATGCGCTTAAAGATTTTGAAACCACCCACTTCTTCACGCAACGGAGGATCGGTCGAAAAACGGGGCACTCACAATAACAAGACATAAAAACGGTTACAATTTGAAAAAACAAAAAATAAAAAGAAAATGAATGAATAAAAAACGGTCCAATTCTCCAACGGTTAACTTCAAAAAAAATGGTGGGTGGCAGACAACCATGGCCCTCGGTGAAGACTCCTCAACTCTCTCAAACGCGCGTGTAGCGCACGCGCCCTTATTCCTTGTGCGGTGGCTGCCACTATCCCCTACGCGGCTCTCTCTCTCTTCCCCTCACCGATTATTAATCAGGAATTTGCTTTGGGAATTCTTCCGGAAGAATCACTCACAATGGTATATAATTCTTGAACAATTTGGGAATTGCTCTAAGAATCACCATTGTGAATGCCGTTATTCCATACTAAACTATACACCAAAATTGATAGTCACATATCTTATTTCTTTCTATTTTATTACCCATCTGTTTCAAAATATAGTCCGATTCTAAAATAAGTGTACTCTTTTATCAATTTACCTTTTACGTTGTTTATATATTTTAATTATGGTCACATGTTCAATGGTATTAAAAAAAACCACACATTTTACTAATATTTATAATACAGTCAATTATTTTTTCTTAAATGGTGTGTCGGATCAATGAGGATAATAATTTAAAAACGGGTGGAGTACTTTTAAAGTTTAATAATGGGAAATGGGCATAAGATTACAAAAAGAAGGGATTTTGTAAGTCCCATCCGAGGCTCATAAAAAGGTTAGAGGGGGGTGAATAGCATATTTACCAATTAAAATTAAATCGTTTCCAATTTAAAATAAATTGATTCACTTTCCATATATAATCAAAGTAACCAACTATTAAATTAGTTGGGGCAATGGAATGGTTGGAAAAGAATAGTTACATAATTCTTAATATATCATGTCTGCTAAGTATTGGTAGATCTTATCTCTTTAACAGTATAGTCTAAGGTCAAAAGGAATAGGCAATATAGATCAGCTAGTAGACTTTTACTTGGGTGAATATTTCCTTAATCTCTTAAAAATAATATATGAGATGTTTTGTGATTAAAAGCAAATATCATTCAGCAAAGCATTATAAGATATACAAGATACATAATCTTAACATCAACCATATTTTAAGTAAAATAAATTCGAAGTAAGAGCTCATCAATTTGTATTTCAAAGAAGTTTGTTTAAGAACCAATTTTACATCAAGCTAATTTATTTTAAAAAATTTATAAATAAATGATATAGATGATGTTAGTGCTTTTGAAAATACTTATATATATATATATATATATATATATATATATATATATATATATATATATATATATATATATATATATATATATATGTTGAATGATGTACCAAACATATTATAACGGAGTAGAGCATGTGTAACTAATTGACAATTCATGTATTTAGGTATGATTAGAATTTTGTAGAACAAGAATCCTTAACGATTCATAAAGTTCATACCTGAATTTGGTTGAGTTGAGCCAAGGGCCATTTTTTAATAGAGTTACTTACATTGACTCATATGAGTGGACCTATGAAATAGTAAGTGATTTGATTTGAAGTTATTTCTTCAGCCATATAATCCGGGACTCTCGCCTGTTTAGGGAAATCGGCTTTGTTTGGCTAATGATTGAATGAACATCAATTGGCATGAAGAGCATCTATTAGCCAATGAAGTGTTAAGTTTGAGGCGTTGTGTTAGTTCATGTGAACTGATGTTGTTCGTTGGCTGATAAAAAATTGTTGGATGATAAAAGTCGTTGGCTGATTTTTTTTTAAAATATTTTTTTGAGATAGTGAATAATTAAAAAAGAATGGACGGAGAGATGTAGAAAGTAAGTGTGTCAGCCGAATGGAGCGGATGAAGTTTGACTAATGTGTCTTAAAAGAAAAGAGGGAAAGGAAAATATGAAAAAAAAAAAAAATTGAGTGAGTGACTGATAAAAAGAAGATGAGGTGACAGTTTTGAAAATAATATTAGCCAGCTGATGTTTTTATGTGAGGGCGAGTTTGTTGGCTGATTTTAATTGGTTGATTTTTATTTTTTTATCTATTTATTTTTTTATTTTATTTTTTTTGGAAAATGTTGGCTGACGAATGAATAGTATTAGCTGATATTATTTGGAAAAATATTGGCTAACACAAGCATGAATAGTGTCAACTAATAATGTTTTTTTAAAAAATGTTGGCTGACACAAGAATGAATAGTGTCAGTTGATACTATAATTGAAAAATGTTGGCTGACACAAGAATGAATAGTGTTAGTTGATACTATTTAAAAAAATGTTGGTTGACGCAAGAATGGATAATACACCATTTGTTAGATGACATACTATTCATCATTGTTAGTTGATATGTTTTGATGTGAGGGAGTGATTGATATTTAGGAGTAGCTAGCAGCTGTTTTTTTTTTTTTTTTTTTTTTTTTTGTAAATTGATGAATTTATAAACAATGTATTTACAAGAGCACGTTTCTATTTTTGAGTGATAATCAATTAAGCAAAAAGTTTAGATTTCATGCAATAAGTATAAATACTTAGAGTGTAAAGACTTGCAAATCTTAAAATGTTCCAAATCTTAAAATAGGGTGGAATTTAGAGTAGGCAATTGAAGAGAGTGGTGAGGAACCAACATATATATATAATTAGTTAAGATGTCTAGTGTTTTTGCTGAAATTAAATGCTGAAAATGTAGGTACTAAAATTTAGATGCTGAAACTTAAATGCTTAATTTTAAAAGATAATATATAGAAGCTGAAAGTTAGAGGGCTAAAATTTAAAAACTGATATTTAAAGTACTGAAATTTAAAATGCTGAAATTTAATGCTGAAATTTGAAAGTTGATATTTAAAGTTCTGAATGATGATAAATAATGTGCAGAAATTTAAAAGCTAATATTTAGAAGCTAAAATTTAAAAACTAAAATTTAAATTCAGAAATTTAAAAGCTATGAACAAAAATTATTCTTAATATTATTTACACTTCAAATAATTAAGAATTTAGTATATATCTAACTTGCTGAAATTTTAAAAACTTATATTTAAAATGCTAAAAACTGATATATACATATAAATAAGCTATTTATTTATTATAGGTCAGACATCATGACAAATTTGAGGAGCATCAGTGATCAGTCAGTCATTAAAATTGATATTATTAGTTGACTGATCCTCTTCAGCCGACTGATCTTCTTCAATTGGCCTTGTGACTGGTGCATTTAAAATTTTAAGTAGGTGACATTCTGAGTAAAATATTTTAAGTACACTTAAAAATATCAAATGATTTAATAAAATTACATTTATAAATGACAATACTAGAAGTAATAATATTACTTACTGATGTGCCCGGCCCAAGTCGGGTCACGAGCAACCACCACGTGCCAATCACGAGCTTAATTGACATGGGACCTACTAATCTAGCGGACAGAGCTAGCGAGACGTCAAGCATTGAGTAACATAATCCTCGCCTAAACCTGGCCTGGACACAGGCCTTACCTGCCCGACCAAGGGCCGTGCCCAGGGACCACACTCACAGGGAGCAGAGAATCAGACTTATCCCATCCAAGCCTGGTCAAGCACTGGCCTCGCCTGCTAGACCATGGGCCATGCTCGAGATCTATACTTGTCCTCAACCAGTCTAACTCATATAGTTGGGCAAAGCCTTGTTCTCCAAGACAAGTCAAAGGTTTCCTTATCCGAGCAGGACACTTACCTTATCTACTCCTACATTCAGGCGGCCAGCCGCCCATCATGCCTATAATTTAGGGATTTCATCCTTAATTGACTGGGTAACTATGAAAAATGAATCCCACTAGAATTCTACGTCATTAGGGGCCTATAAATACCCCTTCATAAACCACAAACAAGGTATATACTCTTTCTTGAGCCTAGAACCTCTGTCAAATTCTCTTTTGACTCTTACACACGATACTTACTCTCATGCCAGAGTAGTTTTGCGAGGCCAAGCCTTGTACTTCCACTAAGGTGTTTTTGTGATCTTAATCAGGGTCAAGGAAGCAGATCAAGCCCAGATATCCTACCCATCACACGGACGGCCCAAGATGCATTTTTGCCACATCAGTTTGGTTCTGTTGCCAAAACTTTCCTCAAAGTTTTCCGGTAAGATTCTCAAAAATCTGTTTTATTGCAATGGCTGGCAAGGGTAGCAAGCATTACGTCACCGTTAGCAACTACCAGGCTGGAAGCCAACATGCTGGAAACAACAATCCACCGCTTGATGATCTGCCACCAAGGGCACCCCAAGGGGTGTAAATGAGAAATCAGAAAGTGGCTGCCTGGTACGCGACACATGGCAACAAAGTGCCGTATCACTACAAGAAAAAGTAGTATTTGGGTCGCTCATTTGTCGTCCCTAAAAGTCCATTTGCCGTCCCTAATAGTATTTAGGACGGCCATAGGGACGGCAAAATGGGGGCTTAAATAATATGGGTGCTAAATGTTGTAGGGACACGACGAGTCGTCCCTAAAGGTTTTTAAGGACGGAATTTTTGCCGACCCTAATACGTTTCAAAACGTTCTAAATAATTGGCAGGAAAACAAAAAGGACAGATTGTTGCCGTCTTAAATGTTTTGGCGCCAGCACATTTGGTTGTAAAATTTTGGTGGGAAAACAAAAAGAACCTATTGTTGGCGTCCTAAATGTTTTGGCGCCAAAACTTTTGGTGGAAAATTACAAAAAATAGTGACGGATAATATTAGAAAAATTGGTGGAGAACTTATTAAGGTCGACTTCCACCGTCCTAAAAATTAATTTCTTATATTGATATATGCATTCTATTAACAAATTATAAATTTAGCATTTTCATCAATACAACAAACAAATGTTTTAGTAAAAGAAGATATCATTAATAATAAAAGATAATCATTACATCAATCTGTTAATAAAGCTGATTGTTTACCAAAAAAATCAATCTACTAGATCCTAAGATTAATTAACCAACCTACAAGAAACTTCTTGAAATATAAAAATATCGTATCAACTAGTTTAAACTACAAACCAGTAGATCATAAAAAACAAAAGAAAATGCTAGCTTGATGATATTTTTTGACCAATGTGCATCGAACGACATCTTGCGATATTCCCAAAAGCAACCTGAAAAAATAAATGAAATAAAACAATTAATTGAAAAATAATCACATAATTTTCATTTTCCAAAGAGAGGACAACTGAGAGTTCAATGATTGCATTAATGAAGATATACCGCATAAATTTCACGTAGGCCCTTCTTGCTCTTATTCTCATCATGCATTAACAAAAGATTACAAAGTTATTACTGCATGCCTTCATAGTAGGAAAGCAAATCCAGCATAATGGAACATAGATGGAGCGTTTTTGAAAAAAAATTGAATATTACCAGCTCCTTCACTTCTGTTGGCGCCTTCGAAGGTAAACTAGGCGCTTTGTGAATATCATCAAAATGCCCCTGATAGTATGACAGCAAAAACCTTTATCATTAGAGAGAGCTATATGGAGGAAAGATGAAGGGCATGAATACACTCTGTTATTTACCTTAAGCTGCATTGACGAAGAAAGAGGGGGGGTGTTTCATCTCATACAACGCACTATAGCTACTTGTGAGAAAGAATTCAAATGATTAAACTGGAAGTAAAGGGAGGTTGCTTGATTGCTTCAAATTATTGTAAGAGCATATTTTTGAAAAGCAGATAATATATCAAGTATCTTAATAATCAAATACATTTAAAACTAATGAGTTTTATCCCTTATAGAATCAAAAATAAAAAGAAAATCCAACATTTATTGGTCTGCCAAAATCCGAAACACGTGGCTCTAACACCATCTCGATGGTCCTAAAATTGTTGTTTCAGGACATTAGAAGAACTATGAAGCAACTTTTCTACTTACTCTGAACAAAGGCAGTACAATAATTTTAACCAGACATAAACAGATTTAAATGAATGAGAGCGTAGTGCTGGATAATCGAAAACTTATAACAGTTATCAATCAATAGAAGACGTGCAGTGATGCAAGGTCTGTAACATTTCAACACAACATAGAAGACATCAGCATATCTCAAGTTAATTCAAATATACATGACAAGGACTACAGGACCAGTATGTCAATTTAAAAATTAGCAGGAAGGATGAGATGAATGATGATATAAATCATGAAAACATGACTTTAAATTTAATTTGCCATTGGAGAAATTTAAATTGAAGAAGGAAAAGGGTCACCTCAGAAATTCATTTATGAATGAGATCCTCAAGGGATTGAGTAACCTCCTCGGTTATTATAGGCGCTGGTTTCACATTGCACTGGAAATCAAGATCAACCTCTAATGCACTATTCTTTGGCCTTTTAGCAGCAGTTACCTACCACCTGATCCAATCATTTAATTTTCAACTCGTATTTTATAACATCAGGGCAATCAGAAATCCATAAAACAATCAGGGAAATAAGAAAATTTATTATAAGCTCATGTACAACAAGAAAATAACTAGCTAGGTTGGTGCATGCTCAAAGATAAATATCAAAGCTGCTAACTACCTCTTTAAACACATTAGGTCCCACAGCCATAGAGCATAAAACTAAGTGCACACATAGTTGCTACACATTGGCTCTATGAAACTGAGTGCATGCATAGTCGCTACAGGTGGAACTAAACAAATCTATTAAAATTTGGATAAGATTTCATATCTCAAAAAACAAGACACAGTTTAGGTTTCTAATGTACAAGAAAATAAATAAGGTTAAACAAAAATGTACCCAAGTTAACTACGAAACTATAAAAATAAACAAACATGTTTTCTAGGATGTTGCTACTGTGACTATAACTTCACATACCAGCACCAGCAACCTAGAAAACATGCTAAAAATGAATGTTCCCTATGAAAAAATATTTCTAAACAAACACTCTCGACAGGGGCCAGGAAAATCGTTAGTATTCCCCATTTTAGGATCTCTCTCCCTTCTTTGGTACTTTTCTCCACTACCGAGTCAATACCCTGAGCATAGTGTTCTAGCAATGCAAGAGACCACCAAGCCAAAAAAAACCCGGGCAGTAGAAACTGAATTCTTAGAGACAAACTAAAATTAAAAATCCACTGATGAGCTTGTGAAGATTGAAATGACAAAAAAAAAAAAGGTGTAGCTAAAACTTTAGAATTATGATTGCTAGCATGTGTATTACACTATTAACACAAGAAAGCTTAGGGTGCAGTTAGCTTACTGGGATCGCATGACTTGTGCTAAATCCTAAAAAGATTGCAAGGTCGTCTCTATTACAAATACCAAGTCCTTGATTATACTTATAGCTAAAAGAAGCATATAACAGAAGATTTAATTAAGGCTTTGGATGAGTTAGAGGCTTAGAGCTAACAGAGGATTTAATTAAGGCTTGTTATTCATCTTAGCATAATCACAAGCATCTTTCACTCTCCCTCCTCAGTTTACATTGAAGTCATCTTTTAATATTTTACTGCATTGTTGTAGAGAACTCTTCAATAGATATAGCACTATATTTGATCTGTTTTTAGGATATAGTTTCTATATATATTTCTTGGTAAATTTTGATCAGAAAGGAAGTTATCTAAAAGATGACACCCATAGCACAACACAGATAAGCTAAAAAGACAACTGTATCCCTAATATATCAATCTCTCTTAGTACTTGAGAAACATCTATATGCTGACAAATAAATCAACTAACAATATCCTTTTCAGAAAATTCCACATAAACCAGTCAAAAATGGAGTTTGAATGCATTTATGATAACTATCTAACATAAATAGCTTTCTGTTACAACCTGCCAAAGTGCCAATCTCTCAGCAAATCATTTATGATAACATAAGTTGTATTTATGATAACATGACGAATGTGGTATTTTATTTTCTGAACATACCTCCACGAAGCAAAATGCTTCTAGTGGGATTCATTATTAAGAACAAAATGAATACTTAAGATATTCACTGAGTGGAGCAGTGCCATCAAACCTCAACAATCTTAGCAATGTCAATAAGCTGTAAGTAGGGAGAAACTCTTAAGTTACAATATTTATGGGAACATATGGTTATGTAGTTCCAGAGTACATGACCACTTGTAAGTTACCATATTTATGTGCCCACACAGATCATACAGATCCAATCTGTAGTGTTGGATTTGACATATAGGAATAATTTGGAAACCAAGTATTTCACATTTCCAGAGTAGTTTGATAGACCCAACGGGATTTGCTTGGAGTTTTGAACGACAAAAAAGATAAAGAAAACAAAATGCAGATGGGCTATATGAATATAAACCACAGTTTTCTTCAGTTATTAACTTATACAAGATATCTTGATATTTATGAGTATATTAAAAAGTTACTAAGATATGTTGGAGAGTTCTTAAATTCTAATTTGATGAATGAAAATATGACAAAGACTGTAGAAATCTAGACTTTGTTACCCCCACAGATTCAGATCTGACTATGCACTGGCAATGGTCACTTACTCACTTTACTTCTAGCTGTTGGTTCTGTTTTAGCTCAACTGTCTTGCTTTTATTTGTATGGTCAGTTTATAATAAATTTTCTTAAAAAATTGTGTAGCAATCTCATATGGACCACATTAATGACAGGCCTTCATGTTTACATTTATAGGTGATCAAGGAACATTTGGCAAGTCCCTGTGGAGGTTTTAGTCGTCGGATGGCTGGATCCAACAAAGCCTTGCCAGTTGTGAAGACATATCTCCACATTGACAACAATACTAATACTTATTTGCTACTTGATTAACTAAAGATGAACTAAGTCAATAGTCTAGATTAAGGTCACATGGCACGACTTAGCGAAGTGTTATTCTTTCCCTGATCTGTGAACAAGCAATTCCTCTTTCCCTCATCAGTTCCGCATGAAATCAGTTAGAAAGATTCAATACAATCTTAGATGCATGAAAGAAGTAAAACAAACCAGTACTTCTTGATAGCCCGAACAAGTTCATTGGTCCACCGAGCCAACTTAAATTGGACCAGTCCTTCTTGATAGCCCGAAAGATTCAATACAATCAACTGCATGAGAAGACTGAAAGGAAGCCACCAAGAGGAATGACCCCGTCTGTAATCTTCTGCAGAGGGACAGGGAAAGAGGGAGGAAAGGGGGGGATACATACATATTGGTGATTACAAAGAAGGGGTTATTAGATTTTAATCGTTGAAACAAGAACAATCAGAAATTGGGTAGATTGAAAGTAAGCAACTGAGTCATAAGGAATAAATATGGGATTCCAGTTGTATATTATGTGCCATATACATTTCCCTCTAAGTCCCTTGTTCAAACTACAACTATAATCAGATTGAATTGAATAGATTTTACGGTATACAAGTGCCGATGGTCTTGTTTCAATTATCTCTCAGACTGTTAGGAACCCTTTTCCTTTGGGCCTCCTTGAGAAAGATATGGAGAGTAACCAATTTAGCTTGCCAAATTTGAGTTTGATCTAGCAATGCACATGGTGGATGTGTGTGTGTTCATCAACTTCACTATGTGATTCAAAAGTGATTTCTTATTCAGCAGAGGTTTCTAATGACAAGCTACTCTGTTTTCTACTATAACGAACAAGACAAAAACAGAACTAAAACATGCTTATACATATAACTAGCAACTGTTGTGCACCCTTATGATCTTATCAGATAACATTTTCAAATGAACCAGTAGTTATTGTATCTAAAACAATAGAGAACAAACCCTCTGCAACTGACTGTCAAGTTATGAAGTGGAACTGGCAAGCATTTACATAATTTAATTTAGCAATATATAACATTTTGGTCCCTTGGCAAACTTTTTGGTCCCTGTGACATTTTTATCTATGCACATTACACTCAGTGTTTGTTCCCGTCGACCTTTCCGTTTGTTGGTGTTAAATTTTTTCCATCAATTTTTAAAAATGTTCCTAATCTAACAGCCTTCATGCTTTAATTAGAGCTCCATCTCCTTCAAACTTTTTTTCTGCCTTGTGTTTATAAGGAAATATCATCTTAACAATAGTAACCTATATCAAGATCTCCCAAACCATGAGTAAAGGGAAAATAAAATGAAATACTTCATAAGCATGTGAATATTCCAGTCTGACTATTATGGTTAGAGAAATCATGAGTTGTGAGTGCTAAAATCTTGATCTGCTTTCCAATAGTGATAATGATGTTAGGCTGTTTTGGCTATCTTATGGGGGATCGAGACATAGAGGAATTCTAAGATTTCCAGAGATCGCGAGCTGCCCTGGCCTCTTCTAGCACGGAGTTTCAAGACACAACTTGGTTACACCATCAAGCCCTTGCCGTTTCTAGCCATGGTACAACATAAAGGCATGTGTAACCCGCAACAAACCATCCATCATCCCCCATGCACAAGAAATATACTTCATTAATGGTCCAGAAGGAGTGCATTTATATTGGTGGTTCAGAATATACATAACTCTTCATAATCAGAAATTGATCATTATGATTGAATAATGGAGTCCAACTAAAGCACAAAGTATTAACCGTAAATTACCAAACTATGATGTACATGTTTAACTAATGTGGAGGTTCATGTTAATGAGTTGATGTTGTGATTACTAACACGACAAGAATCCAAGACTACCATATTAAGAGGTTCCGAATTCTCCCATACACCTATACTTTGCACAAAATATTCCATCAATTTATCCATTCCCCTCATTCATCAATATCCAAATGCTTAATCTTTAATTGACCAAAATATTCTTAATCTCACCACAAAAATACATTCCTTTAAGATACCAGCGAAGGAAATGACCATCCTTGCATAATTCCAAAATTCCCTTGCCCACCACATTTAACCAACCAAATAATCACTCTAGACTAAGGCAACAAACGAATTCAACAAAGAAAAAACATTTTTTTTTAAAATTCCAACAGTACACAAGGAAAATTCTGAAAGAGGCCTATTTTTATTGATGGCCCAAAAAGGGTAAGAATAGAAGAAGCAGCAAAAAAAGAAAATTCCAATAAAAAAAAGAAAAAAAGCCTCCAAATCTTCCTTTGTGCAGACAAAGCAATGTTTTGTTTTCACACAATTTAGACCAAATTCAGTGAGAAGAAACCTTAGGATTAAGGGATTTATTGAACCATGCATTCCAACTGCCGGAACCCTATCTCGATATCACCACCGCTGGCACCTTCCAGACCGAATTGTTTTGGATTCAACATTTTTCCCTCTCATGCCTCAATTAGCCATAACCAATCAAAGGTGTAAAACCCTAACTAAATCTCAAACGAAATTGAAATCTTAACTTTAGTGTTGAAGAATTAGAGAAACATTGAGGTCAATTTCATGAGATTCATTTGTATTTCACAAACCTAACAAGAGAAACTTTGTAACATGCATGTCAACAATACATAAAAGGTGCAATCGAGAAAGAGGAAGAGAGAGAGGAAAAGAGAGTGGGGAGAGGGAGAGCGAGTTACCAGATCGATTGCGCGAGGGAGGGAGGAAGGGATAAACTGCCGAACTGATCTGCCTTTCTCCCAGTCAAGAACGGTATGACTTTGAGAAGCAAAAGGGTTGTGGGAAATATTTAAACAAAAATTGCCCGGCAAAGTAAAAAAATATTAGGGACCCTCGTAAAGCTTTCGGTCCCCAAAAAACTAAGTATTAAGGTCCATTGCCACACGTGACCTAAAAAGTGCCGACCCAAATACTACTTTTTCTTGTAGTGTATGTTGAGGAGCAACCATCCCAACACGCCAACTAAAGCTATGCTAGCCAGCGTGACGCAAGGCAAGTTATCAAAGAGCAGCGGGATGCTCACGCTATGGATCTCAGGATTCAGCTTAACCGTCAGCGAGAAAATGGTCAGGGAAGCCAAGTGAGCCTACCCGGGCAAACCCCTGATCAATAGGCTGCTGCTCTGCAAGTCCATGCGGAGTACTACAATAAGATGTATACACTCAATCAACAACTGCTCGCCTTGGGCCACGCCCCGGTTCCAATTGCAGATTTGGTGTTGCCCGCCCTCAGCAATCCAACACTTGTTGGTAGTGGCCAGGCCTCCCAACACTTGCCCGCGCTGAGTAGACGGATTCCTTCCGTTATACATGTACCCTCGAAACATGCCAATGAGTTATAGAGGGCGGACGACCAAGCGGAGAGCAGATACAATCGCCAAAATCTTTCCCACAGACATCACCACCGACAAGAGCACCGCGTTGGGAAAGAAAGCCATAGTCGCCGCAAAGCCCGTGAGTACGCGGAGGTAGAGGCACATCAACCAAGGCATAGGGTGCGAATTGAGCGGTTTAAAGCTTCTTATGAGCCGACCTTTCGCCCACCGCGCCAGAGTCCAGATCCTTCGTCATGGGGCCGACTCACCATGGACGCGGAAAAACGCCTGTCCGAGCGGATGTAAGCCATGAAGCGAGACATGGCCAAGCAAATGGCCAATTTAGCTGTGGCCAAGCCTGGTTGTGGAGCTCCAAAGCCGCTGGAGGGTAGTCTATTTACTCTAGAGATCGAGAACGCTCCACTCGCGCAAGGGGTAACCTTCCCATAGTTTGAAAAATATTTTGGGAAGACGTGGGCGAGCGACTGGCTCAGATCATTCGAGGCACAAATCCGTATGGTCACTGACGTGGAAGCTTTGAAGATGCGAGCATTTGAGGGTGCCCTTCAGGGGAAAGCACAATCATGGTTGGGGAGAGTCCCCTGGGGATCAATTGGTAGCTGGGAGACACTCTGCGAAAAATTCTTAGAGGAGTTTGGCACGGCCACACCTAAAAATTGATTTGATCTTCGGAAAGTCAAACAGGGCAACCACGAGTCATACAACAGCTACTTGAAAAGGTTCGAGGAGATGCTTGACCAGGTAACTACCACCAGTGATCCCGAGATCACGTTCTGCTACCTTAACAATATGAGAAAAAGCCTGCTGAAAACGATCCTGACAATGAACCCAAGTGCCTCAAAGGCAAAGCTGTTGGCCAACTCACACCTTTTCTGCTCAATGGAGAATACCAAGAGAGACAAGGCCAAGGGCAAGGACAAGACACAGGACAGCTCGACCACGCCAACTGACCAGAGCCAGGAGGGCAATAACCGCCCGCACAGAGACAGAAGACACACATCTACCCCGAGACAGAGATTTAGGGAAGCATAATTTACCCTACTAAACACTACCCGGGAGGAGATCATGTTCCAGATTGGGGATACGTTGCTGGTACCCTACCCGCTTGACCCTGAGCTCACTCATACCAGGGACAACACAAAGTATTGTGACTACCATCATGGTAATGGTCACGCAATGCAACGTGTTGAAGCGGAAAATACAGAAACGGATCAACATGAGCAAATTAGACCGCTTAAAAGGAATCAGGGTGCGGGCAATAATGCCGATAATGATCGACAAGGGAGACCCCCAAGAGGAAGAGGCGGCCAGGCCCCTTAGATACAAGGGGTGGTCAACGTGATTCAAGAAGAGCCCCTATCCATCACTCAGATCGGGAAACATATCTACCCTCTGTCTAAAGTCGTTAACTCTCTAGCAGTTCAGCGAGTAGGAGAACCCAACATCTATTTCACCCGCAGCGAGCTAACGAGCACCCCTCTGGCATCCGAGCAGCCGCTAGTCATCTCTTGCCTTGTGAACAACTGGCAAGTTAATAGAATGCTGTTTGACACAGGGGCGTGCAGGGATATCATGTATTATTCCTGCTTCAAAGGGCTAGAGTTATTAGACACTCGACTCAAGCCATACCTGGGAAAGCTCGAATGATTCACCAATCATCAAGTAAGTGTCAAGGGTACCATCGAGCTGGAAGTCTTCATGGGGGACGGGGCACAAACCTGGACAGAGATGATCACATTCCTGGTGATCGATCTCAAATTCCGCCTATAAATGCATACTTAGCGCCCGGCCATGGCCAAGTTCCAGATGGTCACTTCTATCCCTCACCAAAAGCCAAAGTTCTATACCGATGATAGAGTGAGTATCCTCAACAGCAAGCCGCGAGAAATGTGGAAGTATGTCCGGGATTCCCATAGAAAGAAACAGAGGCTGATCGTGGACATTCCCAAGCAAACAGTCGCAATCCCTGAGAAGGATGCCACTACCAGCATTACACCGGACCCAGTCCCCATCAACAATATTGAGCTCGGGAAATCCTCTAGAACAACCGTACCTATGGAGCTCGATGATGTCGAGCACGCTCCAAAAATTTCTATGCACAGGGCCCAGCGTCCCATGACACAAGAGATTGAGATGGACACTTTGCAAGTCAGAGATGAACCTGAATTCTAGCCACAGGACGAGTTGGAAGAGATCATCATCCACCCTACTTACCCCGAGCAGAGAATCAAGATAGGGAAGGCCATGCCTCCCGAAACTCGGGACAAATTGATTGAGCTACTCAGAAATAGCCTTGATGTGTTCGCATGGACCGTTGAGGACATGAAGGGGATCAGTGAAAGCGTTTCTTACCATGACCTGAATGTCGACCTAACTTTTTGACCTATTCAACAGCGACCAAGGCAATACTCCTTAGACAAGAGTGCAGCGATCAAAGCAGAGGTTAAAAAGTTTTTGAAGGCTGACATCATCGAGTAAATCCAGTATCTGACCTGGCTGGCTAATGTGGTGATGGTCAAAAAGGCCAATGACAAATGGCGCATGTGCGTTGACTTCACGGGCCTCAACAAAGCTTGCCCAAAAGACTGCTACCCGCTGCCGCATATCGACGTGCTTGTGGATGCCATAGCCGGTTTTGAGATGCTTAGTTTTTTGGATGCGTACTCAGGGTACCACCAAGTAAAGATGAACGAGCAAGACAAAGCAAAGACAACTTTTCGGGTAGCTGGGGGTCTTTACTGCTACAAAATGATGCCCTTCGGGCTGAAGAATGCAGGGGCCACCTATCAACGCATGGTCAACAAGGTCTTTGGCTCTCACATCGGGAGGAACATGGAAGCCTACATTGATGGTATGGTCATAAAAACCAAAGGTCGTGACAACACTCTTGACCTGAAGGAAACATTTGCCAATCTGCACAAATACAATATGAAGCTGAATCCGAGCAAATGTGTGTTCAGAGTCTGAGCTGGGAAGTTCCTCGGGTTCATGGTCAACTAGCGCATGATAGAGGCCAATCCAGAAAATATTCAGGCTTTGATGGAGATGGAGCAGCCTTACTGCATCAAGCACATCCAACGACTAAATGACAGGATCATCGCCATTGGTCGCTTCATCTCCCAATCAGCGGAGAAGTGTCTTCCATTCTTCAAAGTCTTGCGCGACAACAAGGGGTTCTAATGGAACAAAGAATGTGCCAAAGCCCTCGAGCAGCTCAGGGAATATCTTGGCAGACCTCCCCTCCTTAGCAATCCGTGCCCAGGGAGCCCCTGTATGTGTACTTAGCAGCCACAGACCAGGCTGTGGCCGTTGTTTTAAATAGGGAGGAGATAGGAACTCAAAAACCTGTATACTATGTATCCAAGGCCCTCGGTCCTATTGAGGGTCGTTATTTTAATGTAGAAAAGTTAGCTTACTCTCTTGTCACAACTACCTAGAAATTAAGTGCTTACTTTTCTGCACATGTAATCATAGTATACACAGACACGCCACTGCACAAAGTCCTCAACAAGTCCAATTCATCGGGTAGGCTATTCAACTGGTCGATCGAGCTCACAGAATTTCACATCGATTACCAGCCCAGGTGAGCAATCAAAGCTTAAGCCTTGGCTGACTTCTTGGTAGAGACAAGCTTCACTCAGCAGGAAGAATCTGAAGCCCAACTAACAGAGCCCGAGCACGAGCAACCATTGCGGCCTCAACCAGCCTACTGTTGGGACCTTTATGTGGACGGAACGATGAGAAAGGTCGGGAGCAGAGCTGGCATCCTTCTCATAGCTCCTGACCAAATCACAGAATTCGAATTGGCTCTCTAATTCAAGTTCCTTGCCTCGAACAACGTGGTCGAATACGAAGCAATGATCACGGCCTCGAACTCGCAACCGATATGGGCGTCGAAGTGGTCACAGTGTACTCGGATTCACAACTAGTAGTGAACCAAGTTCAGGGGGAGTATATACTATATCACCCTTCCCTGGTCAAATACTGCGAGCTTGTCAAGGAAATCTTGAAGAATTTCAATGTTGACCCTCATAGGTTCTAGATTTGGTTGACAATTGTCTTAGAATCAAGGGTGTTTAGAACCATTTTATTGTTAGTTCATTTTAGGCGCGGACAAGCAGGCTTCAACAGCAGCCTTGAAAGCACAGTTCGAACATTAGATTTGGAAGTCTGCTCAAGGTTCAAAATCAAAGATAGTCAAATCGAGGAATTAAGTCACATATTATTTGATTTAGATATTTTTTAAATATCTAAGTCAGATAATATTCAAAAAGATAATCTTCATCATATTTTCCCTTCAAAAAGTCAACTCTTTAGACAACTCGACATCTGTCCAGTCTATCTCACGTATAATGACATCTGAAGACATTTCCTCATTTGGCTAAGAAGACTTTCAAGTTGAAACACCTGCAAGATTGAAAACTTACTTTGTTTGGAATGGCTGCCTCTGCAACTCTGAGTCTCTAATATCTATTACTGCACGCATCCTACAAGGCACCGAAATGCATTTAATGCATTATAACGTTGGACACAACTTGTCAATCCTCAATCCAATGGTCCAAAAGATCTCCCCTGGTATTTATTCGAGTTTTGAAGATCTGAACAATAACTCTTGCATAATTGAACATTTAAGCTTCATCTTCATAACTCAAGCATTCAAGAGATCAAAGGACAAGAACTAACATCTTCACCAAACTTCCTGAAGCTGCAGATCTGCCAGTCTTTACTCTATTTCAACTTCATCTAGTTTGATTATAAACTGTTATTTACTTTAGCACTTGAGAGAACAATTATTCATTGATTGTTTCTCTCATCATTATACACTTGGTTAAAAATTATTTTGTACACGATCCATTAGAGATCTTACTCTTACACCTGGTGGATAAACAAGTGCACCTTTCAAAATCCAAAGCTAACCACTTTGGTAGTGGACGTAGTACTATTTATAGTACGAACCACTTCTAAACCCTGCGTACTGACTGTCTGATCTGTTTCTGCTCATCTCTTAACTGCTGTTGTGTTTACTTATTAAAGTCTACCATTGTATCTGTCGTATTTCAACAGCAACCTATCTATCAGATCTGATCTCATTCAGTTTTTCGCTGCATTAACTCTTCTTGTAAAATTTGTTTAAAAGAAAAGAAGAGAGCTTGTTTTAATAAAACTTTTTTTTTAAAAGCAAATAATATCTACTAGGCTATTCAAACCCCCCCCCCCCTTCTAGCCTAGATTTAGCCTATTTTGGGACCAACAATTGGTATCAGAGCCTAATTATTTGAAAATTCATTTTTCCAAGATTAATCTCTTGAGAATAGATCCTATGGCTCACTATATGTTGCCTACCTCGAATACAAGCCACATCCCAATACTGGACGAAGGTCACTTCGAAGTATGGAAAGACAAAGTTATGAGATACATGAACTCTATTGATAATTGGTTATGGCAATGTGTTCAAACAGGTCCTCATATTCCGATGAAGCCAAATCTCCTAGCTGAAGTAGCAGGTGGACCTCCCGAGATACCAAAATCAATGAATGAATTGACTGAAGAAGAAAGGAAGCTTGTTGAGCTACATAGTAAGGCAATACACATCATATCCAGTTCAGTGGACACAAGCACATATCGACAGATAATCAGGTGCAAGACAACTAAGGAAATGTGGGAAGCACTGGTGGAATATCTAGAAGGAGACTTGCCGACCAGAGACAACATAAAATACAACTATATTCAACAGTTTGACTCATTCAGAAAAGATCCAAAGGAGACACTACGACAAGCCTACGACAGATTCTGTGAGGTAGTTAATAGTTGTTATTCCCTAGGAAAAGAATATAGTATAAAAGAAGTAAATATGAGATTTTTAGCTTCTTTAGGTAGTTTGTGGCATGTTAAGACCACTGCTATTAAAGAGTCCAAAGACTTAAACTCCATGCATCTTCGAAGTTTGTATGCGAGTTTAACTGTCTATGAGCAAGAACTGATTCAAGCTCAAGAACAGGACAAACAGTTTAAACTTCCTTCTTTTTCTGTTATCTCTCAAAAAAATTCTGCTGTAGAAAATAAACCATCTACTTCTTCCTCTTCAAATGAAAATGAAATTCTATCTGACGAACAATTTCCCATGTTCATTAATAAGTTTCAAAAAATTTCAAGATTCAACAAGAGGAAATAAGCAAACCAGCAGACTTTCAGAAAGACTGCCGACAGCTCACAAAATGATGAGCTAGTTTGCTTCAACTGCAGAAAGCCTGGTCACTTTGCTTCTAAATGTCCAAAGCCTAAATATGAAGCTTATAAAAGGCGACCTTCTAAATCATTTTCAAAACATAGAGGTCTGCTGGCTGAGGAGTTAGAAGAAAACCAAGTGTCCACCTGGTTTGAAATTGATTCTGATGAGGATGACATTGATGACTCACCAGAGCAAGCACATATTTGCCTTGTTGCTCTAGAGTCATCTACTACCTATGACTCAGAAAGTGAAATTAAATATACTCCCATTCAAGCTAACGTAGAACAATCTTCTGAAGAGCCTTCTAAAGAAGAAATCCTCAAGGATGCTTAGGACATGCTAGAGGAATTCAATGAATTTAGAAAGGCTTACGTAAGGTTAGCTAAGAGTCATGAGAAGCTAGGAACTGAGAAATCCATGCTGGAAGCCGAGTTAAAAACTCTTCATGGAGTCCAGCAGGAAAGTATCAAGTTAAAGGAAGAGAACGAGTTTCTCAACAAGAAGGTTGCTTGCCTAATTGGTCATGCCAAAGAGATATCTGATGAGAAAGATGAGTTACGAAAAACCATTGACTCATGGAATAACTCTAAGGCTGTCTTTGATCAAATTCTTGGAGAACAAAAGTTGTCTAGAAAGTAAAGAGGCTATGATTTGGAGAAATCTTAAGTGATTGTACACAAATATATGTTCAGAACAACAACACACTTAATACTTCTTTCAAATGCAAATTAAGTAAATCAATTAGATAGTAGCTTTTCTAAAGATAAATTCATTTGTAAAAAGCTCATAGATATATAAGGACCAAGGGATAAGGTATTTGTAAGAACATATGAATTTATTCAAAGATAAATTACATATTACATCAGTCTAAATAATCTATGTACAGTTTCTGGTTTTGTCCATCCAAGCCTCAATCCTTACTTAATTATTCATTCAAGAATCTTTAAGCAGCAAAGGGCAATAAGAGACCATAACGAGTAACTGTTATGAGAAGGAAGGGATTTTCAAGGTCGTTCAGATAAAAATTATCTAAACGACTGAGTGCAAAGCACTCGACCTTCCATGATGAATGATTATTGCACAATCAACATCATTTGTATTGGAATACAAATCTGAAGATATGAATGCAATATCTATAGACAACTCTTCATTTTCTTCAGACATAATCTAACATCAATCTTCAGATCTTGATCTCTGTCTATTGAAGTTTCTGATCAACCTCTTTTCTTCTCCAATCTTTTCTTCCTAGCAATCCACTGAAAGTGTTTTGCTAAGATCTGGATGAGTTCACTGCAATATGTGTAGAGATCTGAGATACGTTGGTGAAGACGTTCTCGTTATAGATCTCTTTTCTTTGAGGCTCTTGAGTAAGTTGAGTTACTCGTTGCTCATCATCTTTTATCTTATCGGGGTGAGTTATTTTTCGATGATCTTATATGTCGCTCTATCTTTCTTTGGGTAAGAGAGAGGATTTATATAGACGAGAGCCAATGTGATCGTTGAGAGATGAAGATTTGAAGTTTCTATCCGTTTAAAGATGTAGTGGTTGAAGTCTATCGGATAGAGATCTTTGTCCATAAGATCTTTTACTGTTTGGAACAGAGATTTAGTCCTGTAGATCTTGGAACTTGTTGTCTGTCAGACTGTGTTGATAAGTCTCTAAAGAGTAGGTCTGATGTCTGTTGCACTGTCAGGTGGTCTGTTCAATAAAGTAATTGCTTTTTGACTTTATCAGACTACTTGAGTGAGAGAAAGTCTTGTAGCCTTAAGTATGTCAGGCTTTCTGAGGCTTGAACATATTTGTCTTGATTTGAGCTGCTTCTAGACTTTTCTCTGTAGCACGTGCATATTTTAGGTCTGCTGGTGGAATGCTTCGAGCCAGTGGAAACAAGTCTTCGATTCAGGAGAACTGATGTCTACTGGTGCGAACAGTTTAACTTGTAGCATGTCTGCTGGTGGTGAGTCTTAAAGATGTTCTGATCTTTATCACTGAAGGCTTTTGACATAGCTGCAAGTCTTCGGTCTTGTTGAGTGCATCGAAGTCTTTGGGTCTGCTTTCAATCATCATGTAGGAAGGTAGGACTTGATCAGGTTGCACCTAATCTAAGACCTATGTGATATCACACGAGTTGCCACGCTAACCGGTACGCAGACCTTTTAGCCACTCGTGATGACTCACTTGTAATGGGGGCAAGCAAATCAACATATATAGAATATGCAAGGTGATAACTAAATTATCAGGAAGCATATTCCAACAAGTAATATATCACGAAATAAGCAATTATGTTGCCCAAAATTCTATAACAAATAACACAAAAATAAGTTGTTATTATGGCGATTTTTTTATAAAAATATATTTGCAACTCTAAAATGAGGTTGCTATAAGTTTGTATTTATTTCATTATATATGCATATACATATATATTTAAATGCTTTATTTAAATTGTTAATTTTATAAAAGAGCATGTTTAGCCCAAAACCTATTTTGAGTCCGAAAGGGCGAGTTGGGTGCCTAACCCCTTCCCAACTTGTAACTTAGCCTCTGAACCCTTTTGTAAATTTAGTTATTTTTTGCTTTTCTTTGTTTCTCCTTAAAATAAAGATGGCGACTTTATTATACATATTTTGAGTCTACAATTGAGGTCGGACGTTTTCCACGAGCTTGAAAGGTTTTGAAACCACCCGTTTTTCAGTAGTGGGGAAGCCGGTTAAAAATGGGGCACTCACAATATCAGAAGAGTAAACGGTGATCACTTTATTCAGGTTTGATTTTGATTGCTCTTACTTCACTTATTTACCATTGGTTCACATGTTATTTGGTTTAAATTATTTATTGACATCATCCCAATATATTTGTAGGTTTTTTTATGTGATGGTTACCCATTAGTAGCTGTGTTGTAGGTCTGGGACCAGAATTGCTCGTCGTCTTCTAATGCGTGAAAATTACTTTGTATTAATCGACAACTTTCATATAGTGAATATGTAGGCACAACTAAAGTAGTTGGTAATTCTGACGGTATACATTTAAAGTAGTTCTGATTGTATTATATTAAAGACATGAATTTGAACGTGCCATTTTGCTTAATTATCTCTTTTTAATGATGCTTCAGTTATGTTCCTTTAAATTATGTATGATATTGAGGTTCTGCTAATGCTTTGATTATGTTGCTATAAAATGTCATATGCTATACAAAGTCTAGAATAAGATCATAACATTAAAAAAGATACATGAATTCATGGAAGGTTTGCTAAAATGTCATAACCACCAATACTTAATGTTTAAAAACTATTTTACAAATCATAATATTAAAAATAAACATAAACCGACAATGATAGATCACTGTTACCTCATATGAGACAGTCCCGCGTCACTAGATCTCCAGAGCCGCACTGTAGGATCAATCATAGTGGTCACAACTCCCAACGTCATGTCATTTGAGTCAGTTGCAACGACGTTAGTCGTAGTGGTGATAACGTATCTGGATCGTCTATCACGGAGCTAGACAACTATATGTGAACGCTCCCGGTACTACTCTAAATAACCAAGATGTGCATCCCAAGGACGAATGACATGCCTATCGAGACGTTCTTCAGATAAGAGATGGCTATTTGACAATAACCAGTACAAAGCAAAACCAAGCCACAGAGGCAAGGCCTTCGAGTTATCTCGAGCGCCGCAGTTCGGAGCAATAACTGTCATTGGAATTGCTTGCACATACCCGAATTGTCGAAGGACTTTGTCTTGATGGTATGACTCGACAATACTGCCCATTTGTATGCATCCCAAATATTTGGCAATTCGATACCATTCAAATCGCTGCTTGACCTTATTGTCGTAAGGAAGCTAATCAACGTACAACAATAGACCAATAAAAACTCAAAAACTTTCAATACAATAATATTAAAAATTGTTGAGATTGATAGAAAAATACGTATACTCACGTCACGGCTTGTCAGTCTATTTAAATGCTCACTTGCTGCCAACAAACGATCCACGCGTCGTCCCTGATTCCCTTGCTGGATCTACCTATGTGCATGTGGGTATCTGAACTTGTAATCAACATTATGTGGAGGCCTCAGATATGGAAATCACAAGTAGATCCACGCCTAAATGCAATTAAACATACATTTAAAAAGATTAATCAAATTAAACATCTTAACTTTTGTAGTAAATATACAACATAAAAGTTAAAATTAATTATAATTATTACCTCTAGTAATGCCATCGATCCAGCTATCTACTTCGTGCTATACTTAGATGCTTGCCGTAGCTGTCTATATAAATATGCAAGGGTGGCAATTCCCCACGCATAACCATTTACATTTTCAAGATCCTCAAGCCACTCTAAGTATGATATATGCACATGGGTTTCACTCTTATTTGCAAATATCATGCAACCCAATACCAATAAAAAGTACACCCGTAGCACAACCCACCCTAAACTCATCATCCAATGAGACAACATCATTAAACATCACACGTAGCCACTCTAATGTCACCGAAGCCCCCCTCTTATTTCTCATTCCCTCAAAAACCTCTTCAAGTGGCACTCCCAACATGTGACTGACATATGAATCATTGACATCCCTAGTAGAAGATAATGGATTACCCACGATCGGAAGACCGATAAGATAAAACATATCATCTAAAGTAATAGTCATTTCCCCGAAAGACATATGAAAAGTGTTAGTCTCTGGATGTTATCTTTCCAGGAAAGCGGAAACCAAAACCTTATTCACATCAGCATAACATATATGCCTTAGTCGATGTAGCGTCTTGCCCCTCACAATAGCTTGAAAGACCCTCGAAGCGTCATCAATATAAATGACCCAATTAAGCAGTTTCTGTATGTGATTGTGACATTTTAGAATTCCCTGCTCTTTTTACGAGCCCAAATATACGTAGCTATGCGTGACTCATACGAAGTCAGTAACAATGTATCACGCGGACCACCGAGAAATCCACGCTTAATCTGAGCCCCAAATAAATGCTCCTGCAGAAAAGGCTCCTGATTCTGCTCAACATGTTCAACATCTAACTGAAAATGCTCATGTTCATGCCCCTACCCCTGCTCCTGCAACATCTCATGCGGTTGTTATAGTTCAACTTCTGGTTCTTGTTGACGTTGTTCTTCAATTTCTTTTCTAGCCGATGTCGTCGGCCTTCTCCTTGTCCTTGAATACATTTTAGTGATTGCTTTTCCTGTAAACATCAAGTAAGGGTGTTTATCAAATAAAATAAATCATACTTGGTTGTAGTTCCAAAACAAAAAATCACGCAAGAAAAATGTGCTCAGGCTGAGTTTTAGCTAGTTTGTGATGAATTGCGAAAGGAAAGTTCGGCTGGTGTGTGATGAACAACTTTAATGATGTTCGTCTAATGTAACATGAACAACCTGGGTACCGTTCGACCATCATGACATGAACACATGTTTGTGTTCGGCCATCATGAGATGAACACCTGTGGGTGTGTTCGTCTAGCATGGGATGAACATATGGGCATGTGCGGCCAGGACGTGATGAACAACCTAATGACTGTCCGGCTAGACCTGGTCGAACACCACTAAGGGTGTTCATCAAACCAGGTCCGAACCGTGGTCTATTTATGAATTTCAAATGTTTTCCTATTTTTTTAAGAGCGGCTACAATGGAGTAGCTTAAAGGAGCATGTGGCTGATTTTGAAAAATAATGGTAATATCATTTGGTAGCTAAATTAGGAAAGAAGAGGTTGGGTAGCTTGGTACACTACAGTAGCCAAATGAAGCAACAATTCAAAAACTTTTCAAAACGACATCTCCACAAAGGCAAAACGGCAGCTACGATGGATATAAACTTGTTCAGCTAGATAAAGTGGCCGACACCTTCGCATGTCACCTTTTCACGTGGCAAAGTTTGGTTGGTCCGAATTTTTTTTTTCCCGTTTTTAGCCGTTTTTGAACCTAAAAAAATCAATTATTTTTTAAAAAAATCTACACATTTTTATCTATAAATAGAGAATTGGTTTGCTGCATTTGGATATCAACTCGATTTTCTACAATTTTTTTTAATTTTTCTTCATTTACTTTCTCTCCCTCCCAAAATTTGATATTTTCAAGTTATTTCAAATTTTTAAACTATATTTAGTACTAATATTTTTTAACTATATTTTGTATTGTACATACTTTAACCAATCATAAATAAAAAATTAAATACATAAAATTAACCATATTAATTTAATAGAAAAAATTATTAATTAACAATCACTAATTAATATATGTAATATAAAATTAACCATAATAACTTTGAATCAATTGAATTTAATATGTGTAAAATATAATATATAGTATTATTATTTAATAATGAATATTAATTTTTGAAAAATATTTTTATTAAAAATTAATTGAATTTTGAATTTAGTAATTTATGCAATATAAAATTTATTTTGCATAAACAAATTTATTTATTAATATATAATATATAAAAATATAATATAATTGAGATAAAGATAGTGGGGTATGTAAAATTATTGGAGTTTGTGCCACCGTTGTAAGGAGTTTTGTTGTTGGATAGTTTAGAATAGTTTAAAGATGTTTTTTTATTTATTTTTAATGATTTGGGTAGCTTGGAGGAGCAACATTTGCTCCCCCATTGTACATGCTCTAACAAATGCAACAAAAAATATACATGTTATTAGTCATACATTGTTATTGATACTTAAATTAGACATAAAACTAGTATTCAAATATAGAAGGAGATTGAAATTTATAGCTATGGTTGAACTTAAAGACATTGTTATGGGTTTCAAAACCGAGAGAGATCACATTTATTGTTGTTGGTGTTGCTTCAAATAATGGAGTTGAGAATGGGGAGTTTTGTTGTTGATTGTATGTTCGCTTGATCATGGACGAAGAAAAGGGAGTGCAGTTATCGATTTTGGAAATGGAGTTGGGAAGGGAGTCTTTGTATGCGCAATTCGGCTACAACGACAGAGTTGGGAAGGGGGTGGGTTTGTAAATTGTTAGGTAAGAATGAGTAAGTTAGTAATTAATTGGGTTGGTGAGTTATTAATTGGGTTGAATAGAAAATCGTAAAGAGTAATGATATCTTTACCACTAGTATTACAACTTGCATGCTAAAAGGCAAAGTTGAAAAGTCAACTATGTATTTCTCAAAGTAAGTTGTAACACTAATGATACTCATACTATGTATTTTTTCACTTGTAGTTCTTTTTATGGGTAGGGATAATCCCACCCCCAATTCTTTTTATGGGTGGGGATAATCCCACCCCCAAATCCCTATTTTTACACGAGTAATGCTAGCCCAGGTGTATATTAGGTTTTGTTTGTTTTACGAAAAATGACTTCCGAAAAATCATTTTTTGATATTTGGTAACCTTAAAAAAATGTAATCAACGAAAAAATTTTCCGAGGCAACGGAAAATGAAACATTCTTTTTCAAAAATGACTTACGGATTTATTTTCCCTAAGTCATTTTTCGAATGTTCGAGCATCCCTCCGCGCCCTTCCACAATTACACATATTTATATACACGCACAATATTTTACTTAACAAATAAATTATTTAGAAATATAAATAGAGTTTGTGCACATTATTTATAAATTATAATTTTAATAAATACTCACTACGTCCTAAAATTAGTGTCCACTATAATATTTAAGTACATGTCAAACATTATCCATTTTATTTTTTAAATATTTTTTCATATCAATTTTTTTATGTGTATTTGTGATATTGGAAAATGATAGACGTTATTGATTTGACACCATTAATGATAAATTAAGGCTTATTAAAAGAAAATTACTTAAATTTCCATTACTATTTTATATTCAATATGTGTATTAGTATTAGAATATACTTTTTGTAATTATTCATACATTATTTTTTATAATATTTTCCATATGTATCTCAAATACCAAAAATATTTTTTAACATATTTCTAAAAGATTTACAAAATACTTAAAATTTTAGAAATAATTTTTTAAAAATAACACAAACCACCTGCAGACAAGTCCTTTTGATTTGCTCGGAAATCGAAAGAAATCCGATTCCGACAAAAATAACACAAACCCAGAGAGAGAGAGAGAAGAGAATGGATTCCCGAGCTTTAGCAGCTCTCCTTTCCTCCCTAATCTCCGAACTGCTCCTCCTACTCTTCGTCATTTTCCCTTCGTCAAACCCTCTTTCTATCACCGATTCCAATTCCGTCCAAATCCTTCTACCCCAAATCATCCATTTCCTTTCCAGCACCGACATCGCCACCACCCTCTCCTTCCTTTCCCTTTCCAAGAAACGTAAGCGGGCCCACTACGCAGAACCCGATGAAGAAGAAGACAATCCCGGATCTCGACTCGGACGAGTCGACTCCGACATTCCCAGAAACCCTGACTCGTTCAAACTGCACTTCAAGATGTCGTCTTCAACATTCGAGTGGCTATCAACCCTGCTTGAGCCACTTTTAGAGTGCCGCGACCCAGTCAACTCACCCCTAAATCTCCCCGCCGAAACTCGCCTCGGCATCGGCTTATTCCGACTCGCCACCGGCTCCGATTACTCTGAAATTTCAACCCGATTCGGAGTTTCAGAACCTACCGCCAAGTTTTGCGTCAAACAGTTGTGCCGGGTCCTTTGTACAAATTTCCGGTTCTGGGTGGGGTTCCCGGCTCAAAACGATCTCGAATCTGTATCCAATTCAATTCAAACCCTCACTGGTTTACCCAATTGTTGCGGAATAATTGATTGTGCAAGGTTCAAAATTGATAAAGAAAATGGGTCCAAGTCTCAAGAAGAAAGCATTGCCGCTCAAATTGTTGTGGATTCATCATCAAGAATACTTAGCATTGTTGCAGGGTTCAATGGTAATAAGCCCGAATCGCGTATTCTTAAATCATCAACTCTGTACATAGATATCGAAAGATCATATTTGCTGAATTCTCAACCTGTAGATATAAATGGTGTATCTATACCTCAATACTTAATTGGGGATGAAGGTTACCCCTTACTTCCTTGGTTACTTGTTCCATTTGTTGATCCACAGGCGAAGTTGAGCGAAGAGAATTTTAATTCTGCACTTAGTTTGATGCGAGTTTCAGCGCTTAGGACTATCGCTAGTTTGAAGAGTTGGGGTGTTTTGAGTAGGCCAATTGACGCTGAGTTTAAGACTGCGGTGGCTTATATTGGTTCTTGTTCGATACTTCATAATGCTTTGTTAATGAGGGAGGATTACTCTGCATTGCATGATTATCGGGTTTGTGATGAGAGATCACACTATTATAGGGAAACGAGTTTGGAGGATAATTTAGTTGAGAAGAAAGCGGTTGAAATAAGAAGTGCATTGGCTACAAGAGCAAGGAATCCTAGCAAGGATCAGTAGTTTAATGCAATTTTGGGGGTGATTAGGTGATTGTTTATATGCAGTAGATCACTGTATGACCATTAGTACTACTCAGTTCAACATTCTTCAGATAGGTAATGGAGATTTTTTTTTTCTTCATAATAATGACGAGCATTCTTTTCTTTGGCTCATGATTATCCAGGATTGATCTTAATGCAAGCTCTTTAATTGTTATTTTTGGTGATTATTTTTTTAATTGATAGTTATGAATATGATCCATGTGCGTAAGGGTTTTTGTTTATGAATTATATTTACATCCATCGGGGTGTAGAATCTTTTTTACACAATCACGACACGTGGCCAACCAAAATCTTAAAAAATAACACAAAATTGTGAATGACACGTGTCATGATCTAAGAGTCACTTGTGTAAAAATTATTCTCCACCGCCGGTTTATGAAAATTTTACTCTGTATATTTGTGTAGAATGCTTTAGATACTTCTGCAGCTGTCCCTAAATAAATGTCAAACTGTGTGTTCATATTTTGTTTCTGAACGAATATCACCTCTAGGCTAACTTGATTTGCACAAGTTTGTTTTGGGAGAGCGAAAATTAACTTCCATCAAATCTGTTATTTCACTGAAATTGACATTAATGTAGAGACGAGGTATGTTTTTATCGATTTGCTAGTCATTTCTCTATATAATGTTTAAATGTTTATTCTCTTATGCGGAAAGCTGTTAAGAGTCCTAATGAAAAGGTATGGATATTACAAGATTGTTGATCATGGAATTTAGCTAGCCATACTGTCTGGTAGAATTCTTGTTTGGAGGATTCTCGAGTTATGAACTGCGATCAGTTTCAACCATTACAATGTGCCCACTTTGCATTTGATGAACACACACTGATATTATTATACTCCACACGTAGCTTTATATTTTTTTCCACTAGACTTCTCTCTGATAGTTTTTATGGTTAAGTAGCCAAGTATGGAGATGATAACTTAACGGAACTGTGCTTTGTAGTCAACTGAAATGAAGTACAGAAACCTTAGAAAACTTTGGTTTACAAGATCTAGTATGGATTTTCATGGGAGACTTGACCTTAGAGAGACCACTAGGATCCGGAATACAAGACCTATGATCGCAATGTTCAGAAGAGTGGAATGAAAGAAGCTGATCAAGTATAAAGCAATTGAGTATCTCGATCATTCAAATTATTGAAAATTTTAAGAAAAAATGTTTCTCCCAAACAAGAAGATTAGAAATAGGAGCACTGTGGACGGGAAAGAAAGCCTGAATGAACTAGGAAAAGAGATGCTAAGAGGGGAAGCCCCAATACTGTGGTCCCATAAAATGTAGGTTCGGGGTCAGACCAAGTACTTCAAGAGAACTCATCCTTAAACCGGCTGTGAGGATGGTCTTCTCTCTGATCTGAATTGTATTCTTTCTCCTCTCTCTTCCAGTCTTCCTTCTTTCCTTGTGCTTATTTGGATATCCTTCTCAATAATGATGAAAGGCCTCTGAGGATCCGTCTTCCGCACTTGATTCTTTTTTTGATGACCCCTCAACCAATCTCACCTAAGACTGGAATAGGTGCGATCAGTCCAGGAAGGTGGGGAACTTCTCTACCCTCTGCTATCAGTTTTCTTCTCCTGCACGAACCTTATTCTCATTTCCCAATTCATGTTATTATTGATAATCACCACCTTTAGGTACAGTTACATCACAAATTGGCTCATGAGAATTTTACTCCTGGAAACGCATGAGCACCACCCAAATGGAAGCCCATGAAACTTGTCGGACCAATGGTGTCCGACTCCAAGACTTGCGTGTTAACCTAAAGTTAACACAAAAATGCAAATATTAATGGAGTTCTAAATTGATCACAGACTTGATTTACCAAATATTGGTTGCATAGAAAGTAAGCGTCATATGAAGCTTCCACCCACCTTGCTTTCTTGTTTGTTTGCTCTGCATCAAATTAACCATTTGCCTTCTGAAAATTTACAGAAGAATCAGAAAGACCATGGTGGCTATAGATATGTTGTTGTAGTTCATTTTATTTTGAATATTTTTAGAAGCTTTTAGATGAATAGCTTGTTTTTCTCTTTATTATTCAAGACACTATTTATTGAATGCTACCTACCTCTTTCGAACTCAAATACATTCCAGTTCTAGACATCAAAGTCCAAATATATATATATATATATATATATATATATATATATATATATATATATATATATATATATATATATATATATATATATATATATATATGGGGGAGAGAGATTTCACTTTCTTTTGCTTGGAGCTTTTCAAAAATCTAATAATCCATTTGATTCGGATAAAGAGTCAACTATTTTATTTTGGAATGTTTCACTTAAAGAGTATATTTTAAAAAATTAAGACATAAAAAAATATTATTTTATTACTAATGAATTATTAAAAGTATTATTTTTCTTAAAAAATTGACTTTTAAATGGTAACTCTTTGTCTGGAACGGAGGGAGTAACCGAAGAAAGCTTACGTTGGATTTGTATGCGTATTCCATAGTGAACTCAACATTGGAGAAAGGTACTTGTTAAAGTATAAAATATAAAACATGCTATACATTGTTGGTACTCTTTCTAACAACTTAAGCTTATATAAAAGTGCATCTCTCTTATCAACCTCGTTAGGGCTTCTTTTTTTTTTTGGAACTGGATCAGTTGCTAATGAAGGATTTTCCATTAGCATGACTTCAAGTTTGTGATCCGAGGGGTAGATATGTTTGTAAGTAACGTCTGTTGCAACCTAGGCAGTGGACTTTCCTTGACAAGGAATGTCATCAGGAGATACAATGGGCAGGGCAACTCAGGTGCAGGACATTTTTTATTTTATTTAACTAGAATCAGGCAAATCATTTTTCATTTTCCTTTTTAAAATTCATTCTCAGTTATCTCCCCCTTCAATTTATCTGTTTGTAAATTAAATAATTGTGGCTTGCGAGTTTTCAATTTTACATGAGCTTGAACTCAATCACAACTGGACAATCTTTGCTCAAACTAATCTCATTTACTTCACAAGTCAAGTTTAGCTCAATCTGAGTTTGACCCATTTATGAGCGATGCGGCATGAAAAAATGAAATGTATAAAAGATGACGATTTGTGTATATTTCATATCAACTTATTTGTTGACAGATTTATTTCTTTAAGCTTTGGAGTAAAGCACGAGTCATTATTCCACGAGCTCGCCTCAAATTGAGTTATTAATTAGCTGAGCTAAGGCCGAACCCGAGCAAAAAAGATTTATTAAAGAGTAAACAAGACCAATAATTTGATTTATGGTTAAAAGTTATGTTAATAATATGACCCGATACAAAAAGATTTTATTAAAACCCCTTAATTTGTAGAGGTGAAAAACTGGAAAAAAATTATGGAGATGGATATGAACATTTCCAAGGAAGACTTCGAACCTTTAAAATGGAGCAAAAAATCACTATTCCTTCCCCCCCACCAAGGGGGACTGCAAATAAGTCTTCGAAATAAAGATCCTCTCCAACTACTTCAAATTTAGTACAACATGGGAGGGTCTTTGCCATCACTCTCTTTCATTTTTCATTTTTCTTTTGTTTAAATAATACTCCTTCCGTTTTTAAAATATTGTTTATTTTAATTCGACATATCGTTTAAGAAAAAATAATTGATTGTATTTTAAATATTGGTTAAATGTATGATTTTCTTTAATGCCTTTGAGTATGTGATCATAATTAAAGTAGGTAGAAAAAGTAAAGATAAAAAGTAAAAGTGTTTTTTAAAAGAATTTTTTTTGAAAAAGGACAATTATTTAAAAACGAACGAAAAATAAAAGGTAGACGATAATTTGAAAATTGAGGGAGTAGTTTTGTTTTTTAATCTATATTTTTAATTTTGTGTTTTGGTTTATATATTGTACTAGTTTTGTATTTTTTTGGTTAAGTACTAGTTTTGTGTTTTAGGTTAAATGCTAGTTTTGTGTTTTAGGTTAAATGTTAGTTTTGTGTTTTGTTTAAATACTAGATGAAATTAATTCAATTTTTTTGTGTTTTAGTTTTTATTTATATTGTTAGTTTTGCATTTTGATTTTTATACTATTAAATTATTGCATTTAGTTATTAATTTTAATACATGCTATTTAATTTAATATAATATTAATTAAATAAATAATATATTTATTTTGTTAAAATACGTTAATACAAATTAAATATTCCATCTGTTTCAGACAAAACGTCTCTGTTTAAAAGTTAAACTTTTTTTAAAACATAACACTTTTAGTAGTCAATTAGTAATAAAATGACACTTTTATACTTTAATTTTTGAAAATGTATTATTTAAGTGAAATATCTCAAAATAGAATAATGTGGACTCTTTACTCGGAACGGATGAAGTAAAATAAAACATACGTATGTTTTAAATAGAATAATAAAGAATATACTTAAAATATTCATTTTAGAGTAAAATTTGAAATAGAGTTTTTGGAGATAATAGAAGAAATTTGATGTAAAAATTATATCAATTTAAAAATTTAGTGTAATTTTTATACCAAACTATTGGAAACGGTGGAAGCAACTTCTTGAATTCAGCAAGCCTGTGAGGCTCAATTTCGTACTTCCCCACGGCCCCCCACCCCCTTCTATTCCTCAATCCTCAATAGAGGGGTTGGTAAAAATTAAAATGCAGGACTTTCTCAGTTATGGATTAAATTGTATTAGACCCCGTCAACCAACTATGAACAAAACTTAGACTTATCATGGTTGTTGTACGTGGTGGGACCCGTATTCGGATACTTGTCATTACTTCACCAAATATTTGACACCCTTTAGAAAGGGACCATTCCCTCACCAACTAACGTCCTAACTCTAACATCTTTTTTTTTATTCTCCGCAACCGGATTAATTTGTCACACCAATAATTTCTCTATATGTGTTTTTTTTAAAGTTTAATTTGTAGGTTACTTTATTAGAGGTCGATTTGCATGCACCTCATCTTAATACGAGTTTTGATCAAGTGATAAAGACGGGGTGACTAAACTGACAATCCACGTAATGGATTAGAGCTGATGTGTCAATGACGGTAGTCCACGCGGTGAACTTGAACTGAGATGTAACTGCGAAATATGATATCTAGGTTTTTTTCTCACTTAACCTTATGATTGATATATCTGATGTGATCTTTGATAACGTGAAATGGAAAATATCGTTAGGGAGCTGAGGGGTTGTCCTAGCTAAAACCCTCCGGTGTGAGCGTCAGTCACAGGGTATATATGTGTGCCGGAGCTGTGTGTTTCCTCAAGCTTCCGGTGACTATGCTTAATGTTTTGTGTCTTTGAATATCTTAGATAGAACGTACCTTTACAAAATCACCTTATGCTCTTTTTATAGCCCTCGCCTTGAGTCTCATGATTAGAATATTTGGTCCCAGGACATGGGGGCCTGTTGATGGTCGGCTTGCTGGAAACTCCTTACTGGTTGGTATGTTGCATGTAGCTATGGTTAAGTATTCTTCAAGTTATATCCGTTCCTCAGATACTGGGGTTTGTCGCTTGATCGGCTTGCTGGCAGCCCTTTACTGGTTGACATTTGCTTGCATGGAAGACACGTGGCTTCGAATCAGGAGCCGACACCGGGCCAATGGATGATGTTTATTATTGTTTGGAGTGTTAAAGTCAGCCGGAAGGCTTGTATGCCGAACATGTCAGTTCTCCGACTTGGTGGTCGATCGTGCTCGATTCTTGGAGTGATCCTCAGTCATCCCGAGGATTCTTGATCGTCGAATAGGTGGTGGCCAACCTTGATCGGCCTTTTCGTTTGATGACCTGTCGGGTAGTGGGCTCCTTCTAGGTCAAGCTGGAAGCCACGTGTTCACTCCACATAGGAGGACCCATGTCGGGTCCCTTCAAGTTTCAAAGCGAACAATTCTCAACATACGCACTAGAGAATCATCTCCTTCAAAATAAGGCATATATTTTGTTGACAAAATATATATGGAGAAAGATACTTAATGCACTTTTATATTATTTCCATTTCAAAATGATTGTTCTTTTTTGTTTGTGTTCAAAAGACACTCATTGTAAAATAAAGATTGGTAACACAAACTGCAACTTTTTTAATAGCTCTTTTAGGTATGACAAAAACTTAGGTGGAGTTGCCGAAAGAAAGAAAAGTGTAAGATTGTGATGATCGAGAGACCCACACTTAGATACTTAGTCTGGCCAGAAATCGATCTCAATTAACTAATTAATACGCGAGGAGAAAGTTTTGAGAAATTGTCATGAATCGAAAAGCAACGACACCATCAGTACTAGGTTTTGCCAAAAATAAAAAATGTTGGATTTAGGATTCTTGATCGTCGAGTAGGTGGTGGCCAACCTTGGTCGGCCTTTTCATTTGATGACATGTCGGGTAGTAGGCTCCTTCTAGGTCAAGCTGGAAACCACGTGTTCACTCCATGTAGGAGGACACAGGTCGGGTCCCTTCAAGTTTCAAAGCGAACAATGCTCAACATACGCACTAGAGAATCATCTCCTTCAAAATAAGGCATATATTTTGTCGACAAAATATATATCAAGAAAGATACTTAATACAATATTATATTATTTCCATTTCAAAATGATTGTTCTTTTTTGTTTGTGTTCAAAAGACACTCATTGTAAAATAAAGATTGGTAACACAAACTGCAACTATTTTTAATAGCTCTTTTAGGTATGACAAAAACTTAGGTGGAGTTGCCGAAAGAAAGAAAAGCGTAAGATTGTGATGATCGAGAGACCCACACTTGGATACTTAGTCTGGCCAGAAATCGATCTCAATTAACTAATTAATGCGTGAGGAGAAAGTTTTGAGAAATCGTCATGAATCGGAAAGCAACGACACCATCAGTACTAGGTTTTGCCAAAAATAGAAAATGTTGCATTTAGAAACTACTCTTTATCATAGCCAGGTTGGGCCCACCACGCTTCCACAGCGCCACTCTAATTTATTGTTACAAATTTCAATACAGTCTTACGAATATTTTTTGTAAAACAGATCATACTTACCTGACTCACCGTTTGTTGGTTGATTGAGTTGTAAGATATTGCGACTCCATCTTACAAATTAAAATATGTAAAATTGTTTTATAAGAGACTTACTTAGTGATTTTCTTTGAAACTTTTTGGATAGAGTAATTTTTTGTGAGACTTGTTGGATGTACATATTTTTAGGTGGCCTTTTCCCCCCAAAAATAAAATAAAAATAGACTGAAAATATTTTTGGATGCAATGAGAACATTTGCAGATTTATTGATATCAAATTTTAACGTTAAAAAGTTAAAGTTATTAAGAGACCTTTGATGCATATTTAAACTTTTTAATAATTAAGTTCTTAACAAATATTATACAGTCACTTACGGATAGAACCCTTATTTCTTATAAGAATCTTAAAAGCCATTCCGTCCCGTAATAAATGTCTCATATTTTATTTTAAAATGTCCTAAAATAATTATTCATTCGTCCTTAAATTATTATTATTGTTTTTTTTCGTCCGCCCCCTTAAAAATGTCTTGTTTGTGAAGTTTTTATTTTAGAAAAAAACATTTTTAGCATTTTATCCTTACTTTTTTTATTCATATTTTAATTATGAGCTACATATACATATGTCAAAAGAATACAACATATTATATTAATATTAATAATCAAGGCAATTATTTTTTCTTAATTTATATATTGGATCAAAAATAATAATAATTTAGGAATGAAGGAAGTATAGTTTTCTCAAGAGTTTTTTAAAGTTAATTATTTAATGTGTCATTCTTATTTGTGAAATATTAAAGTACCTCGATCCACTAGTGATATATTAGAAACATTAAAGGAAAAAAAGTAAAATGAATCACTATTTAAAAAAACGTGTTATTATAATTAATAAGGGTTTTAATTTTGTTTCGGAGGTAGGAATTTGCCCTATTTGTACTAATTTACTAATTATATTATACTTTTGTAAACAATAGATCTTAGTTGGTTTCACGGTTTCACCCACTCTATTTCTCTCTTTATCTAATTGTGGATAACAACTCAAAACTAAAGCATCTCACCAACTCTTCACCAACAATAAGAGAGAGATCATTCTTGGTACAGTGGCCCAACCCAAAACAACGTAAAGCATCCTAACCATTGATTTCACTAATCTTAACACTCATCCACTAGCACGTTCACAACGACTCACCTACTCCCGACCGGGTAGGTGGGCGGTCTATCCACACCTTTACTAAAAATACCCCCGGTTCGAACCGGGCACTGATTCCCATATAACCCTTCATTTTGTGTTCTTCCCAACTCAGGTTCCCAATTAATCTCATAATCTGCAATCAAATTTTTTGAGGAGAGAACCCACCTGAAATTTACACCCAAAAAATGGCAACCAACGGCGACTCCAATGCTGAACAGACCACTCGGCACCAGGAGGTTGGCCACAAGAGTCTTCTGCAAAGTGATGCTCTCTATCAGGTAATCCCATTAGTTCAAGTTGGCTCCATCATCCCTGTGCTGAATATTGCAAATAATAAATAAAAATTGATTGTTTTTGTTTTTGCAGTATATTCTTGAAACCAGTGTGTACCCAAGAGAGCCGGAATCCATGAAAGAGCTCAGAGAGGCTACGGCCAAACATCCATGGTTAGTTTTGACTTTTGATGAGAAAATAGAAATAGGAATACTCAAATACCCCATACATGATATATGCCAGTGACCAATTTAGGTGTTTTGACTGTTGATGAACTAATAGTCTAATACTAATTTACGTTGAAACAGGAACATCATGACGACATCAGCTGATGAAGGGCAGTTTTTGAACATGCTCCTTAAGCTAATCAATGCCAAGAACACCATGGAGATCGGTGTTTTCACCGGTTACTCACTCCTTGCCACTGCCCTCGCTCTCCCTGATGATGGCAAGGTATATCTATCTATCTTCTTCTTTTTTTGTCTTCGAATTCACCTTATATGCGTGCTTGGTGTAATTAAATTTAATAATGTTACAGATATTGGCAATGGACATAAACAGAGAAAACTACGATATTGGTCGACCCATAATTGAAAAGGCTGGTGTTGCCCACAAAATCGATTTTAGAGAAGGCCCTGCTTTGCCTGTTCTCGATCAAATGATCGAAGATGTACGTTTTAAACCCCCAATACTTATTTGAAAATACGAAATGGATTAATATTAGGCATGCTTTTCAATGACATGTATTAAATGCAGGGGAAATATCATGGGACGTTCGATTTCGTTTTTGTTGATGCTGACAAAGACAACTACATCAATTATCACAAGAGAATTATTGATCTGGTCAAGGTTGGAGGTCTGATCGGCTACGACAACACCTTATGGAACGGATCAGTGGTCGCCCCACCGGACGCACCAATGAGGAAGTACGTTAGGTACTACAGAGACTTTGTATTGGAGCTTAACAAAGCCTTGGCCGCTGATCCTAGGATCGAAATCTGTATGCTCCCCGTCGGTGATGGCATTACCCTGTGCCGTCGCGTCAGCTAATTTGAGAATGCCGGCTGGTCACCAACTTTTTTTTCGTTCCCTTTTTCCCTACCTGTTTTCATTGTTAATTACTGCTCTATTATTACTATTCCTTGTACTTCAACGGCACTGATCGATTAAATAATATTGTTATTGAATTTTATAAGGGGCTCTTTTGTCGTCCTTATAAAGAAACAAAGCATCTTATGATATGATTCATCTCTATATAAATGAGTTTCGGCCAAAGTTTCATTAGGGTGCAACCTAACCAAGGTTCGTTTGTTGTGGCCGATGAGTTATGATTTATGACTGATAGCTTAAGCTGGTGGCTGAATGACTTTTGGCTGATTGCATGATAGACTGTTCGTTACAGCTGTTGAAAAGCTGCTTATGAGTGGTTATAATTATTTGTTAAAAAAAAACTTGAAAATTAGTATTCATATTTTTATGTATATTTCATAAAATGATGAAATGAGGATAATCAAATATTTATTAATGAATAGTTGTTTCATGATTAATAAAAAACCAAAAAAGCTTAAAATTTTGGCTTTTGGCTTTTTAATACATAAATTGTGTTGTACCTTACTTATTGGATTTTGACTTATAAGCTGAAACAAACACTTTAAACATGACGTTTCAAAAGTCAAAAGTCACTCCAAATAAGCTATAACAAGCGAGCACTTACTCGAGCTTCAATTAAATGCAGTTGAGACTGAAAAACAATTAACTTGATGAAAGATTACAAAGTAGAACGACAAAAATTGAAACTTAAACCTCGAATTGGTGCAATTTCAACAAATCAACTTGCCATAGATAAAATTGATACATCTGTCAAGCCAAAACCAAAGAAAAACTTACTCCAATTTGGAATACTCTTAACTGCGCCGCTAATCTTAAGAGGAAATGCCATAGGCGTACAAATAGATTGTTGAAGGGAGTGGAACCTAAATCTTATGCTTCCATTTAAAGGATCCTCCTCCAATTAGGCTCATTTCGGCTCTGGCCCTACCGGCCTTTCGACCTCCTGAAAAATAGTATATTTTCTTGGAATAATTGCCGGATGGTTTCCTTTTATAAAATTGTAACAACTATAATGTCTTTTTGTTTTGTTTTCAATCGCATAAGTCTATTTTTGTTAAATTGTTCCTTAAATGCCCCTTCTCCTCTTACCTTCACCGATTTGCATTCTCATCTAAACGAAAAATGGTGGAGAACAAACCCAGACATATCCTCATTTATAAGACCATGCGAAGACTTCTATTCCCTGAGCAATTGAATAAGCTTTGTTTTAGAAATGTTTCGATTTTGTCATTTTTTTATCTCCATCTTCACCTAAGTTAACTTTCTCAACCGCCTCCTGTATTCTTACAAGAAAAGAGAAACTTCAAATCTTTCTGGCGACATTTCTCAGCCTCCTCCTGTATTCTTCAAACCCTGTTTTCAACATGAAAAGACGATGTCCTAACCACTTGACGAACGAGACTTTTCTGATGAATATACCTCTACTAAGTTCTTCCATCTCTACGCAATTACATTGTTTTCGTTTTCTTCTGATTTTCATTTATGATCTCAATTCATATATCCTAGTCATTTCATGTATTCTTGTGTATGAAGAAGAAGAAGAAAGTTGGGGATGCAAGCATCGAAACTTACGATACGAGCGTTAGAGCTTACGATGCGAGCATCAAAATTTGTCAAAGCCACAAAAAAAACTTTGGTCTTTTACCTGAGAAATTCGTACGCAAGGCTCACTCTTTTGTATTCACATGGAAATACCGCGGATCTGGGTCGATCTCTTCGCTCAGCTTATGAATCTTCAAGGATGGAAAGAGAGTGAGAGAGGGAGAGAGAAAAAGGCAGAGAAAGTGAGTGGAATTGAAGATTGTAGTTAAAGGATTGAAATTGAAAATTGAAGCAGCATTTTAACTTTTATGGGAAGTGAGAGAGAGAGACATTTAGGCCTCGTTTGGTGCAGCGTTTTGAAAACGCAGTTTTTTTAAAATGCAACGTTTTCAAAACGCAGCTTTTTTAAAACGCAGTTTTATTTTTGTAAACACGTTTGGAAAACTATTTCAAAACGCTATTTTTCATAAATAGATTAGTTGAAAACGTAGCATATTTTTAAAACGCTACAAATTGGAGCGTTTTAAAACGCTGCATTGAAACACTTTTAAAGAGAAAACGCTACGTTTTTTATCAGCATTTTGAGCAAAACGCTCTACCAAACGAGCACTTAATGAGGAAAGATAGAAAGAAAGACACCGTAAATGAGGAACGGTGTACAACAATATTTGGATAACCAAGTTAGAAAGATGGCAAAACACACAAACGGGCCACCCAACTTTGGACCATATTGCAATTCGGCCACCGAAACTTTGGTTCATCTATTTTGGTCACCCTACTTTAGTTTTGTTGCAAGCCGCCCCATTTTTTGGATGGCCGTTAGATTTCGCCGTTAAATCATGTTAAATGTCTATTTTACCCCTGTAAATATCAATAAAAGAACAATTATATTTAAAAGGGGTCAAATTGTAAATAATATAATTTTTGTGTTTTGGATCTGTTCATCTTCATCTTACCCCTCTCCTTCACTCCAGCCGGCCACGCTATACCCAGCACCGTACCCCTCTCCTCCATCCTTCTCTCTCTAGATAATCGAAAGGGGAAAAGAATGGCTGCTGGGACTTCTGTCTCCCACTTTTCTCTCTCCTTAACACGCATGCCCCTATTCTCTGCTCCATGGCCGGCGAATTATCTCACCCAACGCTGTTTTCCTCGTTCTGCTGATTCCGTCCATCTTCACCCATCTCACCTGTTCATCCTCAAACGCCACCCTTCATCACGCCAAGTCACCTGGCGGCCATGTTTTTCTTCTCAATTCAAGCCTTCTTACGGTGTCAACCTCAAAACCAGTCACCGAATCAACCCATCAAGCCCGGCCGCCATATCTCCCTCCTCGCTCTCTCTCCGTACAAACGAAACCCCCTTCAAACCCAGCCATCCCTTCATCTTCCTCGGTGAGCCCAACAGCCTTTATCTCCACCAAACCTGCCATGTCCGGCCAGGCGAAATCCATCATCCAGCCCCGTCTTCACGCCATCCACCACCTCCATCTCCCTTGCTCAAACCTGGGTGAGTCCCCAAAACCCGATCTTCGGCCATCACAAAGCCGGCGAATCCACATCTCTAACAATCTCCGCCATCTTTACACCGGCCAAGCGAACGAGATCGATCCCCAAATACCGCCATCCATCTCACCCACTTTTCTCTCTCAGTGCTCTTCCCTTCAATCTTCATCTCCACTTCAACAGGCCTCGCCCTGTTCAAACAAGCCCATAGTCTTCTCCAACCCACCACAATACACGCCTCTAGTTACCAATCTCCTCCACTATCTCTCTCCCGATTTCCCAAACCTCCCATCTTCTCGCTTCCAAGCCATCCGGCCACCTCCAATCCATTCCCACAATCACGCTTTAAGATTTGTTGCCCTTATGCAATACATGCTATCGACTCAAGTTGGAAGAATTGTAAATTTTCATAAACCGGTTACCTAAATTTAAGCTTATTCGGAATTCATTTCAATCGATTTAGGAAAAATTGTGGCTGCTTAGCCGATGATAGATGACGTATCTTTAACCCCCAAATTGTATTATTTACAATTTGACCCCTTTAAAAATAATTATTCTTTTATTGATATTTACAGGGTAAAATAGACATTTAACATGATTTAACTGCGAAATCTAACCCATCCAAAAATGGGGCGGCTTGCAATGTAACTAAAGTAGGTGGCCAAAATAGATGAACCAAAGTTTCGGTGGCCGAATTGCAATATGGTCCAAAGTTGGGTGGCCCGTTTGTGTGTTTTGCCTTGACACCTTCTCTCTCTCTCTCTCTCCCTCTCTCCTCATTTTGGGATTACTTTTGAACATCATGATGGACAAAATATTAGCTGACAACTGTGTGCGTGCATGTATATTCGTTTCATTAAGCATAAATTCATTATTTTGTTTCAAAAGTTCATTTTGCCGATTAAATAAAAAGAAAGTGGATTGAAACAGTTATAATTTCACCAAAATAGACCGACCTGATTATCACCCTATTTTCTTCTTCTTTTTTTGGTATAAAAAAGAGAGTATATTTTCATTACAATGTTTACTTATTTACTACTCCTACTACTATATTGATTAAAATTTAATCATGATAATCAAAAGTTCACTAATTAATTAAAATGTTTCCCTTTATAATTTTTTTTTACTTTTTTCACCTCTCCAAGTAATTATATTTTATCATACATAGAAAAAGAAATGATTTTATATACTCAAAATCAAACAAAATGGAAATGAAACAACCAAAAAGGAAAAAAAAATTATATGCCTAGTTCTTTCTTCTCTTTTTTTCGCTTACAAATAAGAATGAAGGTATACATGACGAAATGGACTAAACAAGGAGGTGAAAATTTTCAAAAAAAGAAGTATATTAATTAATGAATATGTATTTTAATAATTTGTACAATGATATGCCTGGCTTAAACCCGGTCACGAGCAAAGTACGAGAGATCATCACGTGTCAATCACAAGCTCGCCTGCAAGGGGCCCATAGGTCTAGCGGGCAGAGCTAGTAATGTACCCAAGCAGAAAATCATTTATATCCCGTCTAAGCCTAGTTGAGTATCGACCTTGCCTGCCCGATCATGGGGTCATGCCCGTGAATCACATACCATCATTAGACTTGCATCACATAGCCGGGTAGATCCATACGGCAAGTATCGAGCAAAGGAATCTCATAGACTTGCTCTCCAAGACAGGTCAAATGTTTCCTTATCCAAGAAGAATACTTGTCTTATCTGCTCCGACATTCTTGGTGTCATCTGCTTATCACGCCTATAATTTAGGAGTTTCCTCCTAAATCTACTAGGTAACTATGGAAGTGAATTCTAAACGGATTCTATGACATTGGGGGCCTATAAATACTCCTCCATAAATCCTAAACAAGGTACATACACATGAGGCTCAAACCTTTGTCAAATTCTCTTTTGACTCACACGATACTTACTCTCACACTAGATTGGTTTCGCGAGACCAAGCCTTGCATTCCAACTAAGGTGTTTTCGTGCTTTTAGACAGGTTCAAGGAAGAAGATCAAGCCATACAATCAAGCCCAAATATCCTACTAATCAACAACTCTTCACCAACAACAAGAGGATTATGATGCGAGAATTGAAATGTGTCAAAGCCACAAAAAACTTTGGTCTTTTACCTGAGAAATTCGTACGCAAGGCTCACTCTTTTGTATTCACATGGAAATGCCGCTGATCTGGGTCGATCTCTTCGCCCAGCTTATGAATCTTCAAGGATGGAAACAGACATTCGAAATTGAAGCATCATTTTAACTTTTACGGGAAGATAGAGAGAGAGAGAGAGAAAGACATTTAATGAGGAGAGATAGAAAGAAAGACACCCTAAATGAGAAGCGGTGTACAACAATATTTGGATAACCAAGTCAGAAAGAAAGGCACCTTCTCTCTCTCTCTTTCACTCTCTCTCTCCTCATTTCGGGATTACTTTTGTACATCACGATACACAAAATATTAGCTGACAACTGTGCGCGTGCATGTGTGTTCGTTTCATTAAGGCTAAATTTGTTATTTCGTTCCAAAAGTTCCTTTTACCGGTTAAATAAAAAGAAAGTGGATTGAAGCGGTTATAATTTCACCAAAATGGACCGATCTAATTATCACCCTATTTTCTTTTCTTTTCTTTTTTTGGTATAAAAAAGTGAGAGTATATTTTCATTACAATGTTTACTTATTTACTACTCCTACTACTATATTGATTAAAATTTAATCATGATAATCAAAAGTTCACTAATTAATTAAATTGTTTCCCTTTATATATTTTTTTACTTTTTTCACCTCTCCAAGTAATTATATTTTATCATACATAGAAAAAGAAATGATTTTATATGCTCAAAATCAAAAAAATGGAAATGAAACAACCAAAAGGAAAAAAAAAATTATATGCCTAGTAATGAATTTGTATATTAATTAATGAATATGCATTTTAATACTTTGTACAATGATGTGTCCAACCTAAACCGGGTCACGAGCAAAGTACGAGAGATCATCATGTGTCAATCACGAGCTCCCCTGCAAGGCCCACAGGTCTAGCAGATAGAGCTAGTAATGTACCCAAGCAGAATCGTTTATATCCCGTCTAAGCCTGGTCGAGTATCGGTCTTGCCTGCCCGACCAGGGGGTCATGCCCGGGAATCACATATCATCATTAGACTTGCATCACATAGCCAGACAGAGCAATACAACAAGTATCGAGCAAGGGAATCTCAGAGACTTGCTCTCCAAAATAGGTCAAATGTTTCCTTATCCGAGCAGAACACTTGCCTTATCTGCTCTTACATTCTCGCTGTCAACCGCTTATCACGCCTATAATTTATGAGTTTCCTCCTAAATCTACTAAGTAACTATGGAAGTGAATCCTAAACGGATTCTATGACATTGGGGGTCTATAAATACTCCTCCATAAATCCTAAACAAGGTACATTTACTTTCTTGAGGCTCAAACCTTTGTCAAATTCTCTTTTGACTCACACGATGCTTACTCTTACACCAGAGTGCTTTCGCGAAGCCAAGCCTTGCATACCAACTTAGTTGTTTTCGTGCTTTTAGACAGATTCAAGGAAAATGATCAAGCCATACAATTAAGCCCAAATATCCTACTCATCAATTGGACAGCCCAAGCTTGATTTTTGTCACATCAGTTTAGTTATGTTGCTAGGAAACGAAGCTCTTAACGCTATTCAAGTTTTTCTAGTTGTTTTCACCAAAAAACATCTTAACAAATGGTTAGTAAGGGTAGCAAACATCATGCCACTGTTAGCAACCACTAGGCTGTGAGCCAGCCACTACCAACTGCACCCTGTGATTTGCCACCGAAGGCACCCCAACAATGGTGTAGACGGGAAATCAAAGAATAAATACTTGGCGTGCAGCTCATGGGGAGGACATTCCATATGTTGAAGAAGAGTCTTCCCACCACGGTAGTCAAGGCCAAACAAGCCAACGGGATGCCCGCGAAGTGATCAACGAGCAACAGGCTCATGCCCGTGATTTGAGAACTCAGCTCAATCGACAGCGAGAAAATGCTCAAGGTAGCCAGGCGGCCATGCCCGGGCTAAATGTGGAGCAACAGGTCGCAGCCCTGCAAGTCCAAGCAGACTACTACAACAAGATGTATGCGCTCAATTAGCAGCTGCTCGCTTTGGGCCAGGCCCCGGTGCCAGTTGTGGAATTCGCACCACCAGCTCCTAGTAATTATGAGACTATTGGTGGTGGCCAAGCCCCACAACAACTACCTGCCTCGAGAAAACAACTTCCATCGATCGTCTGAATTCCATCAGATCGAGATGCTCACGAGCAAAGGGCAGATGATCAAGCGGAAAGCCGAAACGGCCGCCAGAATCCACCCCATCGTCTTTATCATCACGGACAAGAGCATTATGCTTGTGCGGAGGGGCATGGTCGTCGCAGATCTCGTAAATATGCCGAGGCAGAGGAACAACGACCAAGGCAAAGAGCTTCGAGCCGACCAAGAGGTTGAAGTCTAGCTACTATGATCCAACCTATTATCCCACCTCGGTCAGATATTTCACTTATGCATCTCGCTCAGTAAGAGACACGAGGCCACCGAAATCCAAAAGATATCAAAGTGAGCGGCCAGAGGATGTCCACTCAATGGGCTCGTCACGCACTACTTCTTCTAGACTTACAATAGTCGCCGAGAAGCGGCTAGCCGGTGATGAGCCCAAGATTTCCACGAATTTTCCCGAGAATTTTCTTCTATTTTGTGCTATTTTTGAGTTAATTATGCTTTGGAAATATTATTATTTGTGTTTTTGTGCTTACTGTAGGTTTCCATGCATAATCAAGCGTTTATATGGTGTTTAGCATGAAGTTCGAGACAATTCCGAGCTTAAAAGTTAAATTTGAAATTATTTGGTCAACATCCGTTAAGGCCGTTAAGAGATCCAAGGCAATTGAGGGCTAAAATTCATGGAGGTTTTCAAAGTTTCAATGATTATCGGGATCTTCCTCAGTCGGTTAAACATGCGTTTATTTCAGATAAATGGGGTTTGCACAATTTACGTAGATAGCCTGATCTGTCTTATCTTCATGTTTTATGGATAGAGAAGGGTTTAGCTTCTTTGATTCCCTTTTCCTGTATTTCCATTTCGAGGTCAGGCTCCTCCGTCCTCCCATTTATAAGGGCCAGGCTGGTTGTCCCCCTCTCGTTTGTACTTTGATTTATTTTAATAATATCTAGCAGGGTGCCGTCCTTGTTTCCCTAAAAAAAAAATTGAGGGCTAACGGGGGCTAACAGAGCTAACAGAGGACCAATTTGTGAATCCTTGAGGAGGCTGGAAAGCGACGCCAAAGTCAGAAACCTCAGGGGCACTGGAGCAAGTTTTAAAACTGTAGGGAAGCCGGCGCCTATTCTAGATTCTTCTGTGCGCGTTGTCGGCCCCTGGTTGATCCACGTGTCGCCTGCAGCCACCCCTTATCCACTAATGCTGGCCCGCGGTTCCCTCTTGGTGGAACAAGTCACCCGGCCCATTTCCTGATCCATTCACCCATCTTCCAACCCACTTCCCTCACTGATGCCGCCCCACTTCACCCAAGTTGGACCCGCGTCCCTTGAACCTGGGTCTGCCCTTTTCAGCCCACGACCCAGCCTCTCTTTTCCTTCCCAAACAACCCCCATTTCTCCCTTGCTCGACCTATTTTGCCCCTCAACCTTGGGCTTCCTTTGCTGCCTTCCCCATTTTTTTCCAGAAAGCCTTCATTTTCATTCAAGAAGTCCCCATTTCGGGACATTGCTCCCAAATGGGGCACCAGCCCCATTTCCTTCCAAAATTCTTCCATTCCTCAGATGCTTGATCACCATTGAAGGTTTGGAGCTTCAAATCAAGGGTCAAGGAAGCATCTACAAAAAGATTTCAACCCCGGATTCGCGATTCTTCGGTTTAATTCTTTCAACTTATATTTTTGGATATTTGTTATAATTTCTAGGGTTGATTAATTTTGTAAATGAAGAATTGGTTTATGCTTAAATTATTTATGGAATGAAATTATTTTTCTATGTTAATTGTAGTGTTTTAATTTAATTTATCTCTTTATTTAGTACACAATCATGTTGGTTATTATTTTGTGAATTTAATGATTTTAATTATTTAGCCAATAATTAAATGATTTTAGAAATATTTAGGATCTGCGAGAGCTACCTTTATATTTCAGACCAATCAATTTAAAAGTTGGTGTTTTGTGACACACACCGATAGCCATTATGAAACTAGATTTGATATGTTGTTGAACCACCTTAGCCATTCGCGAGGTCGGGGAGGTTAGGGTTGACTATAAGATGCGAGAGCCCGTAGTTAACCAATTTTAGTTGTCTTGGCTACCAACATGAATTGTAGAAAAATATAAAAAGTTTCTTTTTGCGAAGTAGTACTCATGCATTTGGTTATTATTGTGTGTTCTTCATGCTTTTAATGACGTAGCGAACCATTAGATGATCACTAGAATAATAGGATACGAAGCGAAAGTTCCTTCCTGTTATTCTGAAAATCACAATAGTAGTTTGCGTGGCATAAGACCGAAAGGAGATCGTGCGTAGATTGTCTTTAGATGCTTGTTTAAACATGTGGTTATTTTCTCCCCTATGTTATGTATTGCGATGATATGAGCTCATAGCAAGGTTGAGGGATAGCTAGATTTGCTATACGTAGCGAAAGCTCATAGTGAATAAAATAGCGCGTCCGACTAACAAGACTTGAGTTAAAGAAAAGCAGAAAAAAGATTAAATTAAACACCGGCTAGACTAGAAATATTGTACTCCTGTATTTTTATCTCGATTTATTGCTGCCAAACCACCTTCGCGTTAATTTAGATTTAATTGCTTTCTAGGTTATTTATATTTTTAGATTTTAATTCATTTTCTTTTCGCTCAAATATAATTAGTTAGCCTAATTTTGGTACTTAATTAGAGTGATAATTACGTGCATTCCATGTGAGATCGATAACTCGTACTTAGGTACACTTTATTACTTGATATGACCGGATAATCTTACCCGAGTTGCGTTTTTGCGCACATCAACCGACAAAATAGAGGCCATGAATGAGGAAATGGCAAAAAAAAAAAAAACGGTCGAGTTAGCCGTGACGAAGCCCGATTTTGGAGACACAAAGCCGCTAAAAGGCAGCCCCTTTACCCTAGAGATCGAGAACGCATCTTTATGTTGATAATGGTACAACATCTTTAAGCCTTTTTTTTTCCATTAATATTCAAATATTTCTTAAGAAGTTATTAAATAAAAAAAATAGACATAATATGTTTGAGAATATAAGAAAAGAAAAAAGGTAAGTGTTCAAGGGGGGAATAGTGTGATGACAATAACTAGTTATATATATATATATATATATATATATATATATATATATATATATATATATATATTATGGCAAGGGTAGATTTCTCTCTCCCAAATCTTATTTTTGAATTATTAACTTTTGATTTACAATTTCACTCTTTCTCTCTCCTATGTTCTTTGGTTGTATTTCTCTTTCTATCTCCCGTCTCCTCCCTATTTTCTCTCTCATCGCCACTATCTCCTCTCTTTTAGTTATATTTAAACATTTTTCTCTCTTTAAATATAAAAAATAGTAACTAAAACAAAAATAATAGTTCTGGAGTCAAGAAAACAAAAATATAAGAGGTTAGTAAAATAAAAAAAAAATTTATTGAACAAGTCACTATAAAAATAAAAGTTACAGAATGAACAAAACAAAAATAATTTAATGTGGAGGTTAGTAAAAAAATAATTTACGGTTTAAAGTTTAAAACAAATTCTTGAAAATATACATGTAAAAGAAAAATACGTTAGTAAAATAAAAATATTTAATGGAACAAAAATAATAGTTACAAAGTCAATAAAAACAAAAACAATTTAAACTGAGGTTACTAAAATAATAAAAATAATTTATGGAACAAAATTTTAAAAAAAATTCTTAAAAATAGTTATGTAAAACAAAAATATGTTAGTAAAATAAAAATATTTGATAGAACAAAAATAATAGTTACAAAGTCAATAAAACAAAATTAATTTAAACAGAGGTTAGTAAAATTATAAAAATAATTTACTGAACAAAAGTTTAAAACAAAATTTTAAAAATAGTTATGTAAAACAAAAATATGTTAGTAAAATAAAAATATTTGATGGAACAAAAATAATAGTTGCAGAGTCAATAAAACAAAACAATTTAACCTGAGGTTATCAAAATAATAATAAAAAATTACGGAATAATTTTTTTCCGTAAAACTAATTCTTAAAAATAAAACAAAAATAATAGTTATGAAATCAATAAAACAAAAAAATATATAATGGAAGTTATTAAAATCAAAGTAATTTACAAAACAAAAATAATAATTAACGGTAAAAGTAATTTAGTTATTTTGATTTTAGCTTATTTTCTTCTCAGAAATTTCTTTATTGATAAAATACAAATATGATTTAATAAAAGTAATCATTTAAAAGGAATAACTTATTTGAGTTCAGATTCTATTTGCAGGGTGGAAAAGATTCAAGTTTATTCGAAAACACTCATTATACAGAGTTTTTGAATAGTATAAAATGTTCGGGGTTGTTAGGCCATAAATTGACACTTAAAATTAGTGTTCCAGTAATGCTATTGAGAAACATTGACCATGCTTCAGAGTTGTGCAATGGAACAAGACTAATCATCATAAATCTTGGGGATCACATTGTTGAAACAAATTTTTTGAAAGGAATTAATGTTGGAGAAAATGTTTTATCTCAAGATTGTCATTAACTCTATCCGATGTAAGACTGTCTTTCAAATTCTAGAGAAAACAATTTACATTGCTGGTATCATATGCAATGACAATTAACAAGTATCAAAGTCAATAATTGCACGTAAGTCTCTTTTGAAAAAAACTAGTATTTAGTCATGGACAGTTATATGTCACAGTTTTTAGAGTAACAAATTATTTTGGTTTGAAGATATTGATATGCGGTAAAAATGAAAAACCAACTAATAAGACAACAAATATTGTTTATAAGGAATTTTTTTAGAATCTATAATGATTAGTGATATACTTATGTGTAATTGTTAATAAACCAATTTTCTTTATTTTGTTTATGTACGATTTAGTTGACGTGCGTTTAACGCACGGGTTAAAAAACTAATTAACTAACAATGACGCTGTGAATAAGTTAAATTTATAGTACGCATAGACTCTCTCTAAAAGTAAATACTCAATTATGAGTTAAACCCAATTTTTATTTTGGATAATTTGTTTTCGAAAAGTAAAATTCTTCGTTTTTAACATCTGGTAATTGCTTGAAAACAGTATCAGTGGAAAGTGAGAGTAATAGAAAGCGAAGCTAAAAAAAATATTCCATGTAAGTTTGACTAAAAGGGATTCTCAAATAAAATATCTACAAACATTAGGAAAACAAAAAACAAAAATTATCTAAATAATCATCGTACCGTAAGTAATCGATTTGATAAACTATATTACAATATCTTAAATGTGAGGAATGTATTCAGTAATTAGGTGCGATATAGTTCTTGTAGTCAATATCTTATCTAATTTTGTAACGAATAAGTTGACGTGAATTAATGGAAGGACTGTTTGAAGGGTATTTTTGTCTTTCTATTGCATCACTTTCTTCCCCAAATAATAAAAAAACAAAAATATCATTCGTACAGTCCTTTCGTTAATCTACATCAACATGTTCGTTACAAAATTGGATGAGACGTTGATGACAAAAATCATATCGCACTCAATTACTAAATACATTGGTCATATTTGAGACATTATAATATAATTGGTCAAATTAATTACCCATAAATAATATGATGGTTATTTAAATAATTTTCAAAAAAAAAACATAATAACATTTGGTAAGGTATAGTTGAGATTCGCTTTTGTAGACTACCTTCATTAGTTGAATGTTGGAGAATTAATGGAAAAGCTAACCATCAAACTCTGCTTAATTAAGGAGCACTTTATTCAATTCTCTAAAAGAAAAAAGAAAAAAAAAACAATCAAATTATTCACGAGTGACAAAAAAAATAATTGTAAGTTTCTCGTTAAAGCAGTAACGGATGTGCTAACGTGGATATACACAGAGACAAAAATTAGCTAGGCGTATGTATGTGACATAAATAATGTTGAGTTTACACAAACTTCAGTTAGTTTGATCAACGAGACGAGCTGCTCTATTATATTTGCTAATTTTCGCCAATGCATCCACGTTAACACCTCTATTAAAAAACAATTGACGGTAACTTATTTTTGAACTACATATATTTAATCCGCCTCAAAAGATATTTAGGTCTCGCTTAAGCAAGATGAATCTTCAATACACCTAGTCCACTATGCTATTATGCACTGATAAACACGCCGGAAATTTTTTGACAGAAACCCTCCCCACTAGCTTAGGTAAGATAGATCTTCAATACACCTGACCCACTATGCTATTATACACTATAAACACGTTGAAAGATTTTTGACGGGGGCCCTCCCCACCAGCGCACGTGGATTCATTTTGTAGTCGTATACCATATTTCATTCGCCTATTTCACGACGACGATCCTACGACTAATCCAGTCGAGAGACGATTCACGTAGGACGACAACTTTCGGCACCCCCGATATGATGATATTTTTGCGACCTCAATTTGGTTCACTTGCCAAGAATCGACTATATTTTGTTCCCCTCGATTGATTGACTCCGTCAGCCATGGTGGAGTGTTGGAAACTTGTTTCAACATAATTGAATAAGCAAAGTCATGTAAGGAAGGAAGTGAGAATCCCACATTGGGAATAAGAAGAAAACATCTCTACTTTATAAAGTAGAGCTTTTAGGCTTTACATTCAGCCCTTGGGTCACTACACTTTTGTGTAGGAGGGAAGACCTAGCTAAGTGCAGATCCAAACACATGCGCGCGTCGTCGCTGCCCGCCCATCCCGACGCGGCTTGGCTTGGTTGGTCGGTCGGCTAGCTGGCTTGACTGAACCTTATCTTATTGCTACAAGTGAAGTGTGACTCTTATGAACCTGTGAACCTGTTCTGTCTATCATTCAAGCCTCAGACAATGGTAGTTACCAAAACGGTTCTGTCTGAAACGGTGTCTGTTTCAGACATACGCAACCGCTACGATTATGTCCGTTTCGGACACACGCCAACTGCTCCCAACTGCCACATATATACTGCATGAAACACTGATTTTATTCAAGCCTCAGACAATGGTAGTTACCAAAACGGTTCTGTCTGAAACGGTGTGTCCGTTTCAGACATACGCAACCGCTACGATTATGTCTGTTTCGGACACACGCCAACTGCTCTCAACTGCCACATATATACTGCATGAAACACTGATTTTCATTACTGAAAACTCTCTCTTTCTGCACACCACCTTCTACCCTAACAGAGATACAGCAGCCGTGTTCTGATTCGCCGGTGGCTGAAGCTTGGAAGGATTGACCTCTTCAATCACGTTAGATTCAAAAACCCTGGGAGACTCACTGGCAGCACCCGTCCATTCCATACACGGTGCCAGTTTTTGTCTTAAGGATAGAGATTGAACACTGCAGGAATAGGAACCAGATCAGGCCACCTACTAACAATCTTAAGACAAAAATATTTTTGGCTTGATATTTTTTTTCCTGCAGACAGTGGCAGATCTTCTTCTTCTTTTATCTGTTTCTGCCTTCTGTTCTAATCTGTCTGTGTTACAGATTCAGTCCATTTGTCTGTTTCAGTAATTAATCTGTTTAACAGATCATTTTAAAACACTAATCAGTCTGTTTTGACCACACTGATCAGTTTGGTTTTTTGAAACTGATCAGTCTATTCTTACAAAACTGATCAGTCAGGTTTTATAAAATCTGTATAGGCCTGTTTCTGAGTTTAATCAGTCTGGTTTTTCGAAAACTGATAAGCATGTTTATATTATATTACTTAGTGTACTCACTAATAATCTGTAATCAGTCTGTTCTGGAATACTAATAAGCATGTTTGCATGTTTATTGCTTAAATAAACCTGTAATCAGCATGCTTACACACTAATACTTAACTGTATTAATTGTAACAGTGTTTTAAGCTGCTTTCACAAGATTAAAACAATATAGACTGCATAAATAAGTCTATTATTTGGTTGCTGATTGTATAAGAAATAATAGTATTTCATACAAATTAGCATTACTAATCACTGTATTTGGTGCAGCATGGCTTCCAACACTAGAAAGGAATCCGCTACTGTAGAACATCCCGTGGCAACAACTCAAATGATGCACCCGACCGTCCACACTCATGGTGAACGCCTGGAAAAGTTTGCTGGCTCAGAATTCAAACGTTGGCAGCAAAAGATGCTCTTCTACCTGACGACGCTGAACCTGTCGAAGTTTCTGAAAGAAACAACCCTTATCTTGAAAGAAGGGGAATCGGACCGCACCACCGTGGCTGCTGTCGAGTCATGGAAGCACTCCGACTTTCTTTGATGGAACTATATCTTAAATAGACTGGATAACTCGTTATTCGATGTATACAGCCCATTTAAGACGGCTAAAGACCTTTGGGAATCATTAGAAAAGAAATATAAAACCGAAGATGCTGGCTCGAAGAAATTCATAGTTGCTAGGTTTTTAGAATTTTGTATGAATGATTCTAAAAGTGTAATGACACAGGTTCAGTAACTCTAACTGATATTGCATGAGATAGCGGTCGAAGGAATGATTATTTCTGAAGCATTCCAAGTTGCAGCAATGATCGAGAAGCTACCTCCCGCTTGGAAGGATTTCAAGAACTATCTCAAGCACAAGTGTAAAGACATGTCGTTAGAGGATCTAATTCTCAGGTTAAGGATCGAGCAAATTAACCGGGTGGCCGACAAGAAGCAGCTTCGCCCCATTGAAGGGGCACATGTGGTAGAACAAGACTCCAAGAACGAGAAGCGTAAAAGCTCCGGTGAAGGGACGTCTAAACAACATAAGCAGTACAAGTTCAAAGGGAAATGTCTCAACTGCGACAAGAAAGGCCACAAAGCTGCTGAGTGCCGTGGGAAGAAACGAGTCCGCCGAGAAGCCAACGTAGTTGATGACGACATCAGCATGATATGCGTGATTTCCGAGACAAACATGGTTAGCACAGGTCGTGAATGGTACACGTCACATATGCGGCGATGAATGGTACGTGGACACGGCGTGGAAGGCAAAGGGCAAGTTATATTGAAGATGACCAATGAAATTGGTGCTTATGTTCTCTCCTCCATGTCCCGGATATTAGAAGAAAAATCTAATAAAGCATGGGTTCAAGTTGGTCTTTGAGTCCGAAAAATTTGTACTAAGTAAGAGTGAAGTTTTTATGGGCAAGAGTTATCTCAATGAGGGCTTGTTCAAATGTAATGTAATTGTGGTAACCCCACCCAACAGTAGTAGTATTAATAATACAGCGACTACAACTTCTTCTTACTTGCTTGAGCACTCTAATATTTGGCTTCTTAGATTAGGTCATGTTAACCATGAATCTATACGAAGATTAATGCAAATTGAATTAATTCCAAAAGCACGAATCAACACTAAGGAAAAATGTCAAATATGCGTTGAGGCTAAACAAACAAGAACCTCCTTTCAAACAATACAACGTGACACTCAACCATTAGAGCTAGTTCATAGCAACCTATGTGATTTTAAATCCATAGAATCAAGTGGCGGGAAAAATTAATTCATCATCTTTATTGATGATAGTACACGTTATTGTCATCTTTACTTGCTAAATAGTAAAGATGAAGCGTTTGAGGCATTTAAAATGTACAAGAACGAAGTCAAAAATTAATTTGAGAAAAAGATAAAAAAAAATTCTCAAATCTGATCGAGGAGGTGAATACGTACATCCTTTTGAAGACTTTTGTGTAACACGTGGAATAATTCATCAAGTTACTCCTCCTTATACTCCACAATCCAATGGGATTGCGGAAAGAAAAAATCGTACACTTAAAGAAATTATGAATTCATTACTAATTCAATTAGGCCTACCTGACGAAATGTGGGGGAGGCAGTGCTCACAGCAAATTACTTGCTCAATAAGTTACCACACAAGAAATTGAAGCAAACTCCTTATGAATTATGGAACGGTCAAAAACCTTCCTACAAATTCATCAAAGTGTGGGGGTGTCTGGCCAAAGTAGCACCACCATTACCTAAAAGGGTAAAAATCGGTCCAAAAACCGTGGATTGTATCTTCATAAGATATGCAACTCAGAGTAGTGCATATAGGTTTTTAGTGCACAAATCTGAAAATCCAAATATTGAAGTAAATACAATATTAGAATAAAGAAATGTCACATTTTTTAAAAACGTATTTCCATTAAAAAATAATAATAATACTAATGGAAAACGCTCATTTCCTAGGATCACAAGCGAAAATGAGAAAGAGGCCCCCACAGACATTGGTCCCATGGACATCATCCAAGACGACCATCCAGCTGCATCGGATGATGAACCTAGAAGGAGCAAACGGGCAAAAATAACTAAAACCTTCGGACCTGACTTTGTGACCACATTTATAGTGGACAATGAACCTCACACGTTCAAAGAAGCAATGTCTACTCCAGAAGCTCCTCAATGGAAAGAAGCCATTAATGGCGAAATATCTTCCATTATGCAAAACCACACTTGGGAATTAGTTGATCTTCCCAAGGGGTGTAAACCATTGGGCTGTAAATGGATTTTCAAACGAAAATTAAAACCCAATGGTTCCATTGATAAATATAAAGCACGGTTGGTCGCAAAAGGGTTTCATCAAAAAGAAAGTGTTGATTATTTTGACACTTATGCCCCTGTAACCCGAATTATGTCGATTCGACTACTAATTGCATTTGCAGCTCTGAACGGTCTTGAAATACATCAAATGGATGTTAAGATTGCTTTCCTAAATGGGGAACTCGAAGAAGAAATCTATATGAATCAACCAGAAGGATTCATAGCTTCGGTCAACGAAAAGAAAGTATGTCGATTGATCAAATCGTTGTACGGATTAAAGCAAGCACCAAAACAATGGCATAAACATTTTGATGACGTAGTATTTGCAAATAGGTTCAAGATCAACGAATGTGAAAAATGTGTGTATGTCAAAAATACACAACATGGTTACGTCATTATCTGCCTCAACGTAGATGACATGCTCATCATAGGCAGTAACGACAACATGATCAAGGAAACCAAAAAAATGTTGGCCAACAGGTTCGACATGAAAAACCTTGGGATAGCTGATGTCATCTTAGGTATTAAAATATCTAGAACATCCGAGGAAATCATATTATCACGATCTCATTACATCGAGAAATTACTGGAGAAATTCAGCAATGGTGATAATAGTATTGCAAAAACTCCAATTGACCCAAACTTTCATCTCAAAAAGAACCTACATGAAAGTGTATCTCAAAATGAATACTCTCGTGTCATTGGAAGTCTTATGTATCTCACGAATTGTACGCGACCAGATATCGCTCAAACAGTTAATCGATTGAGCAGATTTAATAGCAATCCCGGACATGATCACTGGAAGGCTATTGTAAGAGTCCTTAGGTATCTTCGATACACTAAATACTATGGGTTGCACTATTCCAGGTATCTAACAGTAATAGAAGGTTACAGTGACGCCAACTGGATATCCGATACTAACGACTCAAAATCCACCAGTGGATTTGTATTTACACTTAGTGGTGGTGCTATCGCATGGAAATCTTCCAAATAGATTTGCATCGCAAGATCTACAATGGAATCGAATTTATTGCTTTAGATAAAACAGCAGAAGAAGCTGAATGGCTACGAAACTTCCTAGAAAATATTCCAGCTTAGCCATAACCAGTACCAACTATATGCATCCATTGTGACAGCCAAGCCGCAATAGGAAGGGCACAAAACAATATGTATAACGGTAAATCACGACACAAACGAAGGCATCACGATACCGTTAGGCAATTTCTATCAAATGGAGTGATCACCATCGATTATATTCGATCAAAAGACAACCTAACGGATCCACTAACTAAAGGTCCGTCTAGAGAGCAAGTATGCATCTCATCGAAGGGAATGGGACTCAAGCCTACAACATAGAGAATAATTTAGGGGCAAACCCCACATAGCTGATTGGAGATCCCATGGTCTAGGTTCAAAGGGACAACCCAACTTAATTAATCTCAAAAGACAACACTACAGGATTTAACTCCTACTCATTCCTATGGTGAAACACACTAGTGTTATCTGTCATGATAAAGGATAAGCTTTGCTTTTAATGATTCCTATCATCCTATGACTTGACTCGTCAAGCGTATTTCTAACAGAACAACTCCTTATAGGTAATCACCTATGTGAATGTAAGACTGGCTGATCTTATGAGAATTAAGAGGCTGAAATTCTCTAACAAACATTCACAGAACCAGGTATCGTTCAGGGCCAAAATGAATACAAACGAAGAATCACACCTTGTTTGAGGGTAGCTGTGTGATTACTATTGTCTTGGTTGACATCAAACACTAATCAGTTCAAGACACTCAAGTCACTAATTAGTAAGTCATCCCGATAGTATATCAAAAGGAAAGGTTCAAAGCCAAAAGCCACCAATTCCAGTCAGTTACCTTTAGTTATATCTCTGTAAACATCAATATGTCATCAACTTACATGATATCTCATTCAATGTGGGGGATTGTTGGAAACTTGTTTCAACATAATTGAATAAGCAAAGTCATGTAAGGAAGGAAGTGGGAATCCCACATTGGGAATAGGAAGAAAACAGCTTTACTTTACAAAAGTAGAGCTTTTAAGCTTTACATTCGGCCCTTGGGCCACTACACTTTTGTGTATGAGGGAAGACCTAGCTAAGTACATGTCCAAACACACGTGCGTGCGCGCGCACCGCCGCCGCTCGCTCGTCCCGACCCAACTCGGCTTGGTTGGCTGGCTTGACTAAACCTGTGAACCTGTTCTGTCCCAACTTCCATCTCCCAACTGCCACATATATACTGTATGAAACACTGATTTTCATTACTGAAAAAACTCTCTCTTTCTGCACACACCACCTTCTGCCCTAACAAAGATACAGCAGACGTGTTCTGATTCGTCGGTGACTGAAGCTTGGAAGGATTTGCCGGTGACTATCTCGTGGATTTTCAACTATTCTGTAAACACAACACTGCAGGAACAGGAACCAGATCAGGCCACCTACTAACATGGAGCTCCTTTCAAAGGATGCCGGAACCACAAAAAAAACAACCCAAAAACAACTTGCACGGATGCCTTCTATTCGGACTGGACAAAGCAAACGAAATCAAAACAACAAAGTGAACCCACCGGTAGAGGAGGCCCGAGCAGACAAACACAACAGCGCAAAAATCGCAGTCATCCGAACTCCCATACTTTGCCACGCGCCGCTGGAGACTTCACCGCCCCGTCACCGGCCAATATTTCACTGATAAGCAAATCTATCCTTTTCTGGGCTTCATAACATAAAAGTAATGCACCCAAGTGATGCTCCTTAACTGGACGAGTCCAAGACCTCCAGAATCGGCAAAACGGACCTCCTGTGCGTTCTCACACGTTGCCACAATCGACTGCCCTCTTGGACACCGCTTCACCAATAATTTAATAAATCTAGCGCGTGGAGAAGAGAACCAGATTTGCCCCCGCATTCTCTTTGTGTCCAACATCACAACATAGCTGATGTCATCTAAGACATAATTATCAGGTGTAGAAATTCTAATTGGGCCCTTGGTTTTGGTCGATTTACACATAAGTACATAACCATTTGGCTTTGCAATTGCAATTGTAGGCTCTATAAATTTTTTTAATTCACTTTAAATTATACACACAGTACTATCATTAATTTGTTAACACCATTTTAATATGTTCCATGCATTAATGAACAGTAGACCTGTCAATTTCAACTTATTACCCATGAACCTACCCAACTCAACCCACTAATTACCCAATTCAACCCAACCTATTAATAATATAAATTTAAATTGGTTACCCAGCTTAACTCATTTAATTTCATGGGCTAAGTTGGGTTGAACTCACTAACTTGAATAAACCCGGAAATTGAAACCTAGGTCTCGCTCGCTCTCTCTCTATCTCTCTCTCTTCGCTCGATACTTTCTCTCTCTTTCTCTCCATCAACGACCACATGCGGCATGTAATTTCCTTCCCCACTCCGGCCTCCTTCTCCTTCGCGCCATCCGTCCTGTTGTCTTCCTCCCCGGTTGCGTCAACGGACAGTACATTATTGAAGGCCTCTCGTCTGGATTCATGTTCGTGCTCGGCGGCCTAAGGATCGTTCTTATGGACCTTGCACTTGATCAGAACCGGGCCAAGAGCATCAAGATCTCATTCGTCTCTGCTGGTATCTCCTTTGTTGTCATTGCCTATGTGATGAGTATACTTTTCATTCGCATTAAGATCCCAGCTTATCTGCGGTGAATTTTTGATAATTGGAGTATGAATTAGTAGGATGTGGGTCCCAACGGGCACAATAATAAGTTAGAAGGGGGGGTGGGGTTGAATAGCTTATTAAACACTTAAAAACTTTTAAGTAAGTTCTTTGAAAGATACTTTCAATCTATTGAAAAGATTGAAGTAGCGGAAGTCTTTCAATAAGGCTGAATCGGGTCTGCCAATAAGGACTACCGGTAGACCTTAACAGATTACTTAAATTTGCTGTAAAGGGTAAAGATAAATAAAATATAAAGCAGAACAATGATCAGACCAACAGTAAAGAAATAAACACAAGTATTTTGGGATGGTTCACACTATAAAGAGTGCTACGTCCACCACCAAGGCAGTCAACCTTGGATTTAAATAGTGCACTATGTTTTCCACTAGATCTATTACAAAGAATATTCCCAATGGATCGTGTACAAAATATTGACTTGTGTTTGGGGTCTAAGGAATTAAATATCTGTGTAAACAAGATATTTAATTCGTGCAGAAGAATAGCTTTAGAATGAAAACAACAAGAAGTAAAGTAATAGGTGTTGATGAAAAGCTTCTTGTTGTTGACAAGGACTTCTAGATCTGTTGAAGATCTCTTGAATGCACTGAGTATTAAGACTTAGAGTTGTAGAGCTTCAGAGCAATTCTTCAAGTGTTCGATTGATCTCACTTCGTTGTTTTCTTCAGTCTTTAATGGCAGTATTTATAGCAGGTGCACTCAAAAAGATCCGTTGGAGAAGACGAGGACTTTAACAGCTCTATTAGGTTGAATGTATTAAATGCATGGGGCTGTCAGTCAAGAAATTCGTCTGTACAGATATCTAGAGCAGAGAATGATTTCTGAGATCTTCTGGAAGTTGGGCAATCTTGATGTCAGATCTGAGAGAGTTGTTGCATGCAGTGTGACACCGCTTTCTGCCTTCCTGTTCAGTTTGCGAAAAGTCTTCCTGCTTTTCGGAAAGTTGCTTTCGGCTGGATTGAGGTGTCAGGGAATGTCTCAATTTAAATTCAAACTGATAAGAATAAATTTAAATTGATTCATAATGGAATGCTTGACTAGACACGTCATGATCTTGACCGAGTGTAGACAAGGTATGCCGATTGTGAGCTGGATCAGGTCTTCCGGTGAAGCTTTGAAGAGGTCTTCCGCTGAACCTGTGAAGTCCTATAAAAACTATACTTGACAAAGTTTTATACACAGTTGCCACGCTAATCGATACGCAGCCCGATTAGCCACTGAAGTATAAAACTAGTGTAATGTATGAACAGATATAAATCTTACAAATAAGAAACAACATAGGAAATTGTGAATCTTTCCTCAAATAGAACAGTATAGAGTTATGGATATTAATCACTTGTCAAATGTTTTTTCCCCCCGGTGTTTTAAGATATTGGACTTTAGATATGTAGAGAATTAAGCTTTTGACCCGACTAAGTAGCTGCTTCGAGACTTCCTTTTGAACTTTTTACATAGTGGCTCCTTGAATCTCTCTGTGTTATTATTTTGATCTAATAAGAAAATATCTATTAATTTCTTGCTATATACATGTGAGAGGAGTCAGGTCAGACAATTTTTTTTTTTTTTGATACATGGACCCAACTGAGAAGGATCCAATATTAGGGTGCAGGAAGCCGAACAAGGCTTATGTTTGATGGCAGCTTTTCTGTTATCTAAGTGGTGGTTGCTGCTTCTATACTCCTCACGTGTTTTGGCAACTATGTTTATCTTTAATCTTATAAAAATAAAATAAAAATTGAACAAGGCTTGTGGCTTTATATTTTGTAGGGCATGTGCTATGTTTTATTCAATTATGGATATGATATGGGAATTAGTAAAATAAAATAAAGTTTTGGGTGTTTATTTAAGAGTAGTTGAGAGTTTATAGCTCGTTATTTTGAATTTTATAAAACTTGACTGAAATTATGAGCTTGGGTGTCCATTTATGACTTGAACGACACAGACTCTACGCTGATTATGTCCTGTTTGTATTCAGTTATTCTGCTTCTCCTTTACTTTCTTTCCTTGTATTATCTTGCTATCTAGCTTTAGTGTTAGTGTGTTACTGCAAGTGTCATTTGGGCACATTGCATAAAATGTGATTGCCTTTTGGTGCTGCTGCTAATGTTTGGTTGGGAGTTAGCATGGGAATGTAGTTTTTGCTGATTAAGATTGGAAAGTAAAATATTGTGGAATAGAGGTGTGTGGTGTGTTATTACTGTAGAGAAAAGTTTGAAAAGGCAACTAACTAAATGCTTGACCCAAGCACCAAATTCTTATAGTTAGTACAATAGAACAAAGTGGGTGAATAAATTATTTTGGTTGGGCCAATAACTGTCATATAGAGAAGAAGCAGGTTGTGAGTTTAGGGGGACTGAATGAAGTCTGAACATTTGATCTTACTGCAGTTTAGGCATTTACATATTTGAGCTCTTTTTTCGTTTTTGTTAAAGCAAGTTTACTGAAGGGTGCAATATAATAAGCATGGAAATGTCAAGAACATTTTGGGTATGCATAGTGCAGTTTGTTTGTGAGTGGATTTCTTTCGGTTTATTCAACTGCAATTAATGTCTAAAAGATGACAAACCTTTTCTCTCAGTCCTGCTAACTAAATTTCTACGCTTCTGCTAGTAAATTAATTGTCTGACCTTACTCCTCTCACTCTTGCAACGAAATAAATTAGGCAAAACCCTCCATTTGGCCACCCAATTTTTTAAAAACTTGCAATGCGGCCACCGAAAGTTTAAAACTTGCAATGAGGCCACTATACATTAGTTAGGATGCAAGCGAGCCCATTTTTTGGACGGCCGTTAAATTTGGCCGTTAAATTATGTAATTACCTATTTTACCCTTCTAAATACAATTTCTTGTCTGATATTAGAAATTTAAGGGGTCTAACTGAAAAAAAAATAAATTACATTTGCTATTTGTATAAAGAGAATGGGTCAAATTATAATTTAAAAAAATAAACATCACTTGAGAGTTTGATTTCTTCATCTATCAAACCCAGATCAAACCCAAAAATCAAACCCAGGGCTGAATCTGTCTTTAGGTATCGATTTCTTCATTCTCAGCTTCCACGGTGGTCGGCGAGAAGACGGATAGTTCAAAGAATCAACTTTAATCTGAGTGAAAATTTGGGGAAGAAAGAAGACAGAGAGTACGAGGGGCTTCAGATCTTCACACCCAGCGGCCTCCCTCCCACCTTTATCGATCTTCATAGCCGCCGGCGAGGCTACCTCCAGATCCGGCCTTCTCTCACCCAGCTCCTACCGAGTTCTTCAATCTCAAACCGTACCAACCCCAGTTCGATCTCCCTCCGACTTCACACCCAACGACCTCCCTCCCACCTTTATCGATCTTCATAGCCGCCGGCGAAGCCACCTCCAGATCCGGCCTTCTCTCACCCAGCTCCTACCGAGTTCTTCAGTCTCAAGCTGGAGTGGACGACGAGCTGGATGGGTTGTGATCGACAGTAGGTGAGAGAAACCCAAACTGATGGAGGACGGCTTGGAAGCTGGCGAACTGGCTGGATGATGGACTTAATGGTGGAGCTCGGCTAGAGAGGCCCAAACTGGCTGGTGATGATCGCGTGATGGGTTGCTGTGAGTTGAGTATGTGGCGGTGGTGAGTGGTGACCTGTGAGTAGAGTAGGGGGCGGAATGACGACTTTTGTGATGGGTTTTTTTGACGAACTGGGGCTTGGAGGCAGCGATTAGGCGTACTGGGGGGAGAAAGCGGCTTGCCGCCGGCGTGAATGACTAGAGTGGACGGCGGTGGTGACTGGAGTGGACGGCGAGCTGGATGGGTTGTGATCGACAGCAAGTGAGAGAAACCCAAACTAATGGAGGACAGCTTGGACGCTGGCAGATTGGCTGAATTAATTGCAAAATTACCCTATTACTCTATCTCATTTAAACCAATTACCTCCCATTACCTTATGTTTCAATTGAACCCCTTTGGGTTTTTAATGACACATAAAAAGAATAATTTTCAATTTAAAGGGGGGCAATATATGGATTTCACTCATATTTAATGGTGGAGCTAACGGCCGTCCAAAATATGGGCGCGCTTGCAACATTAATTTAGTTCAGTGGCCTCATTGCAAGTTTTAAACTTTCGGTGGCCGCCTTGCAAGTTTTTGAAAAGTTGGGTGGCCAAATGGAGGGTTTTGCCAAGAAATTATGCTTGTGTACATATAAACTATCGACTCTCATTGGATTAGCAGGATTCTCGAATTGATTGGTGTCACCTGTCTTAACCCGACCTATTTGATCCGTTTATTATTTTTGGGTTGTACCGTGTCGCATCGCAACTCTGATGAGAAATGTCTGAAATATATTTTATTTTATTTTTTCATGAATATTTTCTGCACTTTGATTAAATTCTTATGGACGATGTTTCGTTGTTTAATGTATTGGAGGTATATTTTATTTATCCATAAAAAAATTTTAAAATTTTAAAAAATTTTAAAAATTAAAATTTTTAATTTTTTTTTTAAAAAAACAAGTTAAAGTTGGTCAACCCGTTTTAACCTGACCCATTTATGACCCAACCCATCTGACCCATTTAATATTTGGGTTGTAGCAGGTCATGACTCATTTCAACCCATTACCCAACCCAACCCAATTGACACTCACAGTATTAGCCATGAGAAATATGTATGACTTAATTATAGCTTATCCATGTCATTAATCATATTTGTTAGCATATATATTTTATTTTCCTCTCAATTGATATTATAACTTATTCTCACAACAAGATTGTCTCACATATAGCATTATAATTAATAGTTGCATAATTAAGGATATTATATCTTGTGACTATATTGTTATCCAACATAATCAACATTATACATGTAATAAGTATAATTACATTACATTTTGACAAATTGAGATGTATAGTGACTTGCTAAAAATAACGAAGTAAGATAACCACCAATTAATATGACATTAGTGTTTCAACAGTGTGCTCGCTAACTCGATAGCACCACTAATTTTAATGCATACTATTTAATATTGTTTATGAAAATGTGGCATATCAATAGAGTTAATTATACTCTATATATGATTATTTATTTTCCCAAGCATGACAAGTGGTAATGAAATTAATTTATTCATCGCTACGCTTAAAATTGCGCGTGAACTCTCTATACAAATCATGCTTTGATCGCATATGACGCATTATATCAATGTTGATGCTATTTTCCCCGGTCATGCTAATATCAATATTTATTTGTTGTCACTTATATAAATCGCTAGCATATACACCATCTTATTAAATACACAATACATAGCCCAGTTTTATTTAAAAAATGAATATGTTTGATTTTGCAAATGATGCACTAAACTTTCAGGTATTCAAACCAAGTCAACTAAGCCTTGGTAACTGCGAGAACCATGACACTCTCCTTGTTAGAGTTGATTCCGCTCGCGCTGAGCGCCCTAGGCACACTCTTGGTGCCAACCCAGACTTCCTCCGAAGGAAAACTACAACGACCATAATTACTTCCCGACCTCAAGGTAAACACTTACAGTCGAAAAGTATGTGGCCTGCCCACAAACAGAAAAGCTGAGATATCTTTATAACCATTTGGATGACCCGATGCACAAATGGGCAAGGTCTTCAGCCTCGTTGGGGGCCACTATCATTTTATCAATAGAAAGACAAGTTTTTTCCATTACAATTGTTTGTATACTTCATTTTATCCTTATATTGCAAACTTCTTTAGGATTGTTTGGCAAACCCTGCTCGTTAGCCGAGCAAGTAGGGCCATGCCCGGTCAACCTTCCGCTATACCTAAGGATTAGTGGACAAGTTTTATCCTCTCATCAAACAAGACATGGCCACGTCCACAAGATAACAGCTAACTACCTTGAGTTCATTTAGTGACCAAGCAACATCGTTAGTTGAACATCTCTCTACCCAGGTAATATATGGTTAACAGAGTCGGCAGTCAGCCTTCGGACAAGGATATGCCCAGTTAACTTGTCGCCAAAAATGCTGGGCCATGCCCGCTAGGTAATTACCCGGATGCCTACCAGTCAGTAGGGGTGCCATGCCCACAAAATAACTACTAATATACGGGCAACAGCTCTTGTGTTAGCATGTTATTAACACCCAGGTAATATACGGTTAACAGAGCCGGTAGCCAACCTCCGCATAGGGCCATGCCCGGTTAACTCGTCACCAAAAATGTTGGGCCATGCCCGCTAGGCAATTACCTGGATGCCTGCTAATAGAGCAGTAGGGGCTATACCTAATAAGCCTTGGCCAGATCCACGCATCCAGTCCGAGGAAGAACATTTTCACTGTTCGAGTTTACCAACAGCACGAACCTCATGTTATTATTCTGTGCCCATGCGCGTTATGCCATAGCCCAAGTTTCAGATTACACTCGTGCCAGAACCCGAGCTTCAGATAATTATTCTCGTGTCCAGGCACACTACGCTCGTGCCATAGCCTAAGCTTCATGTTATTACTCTGTGCCCGTGCACGCTATGCTAGTTCCACAACCCGAGCTTTATATTACAATCGTCTCAGGGGCCGAGCTTCATATTATCAGTTTGTGCCCGTGCACGCTATGCTCGTGCCACAACACGAGCTTCATGTTATTATTTTGTGCCCGAGCTTTATGTTTTAGATTGCACTCGTGCCACAGCCCGATCTCATTAATGCTCTTGCCGCAGCCCGAGTTTCAGATTGCACTCGTGCCACAGCCCGAGTCTCATTATTGCTCCGTGCTTGTGCACGCTATGCTCGTACCACAACACGAGTTTCACGTTATTATTCTGTGCCCGTACACGTTACGCTCGTGCTACAGCTCGAGTTTTATATTATAGTCGTGTTAGAGCCTGAGCTTCAGATTATTATTCTCGTCCCCAGACACACTACGCTCGCGCCACAACCCGAGCTTCATGTTATTACCCCGTACACGTGCACGTTATGCTCGTGCCATAACCCAAGCTTCATATTACACTCGTGCTAGGGGCCGAGCTTCATATTATCAGTTTGTGCTCATGCATGCTATGCTCGTATCACAACTCGAGTTTTAGATTGCACTCGTGCCACAACCTGAGTCTCATTATTGCTCCGTGCCCATACACGCCATGCTCGTGCCACAGTATGAGCTTCATGTTATTATTCTATGCCCATGCACGCTATACTCGTGCCAGAGTCCGAGTCTCATATTCTTACCCCGTACCCGTGCACACTATCCTCGCGCCACAGTCTGAGTTTCATATTACACTTGTGCCACAGTCCGAGCTTTAGATTACACTCGCGCTAGAGCCCGAGTTTCTTATTATCACTCTGAAGACCCTTAATATGGTGAGGTTGTTGGATTTCTCGAAGACCCTCACCATGATGAGGCTTCTAGATTTCCTTCATGCGCTTACGCTTCTCGTTTGGGCATCCCATGACTTAGCTTCTCGCTTGAGCATATGGATTTCTGGAGGACTCTCACCACGGTGAGGCTGCTCGGATTCTTGAAGACCCTCACCACAATGAGGTTGCTTGATTTCTCGAAGACCCTCAACACGATGAGGCTTCTGGATTTCGTTCATGCGCTTACGCTCCCCGTTTTGGCATCCCATGGCTGAGCTTCTCGCTTGAGTATATGGATTTCTGGAGGACTCTCACCATGGTGAGGCTACTTGGATTCTTGAAGACCCTCACCACGATGAGGTTGTTATATTTCTCGAAGACCCTCACCACCATAAGGCTTCTAAATTTTCTTCATGCGCTTACGCTCCCCGTTTGGGCATCCCACGATTGAACTTCTTGCTTGAGCATATGGATATCTGGAGGACTCTCACTATGGTGAGGCTGCTCGAATTCTTGAAGACCCTCACCACGATGAGGTTGCTTGATTTCTCGAAGACCCTCACCCCGATGAGGCTTCTGAATTTGCTTCATGTGCTTATGCTCCCCGTTTTCTTATCCCACGACTGAGCTTCTCGCTTGAGCATATGGATTTCTGGAGGACTCTCACCACGATGAGGTTGCTCAGATTCTTGAAGACCCTCACCACGGTGAGGCTATTGGATTTCTCGAAGACCCTCACCACGATGAGGCTTCTGGATTTCCTCCACGCGCTTACACTCCCCGTTTGGGCATCCCACGACTGAGCTTCTTGCTTGAGCTTTATCTTATCCTCTTACTCGAGTATCTCGCGATCGAGTAGATTATCTTCCCGCTCAAGCATCTTGCGGTTGAGCTTTTACATTATCCTCCCGCTTGAGTATCTCGTGGTTGAGTAGATTATCGTCCCGCTGGAGCATCTCACAATCGAGCTTTATTTTTTCCTTTCGCTCGAGTATCTCGTGGTTGAATAGATGTCCTGCTTGTCAGAAAATAATACTCCTTACCCTTGAGATAAATCCCCAGGAATAAGAACTAGGGGCTACTGAAGTGTCTATATTTAATCTGCTTCAAAAGGCATTTGGGTTTCGCTTAGGCAAGGGGGGATCTCTAATACACCTAGCCAACTATGCTATACATGTCTACTGAATGCTTCGGGTCGGGTCAGGCCCATACGTGGCAAGCAAACCCTAACCCTTCAAGTATAAATAAACCCTGCTAGCTCATAGTAAAGGGACTCTCTCTCTTTTATCGTTTTCACTCCACACACGGTATTACGCGCCCTTCTGTTTTATACATTGGACTGATAAACACACCGGAGGGTTTTTGGCGGGGACCTTCCTCGCCAGCTCACGGTTGGTTCATTTTGTAGGTCTACACATAGCCAGATATTCCATTCAGACGACAATTCTACGACCGATCCAATCAATGGACAATTCACGTACGACGACAACTTTCGGCACCCCTAGTATGATGATATTTTTATAACATCAATTTTTTTTCTTATCATGCTATGAATAGTTGGTTGTTTTTGGTAGTAATTTTTAAAGTTGAATGATAAAATGAGCTCTGTAAGCAAAGTTTTATGATTGATCTTTCTATTAACCCAATCTGACTTTTAGATGACTATAGTTATGGAGTCTATCAAATAATGTATGCTTTGAATCAAGTTACATTCATTAACATGATAATCATGGAGTTGTAGAAGTCAAAAAGACATTCAATTTTGAGGTGATAGAGTCAGTAGGAAGTTATTTATTTTGTATAAAATATTTGGAGAATGGATAGAAAATGAGTTCTAGAAACGGGAATGAAAAGAAGAAGGCCTAGATTTAATGTGTCAGAGGTTGAGATAAACGATTTGGAGTCGAAGAACAAAAGGTGGAAACCTAAAAGTTTAGGAACAACATTATCGGGAAGTTAAGAATTTCCATTTTTTGTGCAGGGAAGCTTTTCAAAAAAGAAAAAAATGTGGAAAATTACTCTACACTTTAAGGAAAGTTCTAACCGAACTTGAAAAAAATATAAGAGCAAGAACAAATTTTGACACCCATCTAATATAAACCCATTAAAAATAAATAAATAAATTCATTTGATATTCATAAACTATCCAAACAAAAACTTTTTCAATTGTGACATAAACTTTAGACTTAATTTTCATGTTGGTCACTCTATTTTTGTGAAAAATCCGTTAAACTCACTCTACTACCATTTTTCACAATTTGATCACCCTACTTTATATTACGTTAGTCACTATGTCTGATTTTTGGATGAAAAGCAAAAAATACCCTTAATTTGCTTGTTTGAGCCCCCTCCTTTCTCTCTCTTCTCCCTCATCTCTTTCCCCCCATTTTACTGTCGAAACCCTAACATTCATTCAATTTTCAAATCCCCAAATTCGTGAACTCTTCGTTGATTCGATTCGAGAATCAATCTCAAAGAATGCTGCAACATCAAAGGTTGAAGCAACAACCACTCACTTAAACAATCGAACAAGAGTATTTGAGTCAACTTGGAACGAGATAATCGAGCTAGGAGTGTCTGGAAACTGCTCATCAATGAGAAGCCTAGCTCTTCTGTACTTGAACAAAAACAACATCAAAGTGTTCCAAATAATACATTGGAGAACAACAATTTGAACCATGAGACTACTTGAGAAATCACCATGCATGCCTTTCAAAAAGGGAATCCCCATGACAAGAGTATTTGGGGGGGGGGGGGTTGTAGAGAGAAAACAAAGTGATTGTCCATTCAAGGGAGCCTTTGGAGCTAATTCTTGACCAGATTGCAAGGACAATAAGGACAATGATTTTTTGAAGGCTAAGTTGCTATCAACCTGGTGTTCATGGTGTAAGGATTGTTTGTGGAGATGAAGTGAAATGACAAAAGAGAAACAACAAAGAGGGCAACGAATCAGTTGATCCCTGAACATTGATCAGGGATTCGAGGGTGAAAATTTTCCACCATTTTACTGAACCATAAGCTTGGAACTACAACTGTTGTGTAATTTCACCACTACACTTAGCCAGGAACCGTCCCAATACAAGAATCGGAGCAACCAGATTAAATACAGACCCAAGATTAAATAAAGCAGATAACCCTAGTTATTACAAAAATAACTAATCAACCTCACTATCGATTACAAACCGGGGAGGGGATAACATTTAATCACCGAGGGGTCTAAAACAAGAATAATCGATAATCACAGGATTTCCACCAATCATTATGGAAGAACAGAAAGGAAATACACTGTGGGATTAATAGCAAAAGAGACAGAGCTGCAAAACAGAGTGTTAGTATAAACAGATAATAGCAACAGAAAGATAAAACTGGAGCAACGATCGAGAGCACAAGTCGCCGTGTTCCAAACACGACTCGCCGTAATCGGTCGAGGACCTCGGCTAAGCTCTCGTCGGCTCAGATACCCTTTCACCGGCCATATCCACCAACGAGTCCAAAGGAACCAGCCCACCGCAAACCAAGGTCAAAGCCACACAAAGACTCGACCCCAAGCTCCGGCAACCGAGCAACCGAGAACATAGACGAAACAGAGACGAAACATAGAAGAGGACAGAACGGATAGACCGCTCACTATACCCAGCAACCCAGCAACCCAAGACCCCAACCCACGCTCTTCACTCTCTGTACACTCAACAAACCAAGCTCACCAAGAACTCCTATCTATATCTCTTCACACTCACTAGTTCACCAAGAACACAAGAGACGAAGGAAGCGGATCTGCCATAGATATGCAATGAGGTACCGAACCGGGGGAAGGAATAAAAGGGAGGGGGTTATACGGCTGCAAATACCCAGGTACGCTGTTTCTCTCTCTCGCTGATCACTGCACACACAGCCCTCGTTGCTCACGCTCTCACTCTGCTCTCTGTTCACTCCTCTGTATTTCTCTCCTGAATCCCCTTCTCTAATGACGAAAGGAGCAGCAAATGGCTTATATATGGCGACTGCAAAGGTCACAAATTAAAAGGGGAGCAACAGGGACCACACCAAGCAAAGACGGTTACCAACAAATGGATAAGGAGCTGAGCTGTACACCAATTCCCCAAATATCAACAAAAGGGAAATGAATTGTGAGCTGTCAACCGGTTTCCAAGTAATATCACAATTCACAAAACAACAAGGGCTAACCAAACAAGGGACGGGATGGGCTACCAAGGAGCTAGGCCAAGTCACTATATGGGCTTAGGGAGAATTATTGAAAGGCTGCCACAATTGCTTTTAGGCCTCACAATTTCTAACAATCTCCACCTTGGAGCAAGTGCCGGTTTACACCATTGGACTCGAGGATATATAAACAGAAAAGGTTCATCATCGCCTTATCCTTGCACTTGATCCAACACAAAGGAGGTCCAAAGCAGGGAAAAACACTTAACTAATTAAACAGAAAGCAAAATTAGTCAAGACACACCATAACTAATCACAAAGAATAGCCCATGGATTTTAAGGAAATCACCACCGCTCACACAAAGTAATCCAATCTAACTTATTCTCAAACACAAAGTAAGAACAAGAAAGATAACACGACACACACCAAGTACGTCGAGGATTTTCGGGGTAACCAAAACAAACCATCAATCACAAGAATCAAAATCAAGTTTTTTAAAACTAGATTGAATTTTTGTTACCACCAAAGGTTTAACCTCACAATCGAATTGGGCAACTAAAGCAAGCTTAATCACAATCCCTTGTTTTCGAGAAAACCCTTTTACAACCAACCTAGCTTTAAAAGATGTAAGTTCAGCCACACGAAGGGGCACCAAAGTCCAAGAATGGTTCACATGCAAAGCATTAATATTAACCATTAAAGCATTCAACCAATCACTGGGATTTCCAAATTTTAAAGCACCATTGTTGTAAATCATGGGATCATTCAAATTGTTAAAAGAATTAAGCATACCAAACACAAATGAGGAAATGTGAAAAATTATATCAAAACTAGACGGCCTCCTAACAAAAGGTCTAGGCCTACCACTAGCAATTTGATACGCACCTAAATTTTCAAGTCTAGGAATTTCCATCACATTTTCTTCCACCTCATTTAGTTCACATTCTTTATCAACAATTTCTGGATTAGCAAGCACAGTTTCACGTTTTTCCACAATTTCAGTTAGCATACACGGGTTCACATCAAGAGAGTCCAACACATAGGGTTGTTCCACCACAATTGGAGCCGGGGGAGAGGGTGCAACAATAGCATTAATAGGTTGAGCAGGCAACAAGTAAGGAAATTCAGTTTCGTCAAACTCTACATCCCTAGACATGACAAGTCTCTCGTCATCCTCATCTCTCAACCACAGTCTATACTCTCTCACCCTCTCCGAGTACCCTAAGAAAACACAACGAACCGACCGAGGTTCAAGTTTGTTATTCTCTCGATGATTGTATGCAGCACAACCGAAAACATGCAAGTTCGAAAAATCAATTTCACAACCGAAAAACACAACTTCATGACATCTATTACCAAGCGGGATAGAAGGGGTCCTATTGTGCACATAGGCGGCGGACACAACCGCCTCTCCCCAAAACCCTATGAGAAGACCTGTCGAAGCAAGCATAACCCTCACTCGTTCTAACAGAGTTCTATTCATACGCTCAGCCAAATTGCAAGGGAAAGATATTTCATGATCAATCCCACACTCCACGCAGAATCTCCCGAACTCACCGTTACAGAACTCTAACCCCTTATCCGTCCTAAGTTTCTTGATTTTCTTTCCGGTTTGATTTTCGACCAAATGTTTCCATGTTTTAAATTTACCAAAAACATCACTTTTATCTTGCATAGGAAAAACCCAGACTTTCCTTGAAAAGTCATCGACAATAGATAACCAATATCTATTCCCACCATGCGAGGGCGCACACATAGGAACCCACACATCCGCATAGATCAACTCAAGATGATTTTTAAAAGAGAATTTTTCTAGAGGGGGAGGCGAAAAACTAACCTTTTGATGTTCGCAAGTCACATAAGTATCACACAAAGGCACACAAGAAATCACATCATCAACAAAACATTCATTTTTGTGATTAATTTATAAGCCTTTACTTCTCAAAAGTCCAAGTCTTTTATGCAACAAAACAGAATTTTCATTCTTAAAAGCATTTGTTTGATTTCCAATAAAAGACACAGGGACAGCATTGCAAACATACAAACTCTTTTGTTTTTTAGCTTTCAAAATTACCAAATTGCCCTTCGTAATTTTCATCATACCCTTACCCCATCTACCCTCTAACCCATCATCTTCTAATACGGCACAAGACATCAAGTTATTGCACAAAGCAGGCATATGTCTCACATTCTTCAAAGTAAAAACATTTCCCGAATCAAATTTCAAGCAAATATCATCGATTCCAGCAATAGGACAGATTTTCTCATTGGCCACAGAAACAAAACCAGTTTCTAATTCCTTGTAAGAGCAAAAAATGTTTTTATAAGGTGACATATGAAATGAGCAACCAGAATCCACTAACCATTCATTTTCGCAAGAAAACATGGAATGCACAGAATTCAAAGCATCATCACATAATTCTGTTACCACAAAAACATCAGCACTAGTCTCACAACAAGCCACATTACAGTCGTTACGTTGGTTCAGATATTGACTTTGATTCATGTTTTTCTTTCTAGGATTAGGGCAATCTTTCCTAACGTGTCCCATTTCTCCACAGTTATAACATTTCCTACCTTTAGTTTTCCATTCAGACCTACTCTTGCTTCTATTTCTTCCATTTCCAGAATTCTGATTTATGCATCGGTTCTGATTTTGATTGTTTTCCCTATCATTGTGTCTTTCGCCATTAAAGGGTTCCACGCCATAAGACGATGAAGTCATTTCGAAAAATTATCACAGAAACAATATAACAACCAAAGCACCACAGAACAGCCACATAATATCCAAGTTTCAAAAAACTGATTTTAAAACTCAAGAAAACAAGCAAGTAGTAAACAGATCTAAAATACTAAACAGGATTTACGGAAAAATACCAATAACAGGAGAAATAAATAACACTAACAAAACCATCCAAACAGAGCAACAAACCAAGCACATAAAATACGAAGCTATATCAATCAACAGATATAACGCACATCGTAAAATAAAGCAAGGGTAACCGAAGCTCGCCAAGAAACTCTAGGAGAGAGTTTCTAAAAGTTTGGATCGAAGGGGACTCTACCGACTCACAGTACGGGGACACGGGTGGTGGCTCTGATACCACTGTTGTGTAATTTCACCACTACACTTAGCCAGGAACCGTCCCAATACAAGAATCGGAGCAACCAGATTAAATACAGACCCAAGATTAAATAAAGCGGATAACCCTAGTTATTACAAAAATAACTAATCAACCTCACTATCGATTACAAACCGGGGAAGGGATAACATTTAATCACCGAGGGGTCTAAAACAGTAAATAATCTGATAATCACAGTCCAGTATTTCCACCAATCTGTTATGGAAGAACAGAAAGGAAATACACTGTGGGATTAATAACAAAAGAGACAGAGCTGCAAAACAGAGTGTTAGTATAAACAGATAATAGCAACAGACAGATAAAACTGGAGCAACAATCGAGAGCACAAGTCGTCGTGTTCCAAACACGACTCGCCGTAATCGGTCGAGGACCTCGGCTAAGCTCTCGTCGGCTCAGATACCCTTTCACTGGCCATATACACTAACGAGTCCAAAGGAACCAGCCCACCGCAAACCAAGGTCAAAGCCACACAAAGACTCGACCCCAAGCTCCGGCAATCGAGCAACCGAGAACAGAGACGAAACAGAGAAGAGGAACAGAACGAACATACCGCTCACTATACCCAGCAACCCAGCAACCCGAGACCCCAACCCATGCTCTTCACTCTCTGTACACTCAACAAAACAAGCTCACCAAGAACTCCTATCTATATCTCTTCACACTCACTAGTTCACCAAGAACACGAGAGACGAAGGAAGAGGATCTGCCATAGATATGCAATGAGGTACCGAACCGGAGGAAGGAATAAAAGGGAGGGGGTCATACGGCTGTAAATACCCAGGTAGGCTGTTTCTCTCTCTCGTTGATCACTGCACACACAGCCCTCGTTGCTCACGCTCTCACTCTGCTCTCTGTTCACTCCTATGTATTTCTCTCCTGAATCCCCTTCTCTAATGACGAAAGGAGCAGCAAATGGCTTATATATGGCGGCTGCAAAGGTCACAAATTAAAAGGGGAGCAACAGGGACCACACCAAGCAAAGACAGTTACCAACAAATGGATAAGGAGCTGAGCTGTACACCAATTCCCCAAATATCAACAAAAGGGAAATGAATTGTGAGCTATCAACCGGTTTCCAAGTAATATCACAATTCACAAAGCAACAAGGGCTAACCAAACAAAGGACGGGATGGGCTACCAAGGAGCTGGGCCAAGTTACTATATGGGCTTAGGGAGAATTATTGAAAGGCTGCCACAACTGATTTTGGGCCTCACAATTTCTAACAACAACCATGAGAACATTGTAAAGGTCTAAAAGAGTTATCATTTTTGTGGGTTTTAGTTGGGTTTTGAAGAAAACTTAGATGGGATTAATTTGTGAAATACAAAACCAAGATGGGATTAACCCAAATCACATGGGTACCGAGTCTATTTTCTAGGAAAATGTTTTCGGGAAAGAAGCAACAATGATTTCTATTTCTAAGCAAGAGATGAGAAAGAAATTAGGCTTATAGGCAAAAATTCAACCAAACCTTCATTGATATGATTGTTGAAGATGGGACTACAAGAACAATGGTTGGACGGGAGACGAGTAATTGGGTGGACATAGAAGATGATTTTGAAATTTGAGGGGAGACCAACGGTTAGGTAAGGGATGTGTGAGGTTATAGTGGTGGTGGGATTTAGGTAGGGGTTAGGGTTTTGTGGGGAGGGAGAAAGCGGTGGAGAAAAAAATACAGTTATGGAAATTTCAGTCTTTCAAAGAATTTCGTCCAATAAAACGGTATCTTTTCAAGTTGTGTTTACTTCATTATTTTGGTGTATTATGTTTTTTTAAATAACGTTCTCACTCATTGGTCCTGTATTTTTTCTCTTTCTTTGTCTCTTAATCTTTATTTCAATCATTACAAAGTTATAAATAAATGAAGGCAAATTTAAAAAAAAAACACACAAATGTACCATTAATCTATCCCATTACTCTAAAGAAGACACGCCTATTTACATAGATTTACCCATTTGATAAGATTGTTGTAAATATTCTAATCTAATTACAACAAAAAGAAATTGGATGAATCCAAGGCTAGAGTCTTTGCTCAGAATATTAATTGAATTTGACCTTTACAAAACATTGAGCCTACATTAATCAGATCCCATACTGACATAGTGTTTTGCAATAACAAATAATTTCTCCAATGCAAACTATTTTGACTTGATCTTTTGTAATACCGTCTCACAAATTATGATTAGTAAGATAAAATGTCACTTTCTTACGGCCTTGTTCATTAACGCACGGTAGATCGAGTTAGAGGAATCCATCTTATATAAAATACTCGTAAGATAATTTTATCTATGTTTTTACCAACTATTTTTCATGTTTTCACTTGACCGCTATTTTTGTCGCATTTAAAGGAATCGGATTACCCTTTTGACGCATGTACTATTTTTTCTCTTTTATTTTTTGGTAACCCAAGTGTTAATTTGTATAATTTTGGACACTAACGTATGTATTGGCCGCATTAACCAGTATGTTTTAAAATTCGATGGCCTGCAAAGAAAATAGTCATATTTGGTGGTGCAAGGATGGTTTTTGTAATAATTGTGAATCAGCCGACTTTTAAAAGTTTTCAACCAGTTTATTATCCTATATTTTTAATCGTAAAAAGGTTTTTTCATAAAATTATATATCTCTAAAATACCCCTAACAACTAGCGTTCTAAAATTGCTAGGCAGGCGTAAGGCGCTTATCCTAGAGCACATAGGTGGGGTCTAGACGGAGTTTAGAATTAAGATATAGTTATTATATTTTCAATATTTTTCTTATAATAACCTAATTAATAGGCAAATCTTCAACTATACTAATAGTAAATATCACCAAATAATGATTACATTTTAGGCAAAACGTACCTTTGGGCCACTGTACTTTTCCAAAAGTTGCAATTATTTTTTTTTTTTTTGGCAAAGCAGGGCGGCACCTGCGAGATATATAAAACAGAAGAAAAAGGGACAAACGAGAGGGGGACAACCAGCCTTACCCAAATAAACGGGGGGGACAAAGGAGTCTGACCTCTTAAAACATGAAGACAACTAAAATTATCTAACCAACAGAACAAGATCACAAGCTACATCAAGCTTTACGAAAATTGAAAAAACCGAGAGCATCATGCTGGAGCGCCTTCCTAACCTCAGACGGTAACTGGGAGACCCGACGAAATTCATTGGAAATACAGTTATGAGCAGCATTGGCAAGACGATCTGCCACCAAATTTTCTCCCGATAGATATGTTCAAGTTTAAAATTACCCAACAAAGAAACGCACTGACAATACTCATGAATATACATCCAAGTGCAGTTTTGACTCCCTTGAATAGCCGAAACTATAACGAGAGAATCTGACTCAACCACCACATATGTTAAGTGCAGTTTGTGACAAAACTGAAGCCCGTCCCGTAATGCCAAAAATTCAGCCCTAGTGTTCGATCCCTGTCCATAAGAATGAAAAAACCCGACAATGAAGTGACCATTCCAATCTCTAATCACCCCCACCACCCGTAGCCAAACCTCCGACAGAAGAGCCGTCAACATTTAACTTAAAACAAGGAGTGATTGGAGCACACCATCGCAGCCATAAACCTTTTTTGAGCTTAGGTTGTAAAACCGATATATCAAGCATTTGAAGACTGCGTAATCCCCTAGGAGTCGTTGGAGATTTAGGATGAAAAAGATGTTTGCTGTTACGCAGCCCATGCAACACCCGGTTATAAATCTTTGCAACATCCATAGGTTGATTATCATAAACTGCACAACATCTCTTTGTCCATATCGCCCAACAAGCAAATAAAACAATACCAATCTGAACAGCTCCCAGATGATTTCGCGCAGAAGCCCCCTCTAATCAAATATCAAATAAGTGAGTTATTGACGAATATCTATCAACCTTGTTAAAGGGATGAGCTAACCGACTCCACAATTCATGAGCAATCTCTGAATCCAAAAAAAGATGATTAATTGATTCCCTCTCATGAATTATCTTACAGCAAACACAGCGGGAAACAATCGGCACAGAACGAGAATGGAGACGGAGGTCTACCGGAATTGCCCCGAGCATCAACTTCCAGCCGAAACCACTAATCTTGGTAGGAATCCAATCCTTCCAAATCTTCCTTGGCCCAAGAAAGAACGGCACTGCGCTGCCTAAAATGGTTCCAGTATACTTTGGCATCAAAATCCCCATTAGTTGTTAAACTAAAGATAGTCTATCCGGAATATCCTCCTGAAGTTGCACTTGCTGAATCTTATTCATGAAATTGAGGAGGGACAATTTGCAGCATCGAAGGAAGCTGATCAAAAGCTTGCTTAACAGATAAATTAACATCAATGGGACGCGAGCCTTCAAGCCGGAAGCCGAGCCAATTGTCGTTCCAAAAAGAAACGTTCCCCCTACCCGGCATCCATTGGCTGAGCTCCAGAATATCGCTAAGTTGATGCTCGGGGGCAATTCCGGTAGACCTCCATTTCTGGTCAATCACTGGCCCCCATCCGCCCTTCATCTCTCATCTCTGGCCGCCTTCAATCTATTCATCTTCAGTCAAGGTCCACCTAGTTCCTATGTCATCTTCCTCCGCCATCTCCAACTCTGATCTTCACCTCTTCTTGAAATATCTACAAAACCCATATTTGGGTTACTTGGTCACACTGTAACAGACTGCCGGAATCTGGGATTTGTTTCCTTAGTTGATCGGGGAGGATCATTATAAAAAAGACGAGGTAAAAATATGTATTTAAAATAAATTAACTCTGGTACAGTGGCCATTCCGAAAAATTTGACGTTTCAGTGGCCTAATTGCAACTTTTGGAAAAGTACAGTGACCCAAATGTGCGTTTTGCCTACATTTTAATGTTACATTTTTAAAATAAAATCAACAATTTAATATCATTTTAAAGTTCAAAATCTTACGAAAATAATCAATAGCTCAATATTCTATAGCACCATTAAAAATGACAAAATTATAATAAATAATTCAATAATTCATAATTGATATTTATTATTACTCCCTTCGTCCCTAAATAATCGTCCTAGTTGACCCGGCGCACAGTTTAAGAAAAAACAATTGACTTGATTATTTATATTGATTTAATGTGTAGTTTCCTTTAAAACTCATGTGTATGTGACCCATAATTAAAGTAAGGTGAAAAAGTAAGGGTAAAGTGGTAAAAGTGATGTTCTAAAAAGGTAAGTTTCAAACTTGACAATTATTTTGGGACGGACGAAAAAGGAAAGGAAGACGATAATTTAGGGACGGAGGGAGTATTATTTTTTAGAAGAACCAACATGACATTATTTTGGGTAAATAAAAATAAAAATAAATAAAATCAGCAGTTGGACACCTAAGCAGAGTCTAGATTGCATAGAGCGCATGGTTGATTTTGTAGTCGATTTGGCAAATTTCTAGGCACCTAAGTGGCGCCTAGCATGTAGGCGGACCACCTAGGCGATTTTTAGAACCGTGTTAATAACATATACCATTGTTTCATCCTAAAATATTAATGATAATCATCAGATTCTTGTAAAATCCTATCGATAATCATCCTTCCATATTAATCAAAACGGTATTGAAATCACTACATGCAAAAGAAAATCAGATCATGTTGTTGCGGACATGGGACACCTTTGTTATTAAAGTGTAAGATAATCTTGGTTTAGTTGATTTGATCTAATCAATTAAAAGTTCTTGTATGAGTTCGGCACGGCGGGGCATACGCCCAAGAATCGATTTGATCTCGTCAAGATCAAGCAAGGCGACCACGAGTCATATAGCAACTACCTCAAACGGTTCAAGGAAATGCTCGACCAGGTAACGGCCACCAGTGATCCAGAGATCACGTTCTGCTACCTCAACAACATGAGAGCAGGCCCCCTGAAAACTATTCTAACCATGAACTTGAGCGCATTAAAGGCGGAGCTATTGGCCAATTCGCATCTGTTCTGCTCGACAGAGAATACCAAGGGTGAAAAGCCCAGGGAAAGGATAAGACTCAGGACAACTCGGCCACGCCAGTTGACCAGAGCCAGGAGGGCTACAACTGCCCACGTAGAGACAGACGCTTACTTCTACCCCGGGCCAAAGGTTCAGGGAGTCACAATTCACCCCGCTGAACACTACCCGGGAAGAAATCATGTTCCAGTTCGAGGATACTTTGCCAGTGCCCTACCCGCTTGTTCGCTCATACCAGGGACAACACGAAGTATTGTGACTACCATCATGAGAACAGTCACACTATAGAGGAATTTAACGTGTTGAAGCGGGAGATTCAAAAGTTTATCAATGCGAGCAAGCTGGACCGCTTAAAAAAGAATCAGGGCGTGGGCAATAATGTCGGCAATGACCGACAACGAAGACCCCCGAGAGGAAGAGGCAGCTAGGCCCCACAGATACAAGGGGTGGTAAACATGATTCAAGAGGAGCTCCAGTCCAACATTCAACTCGGGAAACATATCGACTCCATGTCTAAAGCTATCAACGTCCCAGCAGTACAACGGGCAGGGGAACCTAGCATCTTCTTCACCCGCAGCGAGCTAGTGAGCACTCCTCTGGCATCCGAGCAGCCACTGGTCATTTCTTGCTTTGTAAACAATTGGCAGGTTCATAGGGTACTACTGGACACCGAAACGTGCAGGGATATCATGTACTATTCCTGCTTCAAGGGCTTGGAGTTATCGGACACCCGGCTCAAACTGTACTTGGGAAAGCTTGAAGGTTTCACTAACCATCAAGTAAGTGTCAAGGGCACCATCGAGTTGGAGGTTTTCATGGGAGATGGAGCACAAACGTGGACAAAGATGATCACATTCCTGGTGATTGATCATAAGTCCGCGTACAACTGTATTCTGGGTGCCCCGGTCATGGCCAAATTCCAGATGGTCACTTCCATCCCCCATCAAAAGGCCAAGTTCTACACAGAGGATGGGGTTAGTATCCTCAACAGCAAGCCCTAGGCAATGTGGGAGTATGTCCGGGATTCCCAGAGGAAGAAACAAAAGTTGATCGTGGATACTCCCGAGCAAACGATCACAATCTCTGAAAAAGAGACTATAATTAGCATTGCCTCTGGCTCTGTCCCCATAAATAACATCGAGCTCGAAGAATCCTCTGGAACAACATATCTCATGGAGATCAACGAGGCCTAGCAAGTTCCAGTAACAACGATTCCTAAACGTAAAGTCGGGCATCCCCCTACACAAAGCATCGAGCTAGACACTCTTCAAGTTCGAGATGAGCCCGAATTCCAGCCACAAGGCCTATTGGAAGAGATCGTCATCAACCCTGCCTACCCCGAGCAAAAAATTAAAATCGGGAAGGTCATGCCTTCCGAAACTCGGGCCAAATTGATCGATCAACTCAAGAGAAGCTTGGATGTGATGGACTGTTGAAGACATGCAGGGAGTCAGTGAGAGTGTTGCCCACCACGACCTAAATATGGACCCAACTTTCCGTCCAATTCAGCAGCGACCAAGGCAGTATTCACTATAAAAGAGTGCAGCGATCAAGACAGAGGTCGAAAAACTCTTGAAAGCTGACATCATTGAGGAAATCCAGTATCCGACCTGGCTGGCGAATGTGGCGATGGTCAAAAAGGCCAATGACAAGTGGCGCATGTGCGTCGACTTCACAGGCCTTAACAAAGCTTGCCCAAAGGATTGCTACCCGCTGTTGCCCATTGATGTGCTCGTCGACGCTATAGCCGGCTTTGAAATGCTCAGTTTCCTAGATGCGTACTCAGGGTACCACCAAGTCAAGATGAACGAGCAAGACAAGGCTAAAACTGCTTTCCGGGCAGGCAGAGGTTTGTACTGCTACAAAATGATGCCCTTCGGGATGAAGAATGCAGGGGCCACTTATCAACGCATGGTCAACAAAGTCTTCGGCTCTTAGCTCGGCCAAAACATGGAGGCTTATATTAATGACATGGTCATCAAAACCAGAGGCTGCAATCACACTCTTGACCTACAAGAAACGTTTGTCAATCTACGCAAACGTAACATGAAGCTGAATCCGAGCAAGTGCGTGTTCAGGGTCCGAGCAGAAAAGTTTCTTGGCTTTATGGTTAACCCGCGAGGGATAAAGGCAAACGCGGAGAAGATCCAGGCATTAATCAAGATGGAGCAGCCCCAATGCATTAAGCAAGTCCAACGACTAAATGGCAGGATTATTGCCCTTGATCGTTTCATCTCCCGGTCAGAGGAGAACTGCATGCCATTATTCAAGATCCTGCGCAGCAACAAAGGGTTCGAATGGAATGAAGGATGCGCCAAAGCCCTCGAGCAACTCAGGGAATATCTTGGTAAGCCGCCCCTCCTTAGTAACCCCATACCTAGGGAGCCCTTATATGTGTATCTAGCGGCCAAAGACCAGGCTGTGGCCGCTGTTTTAGTTAGGGAGGAGTTAGACATACAAAAACATGTGTACTATGTATCAAAGGCCCCCAGTTCTGTTGAGGGTCGTTATTTTAATGTAGAAAAATTAGCCTACTCGCTTGTCATAGCTGCCCAAAAATTAAGGGCTTATTTTTTTGCACATGTAATCATAGAATACAGATGCACCATTGCGCAAAATCATGCACATGCCCGATTCATTGGGTAGACTACTCAACTGGTCAATCGAGCTCACATAATTCCACATCGACTACCAGCCCAGACGAGCAATTAAAGCTCAAGCCTTGCCCGATTTCTTGGTCGAGACAAGCTTCACTCAGCAAAAGGAATCTGAAGTCCAACAGCCAATAGAGCCTGGACACGAGCAGTTTTCGATGCCTCGACCGGTCTACTGTTGGGATCTTTATGTGGATGGAGCAGCAAGCAAGCAAGATCGGGAGCGGAGTTGGCATCCTTCTCATAGCTCCCGACCAGGTTACAGAGTTCGAGTTGGCCCTACGATTCAAGTTCCCCACTTCCAACAACGTGGCCGAATACGAAGCAATGATCACTGGACTTGAGCTCATAGGAGATATGGGCGTAGAAGCAGTCATAATGTACTCGAATTCATAGCTAGTGGTGGACCAAGTCCAGGGGGAGTATATGGTACATCACCTTTCCCTGGTAAAATACTGCGAGCTCGCCAAGGAGATCTTGAAACATTTTAAGCTATGGGATATCATCAGAATTGATCGAGCAGACAACATGCGGGCAGATTACTTATCCAAGATCGCTGAGGCAAGTCTAGCACTACTAAATCCATCGGTCATGATCGAGCACCTGAACACTCCGGCCATCGACAGACTAATGGATATTGAACCAGCAAGCAGGAGCTGGATTGATGACTACAAGGACTACATCGAGCAAGGAATCCTGCCCACAAACAAAGTCAAAGTTACAACAGTTAGAAACCAGGCTTGCCGGCACTCGGTAGTTGGGGGAATCTTATACAAGTGATATAAAGTCAGGCATATGCTTCGCTGTGCTCCCCTAGAGTTAACCAATAACGTCCTATTTGAGGTCCATGAAGGAGAATGCGGCCCCTAGCAGAGAAAATTATGCTCGCCTCGGTGGTTGCTGCCTGGCCTTTCGATATGTGGGAATCGATTTGATCGGTCCTTTTCCCCTAGCACAATACAAGTACAAGTACGCAGTGGTCGCAATTGATTATTTCATAAAATAGATCGAAGCAAAGCCACTGGCCACCATTTCAGAGGCTAATATCATCAAGTTCGTCCACGATCAAGTGTGGTGCAGATTCGGCTTACCGCGGGCAATCATCTTCGACCACGGTATACAATTATCGGACAAGTTCACGGCATAGTGTGCTCACCTAGGTGTCAAGCATTCTGTGTCTTACCCACAAGGCAACGACCAAGTAGAGGCCGGGAACAAACAAGTCTTGCATGCACTCAAGAGGAACTTAGAGGGACGAGTAGGAAAATGGGAAGAAAAGCTACCATCAACTTTATGGGCGGTTAGAACTACTGTTCGGGGACCAACATGGGAAACTTCGTTCGCGTTTACCTATGGATCTAAAGCGATGATCCTCGTAGAGATGGCCTTGCAAAGCTACAAAGTTTCCCACTGCAGCGAGCAAAACAATGAACTTGCTCGGGTAACAGATATTGACATGCTCGAAGAAAGAAGGCTGGATGCGCGACTAAGGATGGTCAATTACAAACAGCGAGCAAAGGCTTACCACGGCAAGCGAGTCCGGGGAAGAGCATTCATGGTCGGTGATTGGGTACTCAGAAAGATCGAGGTCACCGGTCACCGAGCAAAAAGGGGAAAGCTCTCGTCGAACGGGGAAGGGCCTTTTCAAGTTACTGGAATAATCAGAGAAGGCACATACACACTATGGACACAAGAAGACAAAGAGTTGAAGCATCCTTGGCACGCGGTTCACTTGAAAAAGTACTATCAGTGAGCAAATCTCAATGTACAAACGGGCAAGATCCTCAGCCCCATTGAGGGTCATCATCATTCTATCAATAAAAAAAGTAAGTTATTCATATTTGTTAGTTCAAATTATTTTTGTCGTTTATAAATTGTCTTCGGATTGCTTGGTAAAATCTGCTCACAAGACGAGTAGGTAGGGTCCTGCCCGGTCAACCTTCCACGATACCTAAGTATTTGTGAACATTCCTTACCCTCTTAGCAAGCAAGGTAGGGCCATGCCCGATTCACGAACTAGGAAGCCCGCAAGTCTGTAGGGGCCTGTAGACACCCCAATTTCGTACCCCTAATATGTGACTCTGACATTTGATATCAAGAACTGCTTAAACTTAACAAATGTCAAGTTACAGGAGTTAAAAATGCGAAATGCAAAGCAGGATGCGCAAAACAGTAAAATGCGAAGGGTGAAAGTGCCAAAATTGGAACTGGAATAGGACCTTGGCGCGTCCAAAAGGTGGATCTGGTGCCGCGCCAAGCAAGGGTGATGTCCACGCCATGCAAGCTACAGTTCCTCTCAGACTTAATGCATTGTACAAGCGACAAATGCCGGTGTATAAAGAATTGATACGCGTTGAGGGATTTTTTAATCCCCGATGAGTCCCTTCGTCCAGCTATAAATAGGAGTGCTGGGGCTTACTTCAGAAAGGAGAGAATTGATCGCAAAAGAACACTGAAGAAATCCTCTGCGTTCTTATAACACCGAGAGTAGCGAGAAAAGTGAGATAGGGAGTGTCTAGCCCACCAAAGCCTCGAAACCCCGTCCAAACTCCGTCAAAACAAAAACCCACCGGTTAAAAGTGATCCCTAGCCTTTTAGTTAGGCATCCACCCCACCTCCCCAGCCCAAAATCCATAAAGTAAGCCGTTACTCTGCCCGAGTAATAGGTTGAAAAACACACAAAATAAGTCGTTATTCCGCCCAACCAAAAAGGCCAAAACTACCACAAATAAGCCGTCATTCTGCCCGAGTGAACGAGCCAAAACCATCGAAATAAGCAGTCACTCTGCCCAATTACAACAACAACAACACCACAACAACAAAAAAGACTCCCTCTCCCTGAAGGACAGAGCGAGCACACCGCGCTCTAAAAGGTAATAGCCTTTAAGGGCGTTATTTTTTCTTTAGTTATTCTTTAAAATCTGGCCCAATGTAGCAAATATAAGCCGTTGTGCTGCCCAGATTTAGTTAGGAAATATTATGTAAAAGAGCCGTTATAATGGCCAAATATTTTTAAATATATTTGTAATTATTGTAAGGAAATGGCTGCAAGTCTGTAAATAATGTAGTCATGGATGTATTTGCTTTTATTTTCCTGTCTTTACATGCTTTATTTATTTGCTAGATAAATATAACAAAAAGTATACTTTAGCCAAAAACCATTTTTGAGATCGAAAGGGCGAGTTGGGTGCCTAGCACCTTCCCAACTCATTTTTGAGATCTAGTGGGGCCTCGCAACACTCCTTCCTTGCACTTTTCCGTTTTCCCCTAAAAAATGGAGAATGGGAATGGAAGGGTGATGTATTCTCATATCCTGGTATCCCCTAAACAAGGGATAACTTGATGCGGGAAACCCAAAGCTCCCATAGTGATCTGAAATAGGCCATAAGGCTATTTTTATAAAATCCATAGTGGGGGCGCCGCAACATCCTTTTTTGCACTTTTCTGTTTTCCCCTAAAAAATGGAAAATGGGAATGAAAGGGTGATGCATTCCCATATCCTAGTATCCCCTAAAAAAGGGATAACTTGATGCGGGAAACCCAAAAGTTCCCATATTGGATCAAAAATCCACTAAAAGCAACCGAGGCGCATTCCAACATGCTATCTTAGACAGCACTCCTCTCACACTTTTAATTTCGTCTTCCCCTAAAAAAGGGAGGGTGGAATGAGAGCAATGGTGTCCCGCATCCGCACGTACGCGCACCCCTATCCAAGGGCGCGCGGGCACACGTCCCAGGAACCCACAGGGCCATGCCTATAAGGTAGTGGCTAACTTCCTCGGATTCCTATAGTGACTGAGCAACACTGTTAGTCGTATATCTTTATACCCAGTTGATATACTAGCAGCAGTTTTGACGTGCAAACAATGGACAGGGCCCAGCCCAGTTAGTTGGTCGCCGCTCAGAGTTAGGCAATGCCCGCTAGGTAGTCTTTAGGATGCTCTCCCCATGGCAATAGAGATGCCCGCTCAAAGCCTTGGCCGGAACCAAGCACCTGGTCCGAGTAAGATCGTTTCCCTAGACCCTCGGACCTAAAATAATATGTCCGCTTAAATTGGCCTATTATTTTTAAGTTACTATTTGCACCCTTTGGCATGCTCGATTAAGTTGTGTCCACCATATACTTGTGTTCATAAACATACATGCTAGCACTAATTGAATGCAGGAAAAACACAAAACAATAATCGAGCAGAACAAAATTTTCCATTGCAAAGTGGGAAGCATTACAGTTAGGAATCAAAAAATATTGGCACACAGGCCAGACAGAGATACTCATGATCTAAGCTTGGTCGGGAGGGGGAGGAAGATTCTTAGCCGTGGCTCTGTACTGCTTCTCGTATTGGGCATTCAGCTCTTTACGAGCGGCCTCTTTCTCTACAGCCTTGGTAGCGTCCTCTTCAAGCATCTGCTTGGCCTCTGCAGACGCCAAATCATCGATCAGTGAACAAATGTTCATGTCCAGGGGTATCGGCGGGACTTAAGGCTCACAACCAGCTTCAGCATCACCCTTGGCCAGAGTCTCCAACTCCTCCTGGGTGTAAGGAACCAAGTTATGGAATTGGCGGACAACATCCGAGTAGGGGTCGAGCACGACCCATTCGGCCATTGTTTGCATGTCCACCAATCCATGACCAGCGAGCATCCTTAGAATATGGTTGGCGCCGTGGGAATAATAGGAAATGATAGTTTCATCCACGGTGGCCTCGTAGTCCGAAGAGCTCTTGTAGTCCTCCACAGCCTTCTCTCTGGCCACGGACAGCTTCTGTATGAGACCGGTAATTGTTATCGTGTCCTTGACCGCTTGCATCTTAAGAGCATCCCACTCAACCTGCAGCTGCTCCCTTTGCTTAGTCACCACCTCCACCGCGGTCTGCTCCTTCTTCAGCTGCCTCACAATCTATGTTTTTTCAACGGCCAGTGCGCTGTTTTGGGCGATCAGTAGAAGATTGCTCTCCACTAGCTCAACCTCCTTCTGCTTAACATCTTCTTCTTTTTCCTTCAACTGCTTGGATAGAGAAGAAACATACTCGATTTTCTGTTTCAAGAGACCATCCCGGGTTGTATTGTTAGCCTCTGCCTTCTTACGAGCCTCTTTTTCTTCAGTGTAGCGGTCGTAGAGGTTGGTGCAAGTAGAGGCAATCTGCGAGCAAAACATAAAACAGTCAGTATGGAGGCAAATGAAAGATCAAATTGAAAACATAAAACAATAGGTCATCTTCCATTACCTCACTCATGCAAAGGCCAACATGCCCAACCAGCACGTCACCCGCAGTTTCCCGGTCAAGCGCCAGGTCATTATGCATATCCCGCTTAATTTTGCCCTTGCCCAACAGGCCTCGAGGGCTCTCGTGGGTAGACAGATCGATACCCCCCAGCATTGGGGAATCACCTGAAATTTCCTTTACGAGTGCCCGGGCAGCGCTCGTGGTGGAGGGCATTTCAAAGCCCGGTTGCCTCCAGGGGGCGCCTTGAGCTGGGGGAGTGGCAGAAACAGGCTCAGAGCCCGAACCGCGTTGACGCACGATCCGAGCAGGTGAAGGAGAGGAACTCTTTTTTTTTTACCTGCAACCTTGGCAACAGGGATTTTAGGGACCTTAGCAGCCTTATCAGCAACAGCCTCAGCGACCTCTTTTCCACGAGCCGCAGCTTTGGGAGCCATGGTTTTTGCAACCGTGCTGGGAGCTTTGGCCGGGACAAGGGTCTTTTTGGCCGGAGGAGTGAAGGGGACCTTGGGCAAGTCTCGAGGCCCCTTGCCTTTGAGATCGGTTGTCCGCTGATCAGCTTGTTTCCTTCTTTCCTTCAAAAGGGCAAGACTCCTCATTCCTAAAAAAAAAAAAAAGTAAAAGGCAATCAATAATCAAAAGAAAAATGGGAATGAGACAAGGAAAATAATAACAATTAGCGGGCAACCCTTTTCGTCTTCAAACACTGGCCGGTAGCTCTCCTCGGCGTTAAGCAGCAGACATGCAGCGCACTCATTTCTACATTTCTTCATGTGGCAGTCACCCCAATATGGATTAATTCTTTCGGGCTCGTGTGCCAAAAGGGGCACCACCCCGGACACCTCAGTTCGAATAACCGCGGCCAGACACAAATTTCACGGGTTACAAATCAACTCTTTCCAATCAAGCAAGAATTACTGGTCGACCCGCTTATCGTTCTCTTAAACAACCCCAAACGGCGGTCTTTAAGGCCAACATGCGAGCAGCCTTGCCCGAGCTGAAATCTTACTTCGAGACCTTGGGTATCTTCATTTTGTCGCTCCCCATGGGCACAAATGGCCATCCTGTCCGGGACTCGATGAAGAGAACTCTCATATCCCAAACCTCAACTTTACCAGGGACAACACTTAAAAGCCTCAAAAAATTAGAGTTGGATATGACTTCGATTCATCCACCGGTGCTCGGAGCGAAGATAAAGAGTTTTCGGAGCAGGAACATGTCCGGTTCAAAGCTCAACAAACGGTAGGCTACAGTGAGGCCGTGATTTCCCGGACAGTGTTCAACATCAGGTCACAGGGCACAGCCTTGGTCTCAAGCAGAAAATCCACCAGGAAAGGTTCCGGTGAAAGGCGCAGCCCGACCCTAAAGAAATCAGTAAAAAACAGGAGTCTTTCATGTTGATCGCAAAGCAGCTCCACACCGGCGGACACATCCATTTTCTTCACCTTATAGTCCTTGGAATTTATACCAAGGGATGTGAGCCAGGTGATCACCTTATTTGTCGTGTCCAGAGAAGCCCAGTGGGTAGCATACTGGCTCTCGTCGGTGTTTACGAACCAATCGGGCTCGTCATCTTCTCCTCTAGCCTTGTCCTCAAGTATGGCCTCAACTTGGGAACGGCTAGTCTTCTTCATGCGCCGTGCAAGGGGCATGCCATCTACACCATCCAGTTTGGAGGCTCCTTCAACCATTTCCCCTTGTACGGGGCGCACCTCCTTAACCACGGGCTCTGCCCTATCAACCAGCTGTTCGGGGCCTGCCCGCCAGCGTATCCGCCACCCTCAACTCTCTCCTCTCCAGAGTGGCCATGCCCGCTAGAGGAATCAACCAGGTCAACTATTGGAGCGGGCACGCTCCCATCAACAGCTTCCCCGGCCACGAATTCATCCCCTTCTTCCAATGCATAATCCAAGGAGGGCGTCTTCTCACTGCTCAGGGGGTCGTTCTACCCGCTATAGGAGTAGGCCTCTCTATCGTTGTCCGAATCACCAAACATCTCTACAAAGAGATCGAGGATGAAAAGTCAAAACTCTAGTCGAATAACTGGTAAAGCAAAAAAAGGGGAAATTCCTAAGTCTAGGTACACCAAGGGGCCCTGCCCGCCTAGCAAATAGGACCACACAGTCTTTTCCTCGATCTCTACATAAGGTCTGATTCTAACTTAAGAATCCTACCTAAAAACACATGAAGATGAAGGAGGTGAACCCAGAATCTTCGTCGAACCCAGAAAACGAAGAACAAAGCAAGAAAAAGGGGGAAGTGAACTTATCGTTAGGAAATAGACAAGGGGGTTTTCTTCACAAAATGTAGAAAACAGAGCCGAAGGAACCAAAAACGATGAAAGATCACGAACGCAGGAAGTGAATGAACAGTTGGAATCGAAAGACAAGGTCACCGTAACCTGGAAATTACTTGGAGGAACGGTAGCAGGAAAGCAAGGATGCAAAAAATTCTCTCTCTAAGAAATCTCAGAAACTGTAAAAAAGAATAAGAGGCGAGGGTTTGGCCTTTTATAGGCGGGTTTTTTTGGGTTTTGGGGGGAAAGTGGATGCCGAAATGGTACGCAAAGGGACGACTGACGTCATCCAGCATGCGCGCATTTAATACGCCGCTTGAGAAACCACACCCCCATCAAGTCACGCCACTTCTTGATGACTTACGCACCTCCTCGCCATATTACACTCCCAACGGTAGGATTCCTTGGCACGCTCCAGTTGTATTCCATCGGGGTTCCAGAATCTTCTACCAATTTCTGCCTTCCATCAAGGTTGTGAACTTCCCAAAAATTCACAAATGTTGAAGCTCGATACGAAAGCATCCGTGAGCATAAACGCTTCCGCTCTGAGCATGAATACTCGTCAGACAAGGAGCTAGGGGCCACTGATGTGCCCGGCCCAAACCCGATCACGAGCAAAGCATGAGCGCCCACCATGTGTTAGTCACGAGCTCAATTAGAATGGAACCTACCTACCTAGCAGGCAGAGCTGGAGGGCACCGAACAGAGAGCACTAGAGCACCCGTCAAAACCTGGTCGAACATAGGTCATGCCTGCCCGACCGGGGGCCAGGCCCATGATCTACACTTGTCTCAAACCAGTCTACATCATATAGTCGGGCAGAGCCTTGCTCACCCGGGCAAGTATCGAGCAGGGAGCCTCGGAAACTTGCTTTCTAAGACAAGTCAAATGTTTCCTTATCCGAGCAGGACACTTGCCATATCTACTCATATATTCACGCGGCCAGTCGAATATCACGCCTACAATTTAAAGATTTCCTCCTTAATTGACTGAATAACTATGGAAACTGAATCCCACAAGGACTCTATGCCATTCGGGGCCTATAAATACCCTTCCACAAACCATACTCAAGGTACACAAGAAGAAGACCAATCAGCCCAACACAAGAAGAAGACCATAGAATTCTGGGAAAGAAGGTTGAGCATCAGTGCATAGAACCCTATAGTTTTCTATGATATACATATGTTAAGCGTACAAACTCTCTCTGAAGAGTGAGCGTGGATGACACTTGTATGGTCATAGAAATAGGATTGTGAATAGCTTCGTCTTCTCCTGAGCTCCACTTTGATGAATAGATTCGTCTTCTCCTGAGCGTGGCTGTCACTTGCTTTGTCATAGAAAAAAGATTGAGGTCGAGGTCTTATGGAGTGAAGGTCGGGAAAAATATGCCGGGGATGCGGATGAGATGCAACTCGACATTTTGGGAAGAATAATATGAAATTGGTCTTATGCGGTTAAAAAAATGGGGTACTAAATAGGTTGACAATTTTGTAGAGTGGACTGGGGGGCAATTTTCCCTTAAAAATAGGGGTAAATTAGGGCCGGCTCATTTTGATAAATTTTCAATCTCTATAGTACCATTATTTTTTTTAACCAAAAAAAGTCACTTTTGTGGGCAAAAAAACTATGCCCTTAATGAGCCTAACGCGTGCTTCATCCTAAAGATCGCTCACTCAAATGCATCAAGCTACATCAATATTTGTACTGCGATGCATTACTTTAAATTGAATCAATTTTTGTATCATGATGCATTAATTTTAATTATCTAATCCAATTTTGAATCGATCTGCAAAATCAAAATTAACCAGACCTTTATGTCCTCCTCCTCCTTCCTTCTCCTCTATCGTATGCTTTCTTATTCCTCCTCCTCCTCCTCGTCCGCCTTCATCCCTATTGAAAAAATCCTTCAACCCAACACAAGTCCATTATAGTTTCATACTTAATGAATCGAAAAAAATCGTTTATCTTTCAAAGGCATTGCCCTCTAGCCCCCACATAGGGGCGATGCCTCCTCGATCCCCGTTTCTTTGTGCAACAATCATGACTTTTGAACTCAAAAGTGTTGGTCGAAGCTATGGAAGAAAACGATCTGGGAATTTTAGAAATAATATTTTGAAAACAGACTTTAACAGTTGAAAAAAATAACAGGTAACTATAGCGAAAAAAATGTTTGGGAAAAGGACCTGGCAACAATTTCTTCTAAAAAAGGAGATAATTAAGGGCCGATCCCTTTTCCTAAAGTATCAACCTATGCGGTACCCTATTTTTTTCTTAACCGAATAAGTACACTTTAATAAATTTATTCCTAAAATACCCAGAGTTTATTTCCTAGCATCTCATTCTCTTTCATACTCTTCTTTGTTTTTCTCTCCTTCTCTCCTTCTCATCCATCTATCGCATATGGCAGTCTCATAGATCGAAGGGTGAACGGAATAAATCAGACTCATAGTCTGTTTTGGCAGAGCGTCGATCCGGTCAGTTGTAGCCTTTCTTTTGTTTTCCTCCATTCTCATCCCTAACTCCCTCCTCTCTCATCCCCTACTGGCCCTTTTTCTCCGTCGTACTCCTACTCATGTGAAGGCTTGGTCCTTCTTGGAACTCACTAGAAGAAAGCAAGGGGTGTAGTTATAGGTGAATATACGTGTCTGCTATCTTCAAGTTTTCGGAATCATCTATGGAAGGTCTTTCAAGCCTATATCTGAGCTATTTGATTCTCTCTCTTTGAGTCTGTCTTTTGTCTCTAGACTTCGAAGGCACTTCCACCACTTTGTGGCAAAGGCTATCGCTTAAGTTTCTGGGCTTAGGTCTCTGCTGTTCTGGGAGAAAGGTAGAAAGAGAGATGAAGAAAATTTGACATTGGATGCACGCAATGGATTTTGCAATGCATCATCGGTAGTCTCTTAGGTCGAATTTTGACGTTCGATGCACGTGTCAAATTTTGCGATGCACACATAGACAGTCCCCCAGGTCCGATGCACACGCCAACAACAACGGTATCAATTAATTTTTGTGAAGATTGCAAACAAATATGTTGATCTATGGCTTGTAAAAAACGCAGATGACGAAGGTGGAAAAATTAATATTTTTTAGTCTTTTCCCCGTTCCTGCTTCCTTTTGAAAACCCATACCGCAAAGCACCATTTTGCACTCAGAATCAAAGAGTGAATTTCCACCCACAATGAAAAAGTATGAACATTAAGAAACTCCTTCCTACATCTTACAACTTTCATTGTACCGTGCTCTTTTCTGAATTCCGATGCACAAAAATGGATTACCAATGCACAAGCTGTATTTTCCCGATGCAGCACGCCTAATCCAATTTCATTAAAGACATCTTCATCATTTTATTCTTAAAAGTGTATCTTACCAGTTAAATAAATATGTGTGGGACCTTAGTAGTTGTGGAGAAATTCAGGCCAGACCCTTTTGGGATATTTTCAACCTCTAAGGTCCCACATATTTTGATTAGGCGTGTTGCATCAGAACTACAGTTTGTGCATTGGTAATCAATTTTGTGCTTCAGAAAAAAAGATTATTGCATCAGGATTCATTGTGAATCGCAAAATAAAAAATAAATATATAATGGGAGAAAATCCCATCTAAAAATGTATATAGATGTGAATGGAAAAATCAATACCTATTTTGGAACATTTGTATCAAGAAATTTGGATTATATTATGAGATTGCGAACATTGGAATCATGAAGAACTTCAACACCAATCTCAACCACAATCAACACCACGCACCACCATTAAATTTCACACCTCCACCTCTCTCTATCCCATAAACCCCAATCAATCAATCACATAAGCTCTTCACAACCACCCTAAACTCCATTTCACTTGAAAATCAATCGATGTTTTCAAAGAAGACAAACCCCCCTCAGAAGAATCACCCATTACGCCGTCGTCAAATTCAACAGCGGAATTGGAAACACTCCAACCAGCCCATCGGAAACCCATCTTAACCAATCGCTCTTGGACTACCATTTGAGCAATTGTGGGAGGATTGGAGGTGTTCTACATGTGGGGCGACCAAGAGTTTCTTTCAAATAGTGGACCAAATCGATGCGTTGCACATTCCGATGCTCACATCACACATTTATCTCCTCCCCTCAAAAAAGAAAGAAAGACAACACTTCAGACAAACTTGTGGAATTAACAAATTCTTCAATGGGTCTTCGCCCTACCCTGTTGAGTTGAATGGACCAATCTCCCCTCACTCTGTCCATTATTGAGTGAATGATTTTCTGGGTCTTAAAACAGTATTTATAAGAGTAGACTAGTTTCAGCAGCAGGTAACGTTTAATCGAGAAGATTTCGTGTTCGTGGAAGAGCAGACAAGTACCGAGGGCAGAATGGCAAATGAGAGGGCATTTTAGGAAGAAAAATATAAAATAAACTTATACGGTCGAAAATAAAAAAGACATAAAAGGAACCGGCCCATAATTATTCCTTGAAAATATCTTGAAAGCAACCGGCCCAAATTTCTCCAATGTTTTAACAGGCCCAATATTGATGGTCCAGACCCATAAAAGTCGAACCTCTCGCCAAAACCTTTTTTCTATCCCTCAAAACCCTGCCTCGCTTCTATTGAGAAGAATAGGGTTAGTGTTTCTGCAGAAGCAATCATGGCAGCTGCCCCCGCCCCAACGGAGTCGGTGCAATGTTTCGGCCGCAAGAAGACGGCTGTTGCTGTCACACACTGCAAGCGCGGCCGTGGTCTCATCAAGATCAACGGCGTACCAATTGAGCTCATCGAGCCCGAGATCCTCCGCTACAAGGCTTTCGAGCCAATTCTACTCCTAGGCCGCCACAGGTTCGCTGGCGTTGACATGAGGATCCGCGTGAAAGGTGGTGGTCAAACCTCGCAGATCTACGCCATCCGTCAATCGATTGCCAAGGCGCTCGTGGCTTACTACCAGAAGTACGTTGACGAGCAGTCGAAGAAAGAGATTAAGGACATTCTCATCAGGTACGACAGGACTTTGCTTGTGGCTGACCCTAGACGGTGCGAGCCTAAGAAGTTTGGTGGTCGTGGTGCTCGTTCTAGGTTCCAAAAATCCTACCGTTAAGACGAAAATTTCGTTAGTATGCCTTTATGTTATATTATCTATGTTTTTTATCCCTTTTATCTCGTATTAAAGACTTGACTTTGATGTTATTTAATAGATTACCTTACACAGTTTTATTTGGGCATTTGAGACGGTATGAGCTCGATTTTGACTTTTGAGCTGGTTTTTCTCTATCAATGAGATGTTTGAACCTGAATGTGAAAGGACTTTACTGGTTCAACTGGTTAATCTTTAATGTGATGTGGTGCTGTGTTAATTGTGCTGCGTGTTAATTGTGCTGTGATCTTAGAGGAGTTAAGCTTTTGATTTTAGTTTCAGTTATTGATTCCAATGCTAGACTATTTCTGTGTTTCCTTTATATGTTACTGAGTTACAGAATTTAATTAGAATTTACACTACTAATGAATGATTCTCTATCTTCATAGTTGGCTACATTCTTAAATGCCTAGAATTCCATAGGCATTTGCTTCTGATTTGTAAGAGACAAAGGGCTAGTTTGGTACTAGACAATTATTATTCCTTTATGTGCTATTTGAACTATGATGGAATGAAATTTGTACTTAAATAACATCGAAGGGAATGATTTTGGTGCGTACCAAACTAGCTCTTACGGGATTCTAACATACATGCATTAGACATTTGTGCCAACAATGAGGTTCTTGTGTTTCGTGATGAGCTGGTTGCATTCTACTTAGTGCTGTATCTTTCTTTCATTTAACTAACCTTAGGTCGAGCTGTTTGGCGGAAAGTTTCACTCTATGGGTTTATTGGTATGCTCTTAATCTTTTTGTAGCTCTTATCAAAAATAAAAAATCTCTTTGTAGCTCTTTTCAAGTTCAGCTCTTCACCATTACTGTTCCATGTGCGGTGGTTCCCTTTTTTTTGTCCCTTTCCTTCCACATGTGAGGGATGTGTTTTTCATTAATAATGTTTGGTTGTTCTTGTTTTGCCCAAAACCTTTGGATTTTCTGTTCTCATTTCTGTTTAGAACTAGAGGCTCTATTCCGGTTTTTATACATTTGATTGTAGTTCACCTTGAGAAATTACCAATTGTAGTAGACATTTTTTTACAGCCACTCTTGTGATGATATATCAATGAGGTTGTTGTATGTCTAAAGCGATGAATGAAAGTTGGATTTTACTACGTTCCAAGATTATTTGTAACAGACATTTTTTTGAACATTCAGCCCAATCTTTGTTATTGATGAGTGTTTCTCTTGCTTCTTTATTTTTGTAAGCGTGACGGAACAAATCCTTCTACTTGTGGAGTTGGTGTCATCTCGAAACTGCATATATCGGCTCCACAAACTTGACTACTGGAGTCATGTGTTCTGTATTGTTCAGTGGTGGCCCATATTGTCACTTTTGATGTTAAATTTCTCTTGTCAAGTCGTTCCCTCGTATTGCATGTTTGGTTTCTTCAAAGTTTTTGCCATACAGATCCGCTTCAGTTTAGATGCTCCCTGCAAATTTATCTTTTACTCCCTCTTTCCCTCCATAAGAGTCCGTTTTTGAAATTGAATAATTAAGTGATATATTGTTAGCATTGAAATTGATTAATAATATATAATAATGAAGATGATTATACACTTGTGAATGGTAAAGTTGAGAGATTATAGGCATACTTTATGTAGGTGTATTATTTAAGTGAAATATCCTAAAGTAGAATAGTAGGTATGTAATAGAGACGAGGAAGTACCTCAGAGCTCATTATCAGCTCTATACTGCCCGTAATAAAGGAAAATATATGTAGTGTAGGTATAAAAGATTTGAAAAATTGGGACAAAATTGCGACAGTACTAGCAGTCAGCAACACAAGGCCTGAAAACCACACAAATTTAAAAAAAAAATCTTGTTGAGAACTTTTCCAGATTGAGTGGTTAAATCGTTTGTGTTTTATTATTCCTACCATTTCCTTGTATTTGTATGAAGGGAATATTGTTCTTGTGCCCTTAGCTCTTTCGTCTTTCATAAACTGTAGAATGCTCTTTTTATGAGTCATTTACAGTTCTTGCGGGTGGTATCTGATCCAAAGCTTATATGCCCACATGAATTTATTTTGGTGTTTGAGTTTTGGTGATGTTTGTATGCCAGATGATGTGGCTGTATAGCTTCCAAAGCCTATCTGCGAGTTATTTTTTAGTTTGGTAATTAAAATTGAAGGATGTTTTTATGCCTAAGGCCGTATTTTGTATTTGGGATAGGCAAAACACACCTTTGGGCCACTGTACTTTTCAAAACATTGCAATTAGGTCACTTAGACGTTAAAATTTTCGGGGTGGCCACTGTGCCAGATTTATCTTGCACGTTAACCCTTTTTTTGGATGGACGTTAAGTTATGTTAAATGTTTATTTTGACCTTGTCTTCATCATCATCACTGTGACAAAGTAACCCAGATCTGAGTTTTAAAACTCAGATCTGGGTTTATAAAGTTTTATCTACCAGATCTAGGTTTTAAAGCTCCTGGCAATGGAGATTCACCGGGTAAGGAGGTCGGTTGGACATGGGGTTGGCGTTTCTGGGGGGCACAAACTGGGTTGTTGGGGCAGAGATGGAGGATGGCGGTGAGGATGGAGATGAGATGAAAAAATTCGCCAGGGAAGATGAAGGGGGCGGAGATGATGGCGTGAGACCGGAATCAAAACTATTGGAGATAGGGAGGAAGGGAGATGTTGATTTGCCGAAGAAGATGACGGATGGCGGCTGAGACGATACAAATCCTGGCAATGGAGATTCACCGGGTAAGGAGGCCGGTTGGACATGGGGTTGGCGTTTCTGATGGGGGTCACTAACTGGGTTGCTGGGGTAGAGATAGAGGATGGCGGTGAGGATGGAGATGAGATGAAAGAATTCGTCGGGGAAGATGAAGGGGGTAGAGATGATGGCGTGAGAGTGTGAGACCGGAATCAAAACTATTGGAGACATGGAGGAAAGGAGATGTTGATTTGCCGGAGAAGATGACCGATGGCGGTTGAGACAACACAGATTTGAGCGAGGGATGTGACGGATGGGCGACAGAGGTCAGGCTGACATGGGAGCCGGTTGTTGAGAAAGAGGGGGGAGATTGAGATGGGGATGAAGATGATGGTCGTCTGATTGGTAGGAGAACGCGGAAGGGAGCAGAGGCGATTGAAGATGGGAGCCGGATTGTGGATGCTTCACCGGAGAAAGAGGCGACTGATGGGACAGAGACGCGGTGATGATTGGGGATGACGAATTTGAAAGATGAAAGAGAGGTCCCTGCACTTTGTTTTCTTTTTCTTTTAATAGTTTTAATTTCATCCTTAAAACCCAGATCTGGGTTGTCACGGTGATGATGATGAAGGCAAGGGCAAAATAGACATTTAGCATAACTTAACGTTCATCCAAAAAAGAGGTTAATGTGCAAGATAAATCTTTTCCTCTCACTCTCTTTATTTGTATGAAGGGAATATTGTTTTTGTGCCATCTGCTCTTGTTCTTCGTGAACGGTAGAATGCTCCATTACAACCCTACGGGCATTTTCCATCATTGGCTATATCTAATCTTAAGCTTATATGATTGAGTGAATTTTATTGTTATTTGAGTTTTGAGGTATTTTGTAGCTCAGATTAAGTGGCTATATTTCAGCCAAAGACAATCTGCAAGTCATTTTTAGTTAAGATTGTTGAATTTTAAGTATCGTTTGATGCCAGATTAAGGCCTTGTTTTGTATCATTGATAATCATTTTCCGAGTGTCGACCCCAAGACAAGCATTTTGGTAGACAATCAGGTTGCGGAGGCTGATGAAGTTGGAAAGCCAAATATTAAAGGTAGTATAGGCCCAAGAGACCGGATTACGATGTAAGCCTAATTGGGATGTAAATACTTGCAATAGAGTTAAGGGTGATAATCGGCTCAGTACTATACGGTGAAATTATGTTTGTAAAAGTATCATTATTTTTTAAAACCGCTATAATGTATTTTTTAGGAAAAACGATGAAAATACCCTTGATAAAGGAAAGACGCGCACACAAAGTCATTGTTCTAATTTGTGCATCGGCAAAAACGTTTGTGGTGTTCGTAAATTTTTTTGAGCATTGGTAAGAAAGTTGGGTGTCGCTCAAACATTTTAGAGTGTCAGTCAAATTTTTTGGGCGTCTCAAAGAAAAATAATTGGGCATCTTTCAAAATCTTTTGGGTATCGTTTATCTATTTTGATTATGATTTTAAGAAACGACGCCTATTAAGTAACAACGAGATATGATTTGAAGGAACAATGTCTAATTAAGTAACACCGAGACATGATTGGAAATAATGTCAAATTAATTAACACCGAGGCAAGATTTGATAGAACGATGTCTAATTAAGTATCACCGAGGCAGGATTTGAAGGAACGATGCTTAATTAAGTGGCACTGATGCATGATTGGCAAAATAAATTGAAGCTTGTCACCATATTAAAGAAAATACGCCTAATTAGTAAAACCGAGACATGACTATAAGGAATGATGTCTAATTAAGTAACATCGAGATACGATTACAAGCATAGATGCATAATTATTTATATATTGAGACATGATTTGAAGAAGAATGTTTAACTAAGTAACACCGATTGTAAATAACGATGACTAATAAAGTAAAATCGATGCATGATTGTAATGAATAATGCCTAATTAAGTAACACCGATATATGATTGAAAGAACCAATGCCTAATTTTTAAATCATTAAACGTATGTATTTTCAAACCGATGTAGAATAGAAAAATTTGTTGCCTAATTAAATTACACCAACGCTAAATTGCAAGATACGATGACTAATTAGAAACAACAAGGCAAAATTGGAAACACACATCATAGGCAACGACACCCACATTATAGGCAACCCCACATCATAGGCAATCATGAATCAAATGGAGTTGAGATGCTTCGGCAACAGAGATTTCTGACGACAGAGACAGGTTGTAAATCTCATTAAGGTATTCTGATCACTCTTCCTGGAAAAAGCTTTTTCTTACCGAGATACTTCTCTCCTTTTGCTCATGCAAACGAGTACAAGACTTGGACGGATCCTTCGCATACCTATTAGAGCCAGTTTTCCTATTCAATTGTAGAAGTCCTCCAAGATCTATAACGAATGGAAATGTTGATATTTAAGGATGGCATGAGGATCAAAAGGTAAAAAGGGAGAGAGAGAAACATAGGTGGGAGACGGGCTAAATGGCAGATAGGATTTGGAAGATATGGCGAAGAGTTCTCACAGTAATAAGGAGTGCACAAAAAATAGATCGATTGAATACATGCAATTTTGGAGAAGGAAGGACGGTAAATGGAGGAGAGGCATTTAAGGAAAAAATTAATGAAAATGAACTTATGCGATTGAAATAAAAAATAAGGTATTAGAGTGGTTGGAAATCTTGTAAAGTGTATCAGCCTGCAATTATTCCTCGAGTAATTAGGGTGAATTAAGATATTGAATTCAATAAATATTGAATACAAAAAAATCAATCTCTCTCCTCTAACTTATCTTGTCGTCTTTTCTTCTCTTCCCTTCTTTTGTGTGATCTCTCCTCCACCTCTAGCCAGCACCATTAATGGTGGTAGTCCGGCATCCCTTATAATACAAAAAATATAATGGTATCAGAGCATCGATTTGATTCAGTTCTTCTTCCGCTAAAACAACTATGTTCATTTTTGAAAATCAATTTCATCCGACCCAATTCAAAAATCAAAATCTGAAAATCTTCATTTCATTTGCACTGTCTCTTATCGCCGTTTCTGTAGATCTAGAAAGCCGTTCGTCATTCACTTTTTGAATCCACACAAAATGCCGACGATTGTCGGTAATCTATTGGCCCGATCCAACGGCGGATTCTTCCATCAGAAACGGGGGTTAAGATTCAATTCGACCGTCGAAATCGAACTGATTTGTACAACTCTGTCAAAGCCAGGAACTTCTTTGACACAGAAATCGCCTTGTCGTGCCTCAATGACAGTCCAATCAGAGCATTCAATCAGAGATGTCGGAAAAGAAAAAGTCGTGAACGTGAACGTCGGAAGGCGGAGTTGCTGTGATCGTGATAGTTTGTCGCCATTCTCACCCAAGGTTTTTCGTTCTGACGAATCTGATCTCTTTCAATAACTCTAAATTTTCTTGCTAAATTGTCTATTAATTAGATCTAAAGATCTGTTTTTTTTTTTTTTTTTTGGCATATTGAAAATTGTTCCTAGATGCTCGGTTGAGAATTATTGTTACCAAGTGAGGGTTTTGTTGGAATATGCTTCTTGATAATTTACTTATCACCTTGCGTATTCTATATATGTTGATTTGCTTGTTCCCATTACAGTGAGTCATCACGAGTGGCTAAAAGGTCTACGTACCGATTAGCGTGGCAACTCGTGTGGCATCACATAGGTCTTAGATTAGAGGCAACCTAATCGAGTCCTACCTTCCTACATGATGATCAAACATACCAACACTTTATATGCACTAAGCACCGGCAGACTTGCAGTATTGTCAAAAGTCTTCAATAGACTAGTCACCAGCAGACTTGTCATAAAAAGATCAGAACATCTTGAAGACTAACCACCGGCAGACATGCTACAAGTTGATTATTCGCACCAGTAGACATCAGTTCTCCTGAAACAAAAGACTTGCTCCACTGGTCCGAACATCCTACCGGCAGACCTAATTCTCCACGTGCTACAGAGAAAAGACTAAAGTAGTTCAAATCAAGACAAATATGTTCAAGCCTCAGAAAGCCTGACATAGTTAAAGCTACAAGACTTTCTCTCACTCACGTGGTCTGATAAAGTCAAAAGAAACTACTTTATTAAACTGACCACCTGACAGTGCATCAGACATCAGACCTACTTTTCAGAGACTTATCAACACAGTCTGACAGACAACAAGTTCCAAGATCTATAGGACTAAATCTTTGCCTCAAAAAGTCAAAGATCTTATGGACAAAAATCTCTATATCCGATAGACTTCAACAACTATATCTCTAAACGGATAGAAACATCAATCTTCATCTCTCAACGATCACATTGACTCCAGTCTATATAAAGAATAAATTCTCTTCCCCACACAAGCGAGATACACAGACATTCACAGAGCGAAGTCGAAAACGAGGACTCACTCAAGAGCTTCAAAGAAACAGAGAGATCTACAACGAGATCGTCCTCACCAACACATCTCAGATCTCGACACAAGATCGCAGTGAATCCATCCAGAACTTAGCAAGACACTCTCAGTGGATTGCTAGGAAGAAAAACTTTGAGAAGAAAAGAGATAGATCAGAAACTTCATAAGACAGAGATCAAGATCCTGGATCGATCTGAAGATTGATTTTAGATTATGTCTAAAGAAAATGAAGAGTTGTCTGTAGATATTGCATTCATATCTTCAGATTTATATTCTTATACAAATTGTTGTTGATTGTGCAATAATCATTCATCATGGAAGGCCGAGTGCTCCGCACTCAATCGTTCAGATATTTTTTATCTGAACGACCTTGAAAATTCTATTCTCATAACAGTTTCTCGTTTCGGTCTCCTATTGCCCTTTTGCTTAATGATTCATTTATGGATAATTAACTAAGGATTAAGGCTTGGGAGGACAAAGACAAAAACTGTACATAGAATATTTAGGCTGATGTAATATGTAATTTATCTTTGAATAAATTCATATGTTCTTACAAATAATTTATCCCTCAGTCTTTATATATCTATGAGCATTTATAAATTAATTTATCTTTAGAAAAGTTATTCTTTAATTAATCTCAATGAATCTGCATTTGAAAGAAGTATTAAGTGTGATGTTGTTCTGATCATATATTCGTGTACAGCCACTTAAGACTTCCCCAAATCCAAAAGCCTTTCTATTTCTGCTGCTTAAAACTCTTTATAGTTGGCTTTCGATTCAACTGGCAGTTTACCGGTAGAGTTGATACTTCTGCTAAGAGCAAGTCTGCCGTTAGCCTCTACCAGCAGACATGCTTACGCTAAACTACAGATGCCACTAAATCTACGTTTTAGATGTATCCAAAAGAAAAGTTTTTAAATGGAATCATAGGCTATTCGTCCCCCCCCCCCTCCTAGCCTATTTGAGCATAATTGTGGACCAACAGGTTTGATGACTCACCGAGTTGACTCGGTTGGAAATTGCTGGTTGAATCTACTGTGAGCTTCTTTCTTTGGTTTTTTGGTTTGATTCTTGTGGCCTCGTGACTCTCCTATGGGCATTCACAACCTTGGTTTTCATCATACTAGCTAGTGGATATCTAGGTTTCAAGACTGGGTGGGGTTTGATGCTGTTACCAGCACGACCAAAGAGGTGAAAATCCTCAACGTGGTCTCATCTGCAAATTGGAATTGGGTTCTCATTGTGTATATGTTGCAATTTGTACATGCTTGTATCTCTTGTTGTTATTGGTTTAGTTATGTGTTATTCATTGGATCCATACACCTCAATTTCTTCTGGTTTTGCATTTATGGGATGGATTGGGCAGTATACATATTAACAATTAGGGTTGTTACTGTCGTTTGTGCTACTTTAATTGGAAGAATTCTTCCTCAACCATGTATCTTGATGGCAATGGCTGGAGATGGGCTGCTTCCAGCATTCTTCACATACATAAATCATCATGACTTGAATTTTACTTTGTGGACGGGATCTACATTTTGAATACTTGGATTAAGGGAGTACTCTTTGCAGACAGAAAAATTTGATTTAGGCTACTCCTTTGTCTTCTACTTGCCAATTATCGAGTAAGCTTTTCGAGGATTGGCTCGTGTTTGGGTTTCTCAACATCTACTACAAATGTTCGAGGGGTGAATCGTTTATGGGCTCCGCACAACTTGTTTGTCTTTTTGTTGAAGATTATTTCTATTAGGCCCAAGAGGCCCATTTGTTTTAGGCCCAAGAGGCACAACCCATGTAAGCCCAATTGGGCCCATTTGCCATGAAGGCTTATTTGTTTGTATCTCTCCAACTCTAACATTTCAAAAAGTTGTATGTACAAGTTGAGGGAGAAGTGTTAAAGATAGTATAGGCCCAAGAGGCCCAATTACGATGTAAGCCCAATTGAGCCTTAGTCCTAGATATAAATACTTGCAATAGAGTAATTAGGGTGAAGTAAGATATTGAATTCAATAATACAAAAAAAAATCAATTTCTCTCTCCTCTCACCTCTCTTATGTACAATCTCTCCTCCACCTTCAACCACCACCATTAATGGTGGTGGTCCGACATCCCTCATAATACAGAAATTGTCGTGGTTCAACAAGTGTATGTGGTTTGATCGTGTCTTATTTTAATTATTCCTTGCAAGTGGACAAGACTATTGTAGAATAGCTTGGGAAGCAATGGTCGAACCACAGAGACAAGAAGATCACAAATAGTAAGACTATCGGTAGCAATATTATTAAACTAAGGGTATTAGTGAAACTTTAAAAAGAATAAAAATTCATACTATAGTATATTAAAGTTGGTGAGTACAACTCTCATAAAGCCGTCAAAATGGGTCAAGCCCATTGGGTTGGTCCGTCCCACCACTTAAAAAGGTGAGTTGGGTTTCAAAAATATAACCCCGATAGGAGGCGGGCTTAGCGGGTTTGGTCCATTTAGGTCACGGGTTTAGGCAGGGCGGGGGTGGGTGACCCGCCACTTGTATACAAATCGGAGTATTAGTGTATTACTTATTAGTTAAGTAAAATGTTGAGATATATTTTGTGGATCGAGTGAGAACTAGAGAAGGTAAAAGGTTGAAAATTTGAAAACCTTTTCAGTTCACCAAGAAAGAGAAGTTTCAAACAACTTTTTCTCTCTCTCAAAAGCCACTCAAACAACTCTCTCTCTCTCAAAAACCCCCAACATTGTCGATCTATCTTAGAAATTAGAATCGATCATCTTCATCGTCGAACCTACTGGCTCTCTCCCAGTCCATCATCTCTCTCTCTCTCTCTGTTTTCTCAGTCCATGTCGATCTCTTTCTTTCAAACTCGGTCGGTCTCACACACACACACACACACACACGCACACTCTCTCTCTCTCTACATCCTTCGGCCTCCAAGCTCCGGCCAGACCACCACTGCTCACAAACGTGGATATCATCTTCTTTTTGAGGAAATATTTGGGTTGCTTTGCTTATATAATGAAAAATTTGGGTTGTTTTGAGGGAAAATTTTGGTTTCTATGTACTTCTTCGTTTGCTTAGAATATATATGTTTTGAATTTTCATTACATAGTTATAGTTATAATATTATATACCATATTGAATCATTGATGTTCCTGGAATAATTTCTGCCTGCTTAGAATACAGATTACAATATATATATACTGGTCAAGCATTTCTTTTTTTGATGGGTTGATCCGCCCCGCCCCGCTCCGCAACCCAAGGTGGGTTGGGTTGGGCCAAAGTATTTTTCGTCTGCCCATTACACGGGTTGGTCCGCCCCGCCCTGCCCTGCCAAGTGTCGGGGTCCGTCATTTTTCGGGTTGGTCTGCCCAATTGGTCCGTTTTGATGGCTCTAATAGTGCATATCACCCAACTTTTGATATTGTTGAATCCTCAAGCTTTTACATCACTTGACTTGAATTTTTTTTCATTTTATAGCCATTAGCTAAAAATAATAATTAATAATAGTTAATATGATATTGTGATATTAATCATTTACTATTAATCTCTTCTATTGTTAATAATAATGAAAATCTTATGTAGAAAGACTTTTACTACCAACATCATTTCTAAACCAATATGAGATAATATTATTAAATTGGCATTGAGTGAGTACTTTACTCTAATGACCCACTTCTAACACCATACTTTAAGCCTTGATATTTTATTCATCCAAATCTCGATTTGGACAAATAAATATATCATTTCGATGCTCTTACCGAGTATAACACATTTACACAATTATTTTTATCAACACAACAAATGACACGTAAAGAAATTTGTGCTTCAAGTTGCACAATTTTTTTTACTAAAAACATTAAATTTTCAACAAGTATTATACTTTAAGTCTTGATTTCTTATGACAAAACACACATTTGGGCCACTGTACTTTTCAAAATATTGCAATTAGGCCACTGAGATGTCAAAATTTTCAGGGTGGCCACTGTACCATACTTATCTTACACGTTAACCCCTTTTTTAGATGGACGTTAAGTTAGGTTAAATGCCTATTTTACCCTCGTCTTCATTATCATCACTGTCATCATCAAACGCGTTGCCTTGTACTCTTAAGAGGCATGACTAGGGAAAAATGAAGAAATTAGCATGGCAGGATGGGCAGTAACAACAATAACATCAACATCCAACCGCCGCCACAGTACAGCCCCTACCGCCTCACCAAAACCTTGAACCTCCACCAACGAGCCATCTTCTGCGTCAAATTCTCTAACAACGGCAATCTCCTTGCCTCTCCCTCCATCGACAAATCCCTAATCGTCTGGTCCACCGAAACCCTAACCCTAATCTCTCACCTAATCGACCACTCCTCCGACCGAGACTCCGACAAACTTCTTTCAGTTGCCGAGAATTACTTCTGCAGGAAAATTTCGGTCAATTGTTCCAGCTCCGATCGTTGTAAGCCATGGAGCAAGGTTTGTTACTGACATTCCGTTACACCCATCGTTTCCAGTTGACGACGACACGAATACGCCTCTCGCTGTTGCGTCATAGGCTCCAATAGCAATCGAATCGAGATAATAAAGTGATGAAATACCGTCGCCACTGCTGATTGAAATTGAAATTACATCGACGCCGTCAGTGACAGCATCAAATGCAGCGAGGATGTCAGAATCGAAACAACCGGAATTTTTCTAGCATACTTTGTAGACAGCTAACCTTGCTTTGGGAGCTACACCTTTAGCAATACCGGAAGCATAACCGGACATACTAGCTTTAAAAGTGTATCTTCCTGCCGACCAGTATGCGTTCGTGACCGTCGGATCTCTCGCCGTCCGAACTCAACCGTATCATTGATTCCACCACCAAATCCGCACATCCCTCCCCCCGCTTCATGGCCTTTGGAAAAGTACCTCGCTCCAACAATTTTCCGGTTACAGTTTCTGGCAGTGAATTTAACTCCGATTTGACAAACGCCTTTCCAACGCTTCAGAACCGGGCCGAGATTCAGATCGGAGAAGCTCATTCTTTCAAGCCAAATCCCGGTATCAAAAATACCAACTATAACATCGGAACCGTAATCCGCATTTGGGACGCGTGACCAACTTCGTCTTCTGCGTCAAATTTTAGCCCTCAGATCTGCGTCAAAACCCAAATCTGGGTTAGAAGACAGTGATGATGATGAAGATGAGGGTAAAATATGCATTTAACCTAACTTAACGTCCATCCAAAAAAAAAAGGGGTTAACGTGCAAGATAAGTCTGGTACAGTGGTCATCCTGAAAATTTTGACTTCTCAGTGGTCTAATTGCAATATTTTAAAAAGTACAGTGGCCCAAAGGTGTGTTTTGCGATTTCTTATTCATCCAAAACTCGATCTGGACAAATAAATATATCATTTTGATGCTTTATCGAGTATAATACATTTGCACAATTACATTCACCAAAAAACAAATGATACGTAAAGAAATTCGTGCCTCATGTATCACAATTTTTTTTCACAAAAAAACACTAATTTTTCAACAAGTATTATATATACTTCAAGCATTAATATCTTATTTATCTAAAACTCGATTTGGATAAACAAATATATCATTTCGATATTTTGACCGAGTAGAACACATTTGCACAATTACTTTTGTCATCAAACAAATGATACGTAAAGAAATTCATGCATCAAGTTGCACAATTTCTTTCACTAACAACACTATTTTTCACTAAGATGCATCTATACTTAATTACCAATAAAAGTGATGTAACAAACATTGATTAAAAATTGATATTTGTTTAAAAAATATTTAGATAAATAACTTTTACTAAACTAACAAAAGAAGATATATGTCCACACTTATTAGAAGTTGATGTTGGCTTTAATATTTTTTTAGATAAAATCTTACCAATAAAAATGATTTATTCCTTATTGATTACAAAGAATTATAAATTTAAATTTTTTTAGATAAGTGACTTCAACTACCGATAGAAGATATACATTTCACTTTGGTTTGAAAAATGACATTTCTTTAGAAAGTTTAAAAATAAACGATTTATATTATTATTACTTTTGTCAAGAAAGAAATTACATATATAGAAATATGTGCATCAAATTACACAATTTCTTCCACTAACATTCTAACAACATTAATTTTTCACTAAGATGCATCTTTATTATAATTATCAAGAAAAGTGATGTAACAATCATTTGTTGAAAATTAATATATTTTTAAAAATTTTTTTTAGATAAATGACTTTTGGTGATTAACATTTAAATTCTTTTATTTAAAGACTTTTATAACCAATATCCATTTATAAATAATATTAATCGTAACTTCTATAAAATAATATCGTAAATTTATTTCAATATTTTTTCCGTGAACAAAACTCCATCAAAACTTAGCCATAATCCAAAAGATAGAACTTCGGCCATTACCACTCACAACAACAAAAACATGATTTTTACTTACTAAATGAATTTATTTACTCTATTTGTTTAGATCTATTATTTTTTGAAACATAATTTATACTTTATATATATAATTCATCAATATATGATAAAATATTCAAATAAATAAAAATAAATAATTGTTGAATTTTAATTTATATCTATCTTCCGTAATTCTAATAAAACAATGAGTTTGACCATGCTGCAGGATTGTGCAATGGAATAAGACTAATCATCATAAATCTTATTGATCACATTGTTAAAACAATTTTTTTGAAAGGAAACGATGTTGGAAAAATTATTTTTATCCCAAGATTGTCATTAATCTATCCAATGCAAGACTGTTTTTCAAGTTCTAGAAAATACAATTTATATTAATGATATTATATGCAATGATAAATAACAAGTATCAAAGTCAATAATTGTACGTAGATCTTTTTTTTTTTTTTTGAAAAAATCAGTATTTAACCATGGACTGTTATATGTCGTAATTTCTAGAGTAACAAATTATTTTTTTTTGAAGATATTAATATACGGTAAAGATGAAAAATTAACTAATAAGACAACAAATATTAAGTATAAAGAAATTTTTAAAATCTATAATAATTAGTGATATACTTATATATAATTATTAATAAAATAATCTTCTTTATTTTGTTTATATAGGATTTAGTTGTCTTCTATTTAATAAACGGGATAAAACAAATTAATTCCGATAAAACAACGGGATTGAAAAGAAACCCCTTATTGTAGATGCTCTTGAGGACACTAATAAATTCCCGCGACCACGCCTCCATTTTCTACTAAGAAGCTTAGGGTTTCTACTCATGGCAGCCGCAGCCGCAGCCGCAGCGCCCTCGGAGTCGGTGCAATGCTTCGGCCGCAAGAAGACGGCTGTTGCTGTCACGCACTGCAAGCGCGGCCGCGGCCTCATCAAGATCAATGGCGTCCCAATCGAACTTATCGAGCCTGAGATCCTCCGCTATAAGGCTTTCGAGCCAATTCTACTCCTCGGCCGCCACCGGTTCGCTGGTGTCGACATGAGGATCCGCGTGAAAGGTGGTGGTCAAACCTCGCAGATTTACGCCATCCGTCAATCGATCGCTAAGGCGCTCGTGGCTTACTACCAGAAGTACGTTGATGAGCAGTCGAAGAAAGAGATTAAGGACATTCTCATCAGGTACGACAGGACTTTGCTTGTGGCTGATCCAAGGCGGTGCGAGCCTAAGAAATTTGGTGGTCGTGGTGCTCGTTCTAGGTTCCAGAAATCTTACCGTTAAACGGACAATTTTCGTTAGTATGACTTTATATTATATCTGTGTTTCTATCCCTTTTGTCTCGTATTAAAGACCTGAATTTGATGTTATTTGATAGATTACTTTTAAATAGTTATATTTACGCTTTTGAGACAGTATGAGCTTGATTTTAAGCTATTTTAGTATCAATGAGCTATTTAATTAGAATTTAAACTACTAATTACGATTGTAGGTTGATTTGCGTCTCCCCTTTTGGTTTGAGATGTTTGAGTGTGGCTTGTGTTATTCATCTTTTTTTGGTTATGCCTGGTGAATGATTCTCTATCTTCATTGTGGTCTACAAGCTTAAAAGCCTAGAAGTACATAGGCATTTACTTCTGATTTGTAAGAGACTAAGGGCTAGTTTGGTACTCAACAATGATTCCTTTATGTGCAATTTGAACTATGATGGAATATCGAAGGGAATGATTTTGGTGTGTACTGGACTAGCTCTTACGGAATTCTAACAAACATCCATAAGACATTTGTGCCAACAATGAGGTTCTTGTGTTTCATGATGCGCTGGTTGCAATCTACGTAGTGCTGTATCTTTCTTTCACTTAACTAACCTTAGGTTGAGCTGTTTGGCAGAAAGATTCACTCTATGGGTTTATTGGTATGCTCTTAATCTCTTTGTAGCTCTTTTCAAGTTCAGCTCTTCATGTGTCATATGCGGTGGTTCCCTTTTTTTTTGCCCCTTTCCTTCCACATGTGAGGGGTGTGTTCTTCTTTAATAATGTTTGGTTGTTCTTGTTTTGCCCAAAACCTTGAGATTTTCCGTTCTCATTTCTGTTTAGAATTAGTGGCTTTATTCCAGTTTTTATACATTTGATTCTAGTTCACCTTGAGAAATAACCAATTGTAGTAAACATTTTTTATAGCCACTCTTGTGATGATGTATCAATGAGGTAGTTGTAAGTCTGAGGTGATGAATGAAAGTTGGATTTTACTACATTCCAAGATTATTTGTTGTGAACAGACCCTCCTTTTTGAACATTCAGTCCAATCTTTGTTATTGATGATTGTTTCTCTTGCTACTTTATTTTTGTAAGCATGACTGAAGAAATCCTTCTACTCGTGAAGTTGGGGTCATCTTGAAACTGCATATATCGACTCCACAAACTTGACAACTGGAGTCATGTGTTCTGTATTGTTCAGTGGTTGCCCATATTGTCGCTTTTGATGTTAAATTTCTCGTGTCAAGTTGTTTCCTCGTATTGCATGGATTGGTTTCTTCTAAGTTTTGCCATGCAGATCCGCTTCAGTTTAGATGCTCCCTGCAAATTTAGCTTTTATTCCCTTTGTCCATCCTTAAGAGTCCATGTTTGGAAATTGAGTAATTAAGTGCTATATTATTAGCATTGAAATTGATTAATAATATATAATAATGAAGATGGTTATATCACTTTTTAAGGGTGAAGAAAAATTATGAAGATTGAAGACATAATTTATGTAAGTGTATTATTTAAGTAAAATATCCGAAAACAGAATTGTAGATATGTAATAGAGATGTGGGAGTACCTCAGAGCTCATTATCAGCTCTATAGTGCTCGTACTCTATAAAGGAAAATATATGTACTGTAGGTATAAAAGATTTGAAAAATTGGGACAAATTTTGCGACAGTACTAGAATTCGACAACAAAAGGCCTGGAAACCATACAGATTTTGAAAAAATCTGGTTTAGAACTTGTCCAGATTGAGTTGGTAAATCAGTTGTGTTTTATTTTTCCTTCCATTTCCTCTTATTTGTATGAAGGGAATATTGTTTTTGTGCCCTTGGCTCTTTCGTCTTTCATAAACTGTAGAACTTGAGTCATTTTGCAGTTGTCGTCGGTCGTATCTAATCCAAAGCTTAATTGCCCCACATCATAGTTGTCAAAGGCGAGCGCCCGAGGCGAGGTGAGGCAAGGATGTAGCGCCTCATACATCCGAGGGGAGTCCATAGTTGAAAAAGGCGTGCGCCTGAGCGAGAGGCGAGAGGCGAGGGGTTGTCGCCTGGAAGGATCGACTCCAGTCGATGAGCAAGAGGCGTCGACTTCCTGCGACTTTGTTGATTTTTTTGATGGCGAAATTCGACTTAAAGTCAACAGAGGTGCTCGTCAGTTCATTTTGTTTTTGGAGCTTATGTTTTATTCCAAAACGACATAGTATAACAGGGGTATAAATGTCATAACCCTAGAAATATTACCTAAAACGTTGCACACTAATATTTTATGACCGAGTTTGACTTCGACGACTTCGGGGTAACTTTGACGACTTTGATTCCTCTGTTGTTCGTGTCTCTTGACCAGTTCGCACCCTCACCCCTCTTCCAGCTTTCTTCATCTTCAGGTATGTTTCTTGACTTTGACAGTTCGATATGCTTATTTTTTTGGGTATTGACTTCGACTTCGACAGCTTTCTTCATCTTCAGGTATCTTTCAGTTTTTTTTGTTGGGCTGACAGCTGTAGTGCGCTGTGCTGTGGTATCTTTCAGTTTTTTTTTTGGGCTGAGTGCTGTAGTGTGCTGTGCTGGATTGCTGATTTTTTTTCTTTCCAAAATTCTTATATTTTTTATGATTAGAAATGTCAAGTTCATCTAATGCTTTGGAATTTCAACTATTTATGATGAAATTTGTGCTATTAATATCATGTTGTTAACTTAGTTTCATCGTGACATGTTTTATTGAGATTTGTTAATATATATATATATATATATATATATATATATATATATATATATATATATAAATTTTTCCTTGATATTTGTTCCATGAGCGCCTTTTTGCCCCTCGCCTCAAATTTTGACCTCTCGCCCGCCTCTCGCCTTCCGCTTTTTTCAACTATGGGCGAGTCGATGTGCAAGAAGTGCTTAAAAGGCAACGCCTTTAGCGCCTTTTGGAAAGTCGTGAGGCGTTAAAAAATCATGAAAGTCGCTCACTTAAGTGTTTTTTTTTTTAAATTTCTGATAGACCAAACGATGTAGTTTGGCCTTTTGGTATATATATTAGAATACCCTTCCGTGGAACTAGGGTTTTGATTTCCCTTTTGGTATATATATTAGAAAGTCGCTCACATATCCAAAGACATGCTCCTGATACGTCTTACGAGTGGAACTAGGGTTTCGATTTCACCGTGCTCATTCGAATTCAATTTGCTACTTCAACTAGGGTTCGAGTGTTGATTGGCTTCCCTCTCGACTTGCTTCCCTTCTTTGCACCAATCGATTCCAACTTCCAAGTAAGTTCTCATTCTCTTTGAGACCCAATGACTTTGAAAATTTCGAACAACATTCATTTTTTAAATACTCTGTTCTTCTTCTATTTAACTTAAATACTTCGACAAGTACTTACGGTATTCAATTCGAGTTTGACTTCTATTAAAAAAATGTTTCTCTTTTTGAAAGAAATTTGATGTGTTCTATAATTACTTTGTTCAACTTCAAAAAATTGTCTTTTTGATTTTTTTTACTCTGTTCTATATTTAATTTGTGTTATTGATATTATGTTCGAACTTAGTTTCATTGTATTATACTTACTTATAATATGTTTTGTCGATGTTTGTTAAGTTATATGTATTTATCCTTGGTATTGTTAAGTTATAATATGGACCTATCGCCTTTTTAGTGCCTCTTGACTTTAACAACTATGGCCCACATGAATTTATTTTGGTATTTGAGTTTTGGCGATGACTTTAACAACTATGCCAGATTATGTGGCTATATGGCTTGCAAAGCTTATCTGCGAGTCATTTTTTAGTTTGGTAATTGAAATTGAAGGATATTTCTATGCTAGATCAAGGCTGTGTTTTGTATCATGGATAATGATTTTCACTAGAAAACAAATCATCAAAGGTAAATCTCTCCCTCTCACTCTCTCTATGTGTGTGTGTGACTGTGTCACCAACTGGACGTGTAGTTGAGAAACCTTGGTGTGAGCCTTTCAAGACTCTGTTAATTTTTAGGGAGAGCATTTTGAAGAGTTTCCAAGTGATCTACTTGTATACAAGTTTTGACATTTTTTCCTGAGGTTAGATAGTGTAGGTTTGTGTCATTATGCGAAAGTTAAGTAAAGTAACATGGTCATTCATTTGATAAATTGGGTATTGCCTCGTTGGGCATGAATGCAAGTTTTGAATGGTGGAGGGGTCTCTATTGTTATTAGTATCACTTTCCAAGTCTCGACCCAAGACAACTTGGCAGACTAGCTGCTCTTCTGCATGCTGATAATGTTGGAAAGCCATAGCTTTGAGCTTTTGAGGCTTTTGTACTGGTTGACAAGGTTTAAGTTCGAAAATGTGTTGGTGCAACTATTCAAGAAAAAGACATCTTATTGTGACCTAATCCCCATTGACTTTGAAGATCAATTTTCTATTTGTTTTTGTGATCACATATTGTTGATCGTGCTTCACACATTGTGAGTGATCTCTATACATCTGCCCGTAAAAATTGTCAGATTAGCCAAACTCAAAATGTGTGAAAGATCTTAGATAAAAGTGTGGTGGGTTTTGGTGTGGGGGGAGATGACGGCAAATGAGAAAGAATAGGTTGGTGATCTCAAACTGAATGGTTAGGTGAGTAGTTTTTCAGAAAATGATTCAATTATATGTTGTGAGTAGGAGTGGTAATTGGGTGTTAATGGATAATTTTGGATTATGTCATTATCCTTTGGTTCGGTATTTGGAACTTATCAAACATGGAAAACTTTAGGAGTTGAGAAACATGAGCAAGGCTAGATATGATTAATAAATTGAATGCTCATGTTTGGTATCCAATATATAGTGCAGACTGATTATTCATGCTATCCAGTTGAGGTATTTATATCTTTTCTAATAATCTAATAATATATAACATTATTGCGTCATCGTTAAAAAAACACTTAAGATTAAAATTTTTAATTTCAAAACTACACTTGATATATAGCATCAGGACTAATAGCGATACGTTAATAGTATCAGGATTAATAATATAGATTATCCATCACAACCCGACTACCAAACAACCCGTAAGAATAATTATTATTACATGGAAAAAGTTTTGCCAAGGACACTTCAAAATTCTAGCTTGCTCTATTTTGGTAGTTATGACTTATGATTGATCCTATTCAGTGGACTAAAATTTCGTAAGAATGGTTATACTTCGTTGAATAGTTATTCCAAACTCTCTAAATTTATTCTGGCATCTCTCATTTTCATATAGAGTTGGTTCTTCTTCGTTCACTTATTTATTTTAGTATCAAAAAATGATTCTTGGTGAGGCTTATTCTAAGTATGGGATAAGGTGTAGTTGACTTAAGTTATGAGGCTCAAGTTTAACTATTGATTAGATGCATTGTAACAGTCGCGTGCTGGCTTGACAATTCCAACACTGAACACGCTAGCCCACTTGACCAAATCCGAAATATTTGATTCAATCCAACCTGTAATCATTTTTGGGTTGATTTGAGTTGGTTAAAACGGGTCAAGCCGGTTACCCGTTTTGAGCCATTAGGTTTTTGTATAACTAAATAATTTTTGAAATTTTTTTGGGTTAAGACAGGTAGACCCTATCTAACATGACCCGCATTTGACCTTTTAATACGGATTATATTGAGTTTTGATCCGTTACTCGCTTCAATCCAATTCAACCCAAATTCGGAATACTTCCTAAGGTTGGAGCTTGCTATGCTAATGTACTACCTTAACCCGTGTTTGATGGGAATGAACAGAGTATAATCTTGGGGCACCTTCTTCAGAAAATATCCTTTATATTTCCCCCCAAAAAACAACTTAAATGATATAAGAATGCGATTTAGTTTGTTGTAGCCTTGTAGGAAACATTAAGAATTGAATGTATCCCACCGGTCACGGAATATATATGGATGCAGTTGGTGATGGTCCTAATTTAATGGGACGTGTTTTTGTTGCTTCGAGCTCCCAACTACCTCTATCTACCTAATAGGAGAACTAAGTGTGGGATAATCAATTTGTTTTTAAATTAAGCATTCCTTATTTCATTTTAATACTCACCCACCCCCCTTTTTTTTTTCTCTGGTCAGACATTTTAATACTCACCCGTTCCAAGTAAATAGTCTACTATATATATATCTGTTGGAAATTGGTTTCAAAATTGGTGTTTGACTAATGTTTGACCAAGTTTTTAACTAGGTTTCATTTGTTAAAAATGAAAATTAATTGCAATTATGAAATCTACATTTCAAGTAGATTAATTTAATGTAGTTATTGTCTCAAAATCAATTTCGGGTGAATGCGATATTAATGCTCACCCAAGGATTTATTAATCCTATTAGTGTCGCTATTAATCCTCACTTGTATATCGGGTAGTTTTGAGATTAAAAATGTTAATCCCAATTTTTTTAGTGAGAATAATACCACCCTTTCCTTGGTATTAATAATGAGGGATAATGACTTTATCCGGATAACTCGTGCTATTAGTCCCGACCACCTATTGCGTACCAAACATCAGACAACTCGACTTATTAATCATATCCGGCCTTAATCCTGACTACCAAGCGGCACCATAGTGTGTAAATTAATTCTTGTTGTTTGAAGAGTTAGTTGGCATATGGGAAGCCATATCTCACATAGTTAAAATAAATAGCTTTAAAGCATTTTATTATTAGGTTTATTTGAAGAAGCTTTCATCAAATACAATCTAGTGATGTCATATGTATTAGCCTTTGGTTAACACAAGCTACTACGAGGATGGTGCTTTGGGCGTTACACCAGAATTCAAAAATCATAATATACTGTTAGAACAGTCCATATTAAAGCATTAAGTTTTGAAACGTCAAAGTCAGAATCCGAAATCATAATAAGATTGGAAAAGTCGTTGCATCTTAGAGACGATTGTCGAGAAACCGTGAAGCACAAGTACGGAGTAATTTCGTCTTGCGGAGATCATGCCCAACACGAGCCTCGACTTCAAATTTGTTGTTTAATTAATATTATAAATTAAATTTCTCTTCATCTCTTTTTCTATTTAAAACATTGTCCATTACTATTTCGAAGAAATTGCACCAAATAAACTACATTATCCACATAATCTTTAAATTTTACTTATCACATTTAACATTAGCATATTGATTATGCTCAAATATTTTTTTTTTGTAAATATGACCGACTATAATGTTATTTATACCACTTAATAATTTAACTTTTCAAACATAAACTTTTTTAGGTGAAACGAAGGGAGTATGTTTCAAAATAAGTGTTTCTTTTTTTATTTTTTTTAAAAGCAGATTGTTTGTAATGTACTTATTGTTTGTTAAGTATTTCGACTTACTTAGTTAATACTTAATACACCTTCCGTTTCAAGCAAAAGTTTCACTACAGTTAAATTGGGGACAAGACGATAAATGCCTAATATTTTTCTTATTTTATTTTCTATTGATGGAGAAACAAAAGTGGGACCACACAGCAACTACTTCTACGTTTCGTACTCGACTGTGCTACTTTTTTGGTCCACAATTCTTTCCGAAAAATATCTAATTAAATTTTAAGAAACTTAAAATTTAATTAATTTATATCAATAATAATTCAATATTATCCTGGTTGAATTTCTAAAAATAAAGAGGAGTTTTTTTTTTCTGAAAGGGAGGGAGTATAAGATAAATGCTAATATATTAGCTAAACTTTATTTCATATACTCCTTCCATCTCAAAATTATCAACTGGGCTGACTTTATGCAAGTTTAAAAAAAAACACATTTAACTGTATTATTAATATTACTATGATGTGTAGTTTACTTTAAAATTTATGCATATGTGACACATAATTAAAATATGATGAAAAAGTAAGGATAAAGTGGTAAAAATGTTGTCCTAAAAATGAAAGTTTCAAACATGACAATTACTCCATCCGTCCCTAAATTATTGTCCTAGTTGACCCGACGCACGGATTAAGAAAAAACAATTGCCTTGATTATTTATATTGATTTAATGTGTAGTTTGCTTTAAAACATATGCGTATATGATCCATAATTAAAGTAGAATGAAAAAGTAAGGATAAAGTGATGTTCTAAAAAGGTAAGTTTCAAACTGGATAATTATTTTGAGACGAAATTAAAAATAAAGTAATTATAATTGATAGATATAGTTAATTAATATTTTTTTGTTGAATTGATCATTTTAACAGAAAGTCGCTACATGACAACAGTGATATCTTTTTAGAAGTTACTACTAACTAGTACTCTTACCCGTGTCGATGGCACGGCGCCAGTATATTTCAAATATTTCAAATTACAAAACTTACGACTTTTTTAAAAAATTTATTTGTATACAAAATTACGTGTATAAAATTGGTGGGTTTGGTGGAGTAAGGATAAGCGACCACTAACCTTGAATAGTGGGGGGAGTTGGAGAAAGAGAGATGGGTAGTTACTCAACCGCCGTTCACACATGTGAACTCAGGGAGTGATAATGATCGTAGGATCTCAGTAAATGAATCAATCTCAGCCGCTCTTTATCTTTTGTCAATTATAAGCGTGCGATTATGAGCTGTATTGTATTATAGATTAATAAGTAATAGATATAGATTGTTAGAAAAAAAATTAACATAAACAAAAATAAAATATTTTCTCATCTTACAAAAAGTCAACATGGCAACTATTTTACAAAAAGCTATCACATGTTAACAATAGTTTCTGCTTTAGTATTTATTAATAGATGTCTTTAATGTTCATGCTATAACATTACAAGTGAACGCTATAATATGTAGGTAAATTCATATTAAATAAGCATCCATTTGGACTAAAGAATTAATGAATACTTATTTTGGCGGTGAAAGCAATTTATATTCTTAGACTCAATAAAGTTCTCTTAATTTATGTATAGGTAAACCTAACTTTTTTAGGAACAATATCAGTAAGGGTATTTTATACTCCATTCGTTCAATAAAATAGACACAATTTAATTTTTCAAAGTAAGATTAATTCTGAAAGTAGTAACACATTATAAATTTATTTTTTAATATTACACCCTCAGTTCGGAGCAAAAAGTCGATTATTTCATTTTGGTAAATACTTGGGTAAGATGGTGTAAACACCTCAATTTCGTACTCATGTTATATGACATGTCATAAAATATCAAGACATGTTAAAAAGACTAACGAATATCAATTTACATTGTTAAAAATGCAAAAGAAAATAAAGAATGCATAAACAATGAACTGCAGGGGGCAAAGTGCCAAAATCAGAAAAGAAAAAGCTATGGGCACAGTTAGGGATGTCAATTGGGTGTTACCGGCTAATTTGAATAAAATCATTTTCTATCAATTATAGTTAATGAGTAGTTTTGGATATTATCCAATAACATCCATTAACCTTAACGGGTATTATTGGATAATATCTAATTCTATCCATTAATAAATGAGTATTATCCGGATAATACCCAATAAGGAACATCATTTATTGTTTTGAGTATTAATTACCTACTTATATTATGATTCACTAACCATAACATACACACACAAACTCACCAAAACATACACACACAAAAAAACACACACACACATGGCAAAAACACACACATGCACACACACACACACACAATGATAAGTTAATAACTTAATATTCATAAATCATAATATTTTCACCAATTTTTCACATTTAATAAAAAAATTAATGGGCCCCACGTTCAACAAAGACCGAGATATTCTCGTAATTTTGACATTTATTTTTTCTTTCCTTTTTTTTTGACTCCTAAAATAAAAAGTGACATTTGCAATGCAGCACTATTTTTATCACATAATATATATAAAGTTGTCAAAATTTTATAATAGCCTTCATAGTTGTGAGATAAAAATATACGTGTTTATTGATTTGACACTAATAAATGATTATATAAAACAATAAAAAAATAAAAAAAGTCAAATACCTTATTAAAAAATTAAATACTTATATTCATTACAATTATAAATTATAAATTACAAACAAATATTCTTAATCCAAAACAAAATAACAAATACGTTCATAATAATCAATAATTTTTATGATTACTAGTTTATATTTATTTTAACTTTCAAATAAATATCAAAAAGTGGTATAGCCTAGTGGTAACAAACTTTGTTATAAGGTAACTTGATCTAAGTTCGAATCTTGTTAACAGTAAGTTATGTATCAAATTATTATTATTTTTAAGTAAAGAGCATACAGTGGTGATGGTGGCGGCGATGGGCGGCAATGGGTAGTGGCGATTGCGGGAGGTTGGTGGTGATGGTTGGCAGAGGTGGCGGCGATGGATGACAGTGTCGGTTGTTGGAGGTAAGTGGTGATGGTTGGCGGAGGTTGCTTGTGGCGACGGGCAGTGGTGGTTGCCGGAGGTGGGAAGTGACGATGGTAGTGGCATTAGTTGATAGTGGTGGTGACATTAGTGGATAAATCTAATGGATAGCCGGTTAATATCCATAATTATCCATTAATTTAATTGAGTGTTAATGGATAACACCAAATAAAGTCTTTTATAATGGATATAATAAATAACTCAATGGATTGGATAAATTTTTGCCACCCTGAGGCCCCATAGCCCCCCCAAGTTACTGGTGTATTTGGCCTATGGTGCAAAATTTTCAGCACGAGGTACAAGCTGTTAAAACGCAAAGCAATCAAACTTAACCGCAAAGGAAGCTCGATCTCAACCTATAAATAGAGGTCTTCGGCAGTGAAAAATTATAGTTCACACAGTTCGCAAAATTACACCGTGCAATCTGTGAATGTTCTCTCGAGAGAACGCCGAGGTTATTTTCCTCTCTAGCCCCGAAGCTCTGCAAAACTGCCAAATCTCTTTCCTAAACACTCAAACTCTCCTGCCAAAGTGAACCCTAGCTACCAAACTAGGTTTTCGCCATATTTCACCTTTTCAAAAGAGCCAAAAAGAACAGTTGCTCTGCCCGATTTCAAACGTCAAATCCAGCCGAAGCAAGCAGTTACTCTGCCCGATTCCAAACGCAATATCAAGGAAAAGCAAGCAGTTGCTCTGCCTGATTTCAGACTCAACGACAGCAAAAAGCACGCAAGCAAGCAAATTCAGCCAAAGCTAACAATTGTGCCGTCCGGATCTGAGGTGAAAACAACAAAACAGAGCAGTAACGCTGCCCGAAATCTAGCAAAAACAAAAAAAAGATTTTCTTTCTCGGAAGGACAGTGGAAGCACATCTAAAACCTCCTAGTGGGCTTAAGTCCAGGCATACCATGTTCAGACACTCATGTTCCAGGAGGTAAGTTATATCCCCTTAGTTATTTATTATAATCTATAAATTAAATATAAATATCTAAGTAAGTTTCCTTTCTGTTTACATTTTAATATATAAATAGTTAAAATGTAAATATTCAATTAGTTTCCTTTCTGTTTATATTTCAATATATAAATAGTTATGATATAGATATTTAATTAATTTTTTTTCTGTCTTTACTTTAATGTAGAAATAATTATATTTTCTTTTGCTTCGAAATGAGTTCCTTTTATGTCTTTACTTTAAAATAGAAGTAATTATATTTTCTTTCTGCTTAAACTAGTTTCCTCTCCGTTCTTACTTTAATGTAATAATATTTACATTTTCTTTCTATTTAAATTACTTTCTTATTCAGTCTTTACTTTAAATGTAAAGTAAGTCATAATTTCTAGCAGTTTGTTTAGTTTCTTTCCTGCATTCACCTCAAAATAAGAAGTAGTTAAATAAATTTCTTTCCTGCTTATACATGTAATGTAAATAAAGTTTGTTATTAGTATAAATGTTATATCCTTAAAATAGCTTATAAAAATATTGTAATTATTCCCTAAATTATATTATTTCAAGTTGTAATTTTGTTTTGTTTTCTTTAATGAATATAAAGTTATTTCTCTTTATTTCTTTTTGTCGTGTATAAATGTATTTTTCTGAGTCAAAGTGTATAAAATAAAACAAGTATATTGATAAACACATTGTGAGACCGAAATGGCTAGTTGAGTGCTTAACCTCTTCCTAGCTTGTAACTTAGCCCTCGAATCCATACAATCTGGTACGTCTGGTTTTTCTCCGTTTAACCATAAAATAGATGTGGCGACACTGTAACACATTTTTTGAGTCCACAAAATGAGACCAAGCGTATTCCACGCGTTTCGAAGTTTTGAAATCACCCCGCCTTTCAGTGGCGCATATCCGATTAAAAACGGGGCACTTACAGATAGTTCTACGGATATTTTTTATAAAATGAATCCTCATTACTCAACTCATTATATATTAGATGGTTAGATCCATAAGATCGTCTTGGTGGAGAACCAGATTTATTAAGTTCCTTATAGATCAGTTATTTTAACCCTTCATATGCCCTCTCTTCAATTCTTTAGGTAACTACTTTATAACCATGCCTAGCATATGATCCAAGGTACCAGCTTAAGTAATGGGCACAATATAACTACTCACTACTTCTTAAAAGAATGATCTCTATCCTTTTTTTCTTCAAATTAAAAATACTCTTATTTCTAGGAAAATATATAAAATTACAAAAAAATAATAATCTAATTTTCCTTTTTTAACTAGTTTGTTTCAAAACATAGTTTAATTACTAAGAAACTAGTTTTTGCACCCATTTGTTAAATACACACATAAATATTTTTCAATTAAATTATAAATAAGCAAAATAAATAGGAAAAACAATATGAGAAGAATAAATAACAGAAAACTACTTAATTATAAACGAGTATAGTACTTAAACAAAAGTATTATAGATTCAAAAAAAAAATTATACACAACATTTGTTGTTTTATTGGTTGATTTTTTATCTTCATCGTATATCAATACCTAGAACGGTTTGCTACTCTTAAAACTGCGACATACAGTTATCTATGGATAAACACTGACATTTTCAAGAACAATCATTCATGTGACGGTGATTGACCTCGACTTTTGCTAATTACCATTGCATACGATTTGTGCATTGTAATGCATGATTTTGAAATTGTAATGCATGATGTACCTTTTCGGATGCGTGTTTAATTCATTTAGGGTATCACAGTATTTCACCTCAAACGTATATTTTTTAAAAGAATATATAAGGGATTAAAGCGCTTTAAAATTGTGCTTAGTGGGCTGACCTGAATTTAACTCAAACAAAAGAAAATCCAGTCTATTGAAAAACCTTAAAAAGTACTACTATGTATTTGAACTTTTACCGATTTTTCCAAATACCAAATCAAAATATTCATTACAATGTAAAAAACTCACCACCTCCCGCTTCCCCATGTCATATTATGATATTAACATTCAGTACTAATCTCTTGCCATTTACCAAAAGTCCATCACTCCCCCTCTCTACACACACACACACACACACACACACACACACACACATATATATATATATATATATATATATATATATATATATATATCTTGCACACACCCCCACTAAGAGAAATGAGAAATCTTTCTCTGGAACATCTGAACATCAACTACCTACAATCCACTAGAACAATATAAGATTTTCTTTATTTTGTAATATTAATTAAATAAAATTTTCCTAGTACATAATGATCAATACGTATTTAGAAATTAAAATTAATTATTTCGAATTGTACAATATCTGCTTCTTCACTATTATTTTTTAAAAAAGTATAGATCTTTACTTTCTAGATATGTTTTTATTAGATATGTAGTTTTAAAGAACATTATTTTTACATCTTATTTTAAAAATTCCTTGAAAATATACGCTTGATAATTTTATTAAGCACGTGAGTTTTTTCTTTTGTTTTGGTTCAGATCCAAAGGTTACGCAACAAAAATACAGATTTTTTTTTTTTTATAGGTAAGTATGAACCCTTGTTGGTATGAGAATTAAAACCAAGGACCTCAAGGTTATTGCCTGAGTGCCCTTGCCATCTCTCCCACCCCTTAGGTTCATAACAAAAATACAGATCTATTGCAAATACAACAATAGAAGTTATATTTTTAGATTATAATTAATAAAAGGGAAAGTCAAAATATATAATAGAAGTTTTATACATACCTTGGCATTAACAATGATCAACGCCATAATTGGCTAGTTGATGTGTTGGTACAAAGGTCATAGTATTTTCGGTTAAAGAAGTACCGTAAAAGTGTTTAGAGGATTAAATTAGATGTTTAGAGGATTAAATTAGATGTATATTTTAAAAATTTAACGATTATTTTTGAAGATTCACTAATAAGTACTCCTCTGTTCCCATGATATTTTAAAATTTTTCACACAGATCAATAAAATATATTGTAAAAATTAAACTGTATTATCTAAACGTTAATGAGATGTCTTGATATTTTTATCTATTAAGCCAAACATGAATTTCAGAGTCTATACGATGTGAATGTGATACCGATGATAGTACTCCATATGGAAAATTACGGGGTTCAATTGTTTAATTTGCCCAAATATTGAAAAAAAAAAAATCCCATTGTGGAGAAACATCTAAGTTCTGACAAATCTATTTAAAATAGAAACCTAACCATTACAGTCTTTCCACAGCTCCCCACTAGTCTACTACACATGGCAAAAGAGAGAGACGAGCCGTTAACGCCCGCCGGCCGTCTCTTCCTTCAGCCGGAAACGCGCCAAATCATCAACTGCGTCCTCGGCTCCAAACAGCCCCTCAACGTCGACGCCATCCGATCCGCCATCTCCAGTTCAATGATGGTCAAGCACCCTAGATTCTGCTCTCTCCTGATCATTGACCGTCACGGCCGTGAGTACTGGAGAAAGACCCAAGTCAACATCGACAACCACATCATCGTCCACAACGAACCCCTCTCTGACGACGCATCAGACAAGAACAATGATGATGTGGTCAACGATTATGTGGCCGACCTCACCGTGTCCACTCCGCTCAGCACTGATAAACCCTTGTGGGAAATCCACGTATTATTGGCCCACAAGTGTGCCGTCGTGCGCGTGCATCACGCTTTGGGAGATGGGATTTCGCTCATGTCTTTATTGCTGTCGTTTTGCCGGAAGGCTGATGATCCGGAGAAGATGCCGACGATTAATTCTGCGGGTACTCATTCGTCGGCGAGTAGTCGTCGGAGTGGGAGGTGGGGAGTAGGGACGTTGTGGAAAGTGGTGAAGATGTTGTGGTTTACGTTGGTGTACGTGATGGAATTTGCGATGAGGGCTTTGTGGATGAGTGACAGAAAGACAGCGGTGAGCGGCGGAGCTGGGGTGGAGCTGTGGCCGAGGAAATTGGCAACTGCGCGATTTCGTCTCGACGACATGAAAACGGTGAAGAAAACGGTGAAGAACGCGGTAAGTACAAACCAAATTGTTTTTCTCTCTTTGCGAGAAGTACAGTATTACATAATCCACCCCCTTTAATTTCTATATTTGTCGTACAGTAATTACCAAACTCCTTGACTATAATTAAGATGTTTATTATACTATGTCACAAAAAATTTACTATATTATTTAGGATGTTTTACTATTTAAAAATTATATCCATAATTTCTATAATATTAATTTTAACTTTATTATCTACATTTGATATTAATATATTGATTTTGTTCAATTATTATTCTAATTATAACTAACTTTATACTAGTTACATATTTCTAAATTATTGGACTTTTCGAACATTTGTTTTTAAGTAAAACAGAGAGAATACTGGTTAAAGGTAAAGTTTAATATTATTGATATTGTAAGCTTTAAATTTTGAAAATCAACATTTTAATAAAATATCACAAAATAAAAAAATGATTTTTTTGCTTATTTCTAAATTACTTATAATTCACTTTTCCTTTAATTTAAAATGAGCTACTATTTTTTATTTTCATGTTTTTATGTGACAATAGTCTAAGTCCTTTTAAAAATAACTAGTATTATCCTTTTAAAATAATTATTATTGATATGCAATATTCTGGTATGTAGCCACAACTACAATAATATTCTAATAATTTTTGGTGTTCCACTTGAACTGTATTAACGATTATCATTATTATCTTTTTAATTTTTAATATATTTATTATTTAATGAACAATGAATTTTCATTTTCTTTCCTACTTGTTTGAAGAATAATATTGTATTATTTGTGCTCATACGAGAATTGCATGGTCTAGGAAGTGCGAAGAAAATATTTTTTATAAATATAAGTTTTATGAATAAAATAAAATGTAAGATAAAAGATGAATGCCATTAATATATTACATCGTCCCTAAATTATTTGCGTAAATGACTTGACACATCGATTAATAAAAAAATAAATGACTTGATTAGTAATATTAATATAATATTAAGTTTTTTTTTAAAAAAAGCACATATACTTTGAAAAATATTTTTTCTAAAAATAAACTTTACAAACAAGGCAATTTTTTTGGAACAAACGCAAAAAGAAAATAAGACAATAATTTATGACGATTGTGTAATTAAACGTTATATCATCATAACATCTTATTTTTGTGATACTAATAAAATATATAGGCTACTTTATTGTATATGACTTATGAGTTGAATTAGAAAATAAAATATCCAATATTTTCTAAAATTTTGGTAAACAGAAGTCTTAATAATATTATTTTTACGATAATGAAGTTATGAGACACGTCATTAACGAAATTGATTGGACATACTTATCACAAAAAAATAAAAATACAAAAATAATGATTACCGTGATTGTTGAAAATTAATTTTTTGAAATAAATTAAAATAAAATAATTATCTTGTTTATTGAGAATTTAAAATTAATTTAAACATAAAACATAGAGGAGCATTTTATTTATAAAAAAAGTAATTATATCAATTATTTAGTACAATAAGTTAATTCGTAAAAACGTACAAAATGTAACATGTCCCTTATTATTATCGAGTATTATTAGTACTCCGCATTTGTTATCATCTATGTTTTGTCTTTCTTGCTTTTCGTAGTCAACTGTAAGTTAGAAACGCTGACGTACAACATTTGTGCGGGACCCACTTAACGGCGAAAATAACTCTTATTCGGTTGAAGCATATGTCACTCACCATCGAGTCATAACGTAGAAATCATTAGAAATTTAGAATTACTAACTAGTTTGGGTAGAAATGAATTGGTATAAGTTTGTAAATAATAGTAGTTCTTAAATAATCGTCTGTTAGGATGGGCACACCCATAAAAATAATAATTTGTCTTTAATATAGATATTAGTATAACATGTACTTTATTTTAAAGTCCTTGAATATATAAAATGGTAAAAACATTTTCTTAAAAAAAGTTTAGAAACAAAAAAATTATTTTGGAAATGACAATAAATAAAAGCAAGACGATTAATAGGAGCAGATAGAGTATTAAAAATAGTTATAAATAACAAGTAAAAAATCCCTAAATCCCAAAAGAACTACCCATTTTTTTGTTCTTGATTGTGAACTGAAATAAGACATTTTTTTTGGGAGGGCGAGAGTATATATTCCCTCTCTTCGGGGTAAATAATCATCGTTTGAAAATCAATTTTTTTTAGAAAGTGATAATTCTAGTAGTCTATTAGTAATAAAATAATATTTTAATATCTTAACTTTTTAAAAGTAAATTCTTTTAGTGAAATATCACAAAATGAAATAATCAACTTTTTGCCGGAACAAAGGGCGTAATATTAAAAAAATAAATTTATATTGTGTAACTTCTTTATGAATTAATCTTACGTTGAAAAATTAAATTGTATCTATTTTATTGAACGAATGGAGTATAAAATACTCATACTGATATTGTTCCTAAAAAATTATGTTTGACTTTGACCTGATACATAAATCAAGAGAACTTTATCGAGTCTAAATGGATGCTTATTTAATATGAATTTACCTACATATTATAGTGTTCACTTGTAATGTTATAACATGAACATTAAAGACATCTATTAATTAATAAATATTAAAACAGAAACAGTAGCTTTTTGTAAAATAATTGTCATGGGTTAACTTTTTGTAAGATGAGAAAATATTTTGTTTTTGCTTATGTTAATTTTTTTCTAATAGTCTATATCTATTACTTATTAATTACTTTTAAAAGAAGTCATTGTTGTCATGTGACGAATTTCTATTAAAATGATCGATTCAACAAAAAAATATTAATTAAATATATCTATCAATTATAATTACTTTATTTTTAATTTCTTTTTTCCACAAAATATTTCCTACACAAATCTTCAATTACCCGTTCATATGATAAATTTCAAAATTTATCTTATTTTAGTTTTGTTTAAAGTATTCTAATTAAAAATTTAATTAGCTATAAAAAATTTAGAATATCATCTTATATTAGGAAAAAAATACAATTTTTTTAAAACCGTGCATTGCACGTGTAATGTATATATGTACTAAAATTATTACTTTCTTAATTTTAGTAAAAAAATTAAATTAGACATTTATTAACCAATGTTAATGTTTAACTAACCAATGTTTTAAGGAGTATTTCAAAAACTTGAATAGAGTAAATTTTGTTATTAATCATTTATAAGTTTTTATTCTACAATAATAATTTTTAAAACAACACATTATAAATAAGTACCCCTTATGTCACAAAATTATTGTCTTGTTTTATTTTTTTTCGTCAATCTCAAAATGATTGTCTTGTTTGAAACTTTTTTTTTTAGGACAATATTTTTACCACTTTACCCTTATTTTTTCATCATATTTTAATTATAAGCTATATACGCATAAACTTTAAAGTAAACTATACACCAAACTAATATTAATAATCCAGTCAAATATATATTATTAAACCGTACATCAAGTCAACCTAAACGATAATTTTGAAACAAAGGGAGCATGTGAAATAAAGTTTAGCTAATATATTAGCGTTTATCTTATACTCCTCCCTTTCAGAAAAGATCATCTTTATTTTTAGAAATCCAACCAGGATAATATTGAATTATTATTGATATAACTTAATTAAATTTTAAAGGCTTTTTAAAATTTAATTAGATATTTTTCCGAAAGAATTGTGGACCAAAAAAGTAGCACAGTCGAGTACGAAACGTGGAAGTAGTTGCTGTGTGGTCCCCCACTTTTGTTTCTCCATCAATAGAAAAAAAAAAAGGAAAAATATTATGCATTTATCGTCTTGTCCCCAACTCAACTGTACATTTCCTTGACCATTGAACTCAAACTTGCTCCTTACTCCTTATACTCCTACTAACTTTTTATCTCCCAAAATTTTCATCAAATCTCAATTTGCTATCCATACAAAGGTTGTTTTTCACCAAATCTCAATTTACTATCCATACAAAGGTTGTTTTATTTTAGCATTCAAGATCGTTATTTGTCAAATTTAACCTCTCTTCCGTTTATTGTCGTTTGAAATTTAGTGTTAAGTAGCATGTGGTCTTCACGTACAAAGTTATTTTCGTCTTTTTCATCTCAATTTACCCCACCCACCTCTCTCTCTCCTCTCTCCTCTCTCTCTCTCTCCTCTCTCTTCCCATCATCTTTCCCCTCAAACGAACCCACCACTATTCCTTCCCTTTCGGACTTCAACTTTTTCTCTCCCTGCGTCATGATTGTTCTAATTCACTCGACCTCTCTACTTCTACTAGTACTACTACCTCTCTCTCTCTGATTTTCCATTCTACAAAGAAAACCATATATCAATCAAATTCTCTACGGCTTCAATCAATTGAAACCCCAATTCAACTACTGAGAATTAGAACTCTATGTGACGACCATGTTGTCTTCCATGGAGAGTTTTTCGTTCACCACCGCCATAGTTCAAATTGATCACTCATCCGATTCCACCCGCAAGAGGAAATTTTCTTCATCGGAAAGTGCTTCTTGGAATGTGGTGACTCAAAGAAAGAGAATCAATAGAGATTGTTTGGGCGGAAATCCATTTGTTGAAGATGAACACGAAATTACTGATGAAGAAGAAACCGAATCAATTTCAAGCACTTCCTTTGCAATTTCAAAGGTCTCACATGATACAAATTATTGTGGGTTTTGAGCTTAAATTGTGTAACTTTCTCACCCACTCCCACCCCTCCTAATTTTCTCTTTTGGGTTGTGGACTTTGAGCTTAAATTGCTCTGATTTGTTGATTTTATTTGTGGTCGGCCGCCATGGTGATGACAGACATGTCAAGCATATCCTCGTGAAGCTGATCCATGATCATCAATGACATCAAACAAGTCCTCAAAACAAACCTAATTGGATTCCCTCTATTTTGGATTAAAATCCCCCCCCCCCTCTCCCAAATGATTTATTTGTTGATCTTTCTTAAAAGAACCCACACCCAAATCAAAAGGATAACTTCCTCCGTCAAATCAATGAATGAAGTTCTCAAATTGACTTCGTTCTCGAGAGCGATTTTCCCAGCTTATCGGATGTCCCTGCAACTAGAAATGCTGCTATCGATTCTGGTTCCGCTCCCGTAATTGAAATTTGAGTGTTGATTTTTTGCTGACCAAATTTACATTTGGGTGTTGAAGTTTTTCTTGCTTTCTCAACAGAGTTTTTTAAAATTTGCATAATACCATGTTTTTTTATGGTTCAAAATTAAGATTTGTGTCTTGTGTATTTATCTTAACCCTATTTGATCACCCTCTAGTTAAACCAGATGGAAAATGACGAAAATAACTTGCATGTGGAAAACCACGTGCGATTTAACGTCTTGATTCAAACGGCAACAGACGGGAAGATGTTAAATGGTACAAATGTCAACCTTGAATGCTATAATTGGACAAACCTTAGTATTAGTGGCAAATTGAGATTTGGTGAAATCTTTGGGGATAAAAAGTAATTTGTCCTCTTATTTAATTATTTTTATACAAATTGAGTATTATTTTAAATTTATTTTGAGCTATATTTTTGAAGTCTTCCTATTACTCCCTCCCTTCCGGGGGAGTCTCGTTTGAAAATCAAACTTTTTAAGAAAATAACATTTTTAGTAGTACATTAGTAATCAAATGATACTTTCATGTCGTAATTTTTGAAAGTGAACTCCTAAGCGAAATATTTCAAAATGAAACAGTTAACTTTTGGCCCGAAATGGAGGGAATAATTATCATAGGAAAGATAAATATTTGGTGAGAAATTGTTGAAGGCAGGGAAGGTGTGCAAATGCAAAACTCACGAGTGGGAATGGAAAGATTGAGTAAAACCTTCTTAATATAGTAAGTACAAAACATGTTAAACATCTTGAGAACTGTTCTTAAACTATGTATCTATACGGCAATGCAGACGATTAACGATGTACTGTTTGGGGTAATATCAGCCGGGCTATCAAAATACCTTGACATGCAAACGCCAAAAGGTACGTTCCCAAGTAACTGCATGCTTCAAAGTTCAAACAAACATTTTGATTACCATGATCAAATGAGTTTACCTCTCTCACTCTCTCTCATAGATCTACAAGAGGGGCTTCAAATCACTGGCCTTGCCATGGTTAATCTGAGACCTCAACCTGGAATGCAGGTTGGTTCACCTTCATCCCTCTTTCTCTTTTACAGGAAAAAGAAAAAAAAACATTTTTGAAATTCGGGTTTTCGGAATGGTACTTGTCAGGAACTCTCGGACTTGATGGCTAACAAATCAGGAACAAGGTGGGGCAACAAATTTGGTATGCTTCTCCTACCAGTATACTATCACAAAGGTGGCCATGAGGCTCTGCACTACTTGAAGACAGCCAAGAAGATGATTGACCGGAAAAAGTTATCCCTAGAGGGTTACTTCTCATACAAAATTGGCTATGCTGTTATGAATTTGCTGGGAGCAAAGGTAAAATTTATAATTCATTGTTTTGTTTTTGTTTTTGTTTTTTCTCCTTACCAAAACATTCCCATTTTGTTTTTGCTTTTAGTTCGCAAGCTGGCTTAATTACAGGATCATTTGTAATACAACTTTCACAATCTCGAATGTGATTGGCCCTGCAGAAGAGATTACAATTGCCGGTAGCAAAGTAGATTACATAAGAACGACCTCAACAAGTCTATCCCATGTAAGTTTTCTAAACGCTGTAAAGTTGGAGTTGTAAAACGAGGTTAATGTTGCGGTTTGGCATTGCAGGCCATTACAATGCACATGATGAGCTATGCAGGAATGGCTTACATGCAAATTTTGGTGGCAAAAGATATAGTCCCTGATCCTAAAGTTCTGGCCAAATGTTTCGAAGATGCCCTGCTTGAAATGAAGGCATCTGCCGAGGCTGCAAACAAACCTCAAGAAACCCATCGAGGAACGAAGGAAAGGCCATCTTGAATATTCATCGAATTCACAAACAAATTGGGTACCATTTTAAGAGTTGGAGGGTAATAATCATTGTTGGGCACCCTAAACTTGGAATATCAAATCTGCCCAAGATTCAACCAGCATTACCTGCACTGCACTACACTACACTACAGCAGATGTAACTCCAGAACAGGCTCTTATCAAAATCCATTTATTCGATACTAGTACTATTAAACAGGCTCCCCAAAATGTGTTGAAATACAGACAAAAAAGTTTAGCAATATATATACCAAATCCTAAATATTTATACTAGACATCTATGCATAACAAATATCAGAAGCCAGCAACCTTGACCAACCTTGATTCTATATCTTCTGAGTGCTCCTGTCCCGCGGCAAAGAGGGCTTTTTCTTGCTGCTCCCTTTCTTCCTTCTAAAAAGCAGTTTTTTCAGCAAGTTATTACCTCCACCCTGCTTCTTACTCGGTACAATAGCCAGAGCTCCTGGTACTGTAGTTTTGGCTTGATAAAAGCCACGACCACAATTGGAGTGCAGAATTAATGGTACTATCTTCGTCTCAGTGGTGCTTATAATTTCTTTGGTCTTTGAGTTTGGCTCCTGTGCTTCAACACCATCCTCAGCTAGCATACGATCGCGCAGAGACGAGCGCTGCTGGCTCAATGTCTTCTCATTGGTCTTAGATAAAACCTTGTCCGTTGGCGAAGCCAGAGCTTTCAACTGTTTACCAAGCTTCAATATGGTTTCTTGGCATTCTGCAAGTTTTGCGGAGGCGGATGTGATCTCCCAACCCTGGAAAATTGAAATGATAGGTCTTTTAGGATGGTGTCTGCTTCAATTGATGAAGCATTTTTCGTAAAAAAATCCATTTTATTAGCGTGAAGCAAGATAAAATATATATCAACTTTTCGGTATAAAAAAAGAAAGGAACTTACAGTTTGGAACAGCTTTTCCTCTTGCTCTTCATTGCCCTTTGGGAGTTCCTTGCTAGAAATACTGTGTATATCACATATTAAACAAATCAGACATCGCATCTTTTTTCCTTGAATGCCTTGATGTAAATAGTGTTTAGTACGTGTCTGAATTGAAATGAAAAAAATAAGTACCTCTCTAGTTGGAGTTGAAGCTCAAGACAAGTTGCTTCCAATTCTTCACAGCAATGACTTCTATCTTCCAATTCTACTTCGAGAGACGACAGCTTCTGGAGAAGCTCGTTTAATTGAGATTTGGAAACAGAAAGCTGGGTATCGAGATCCTCATTTATTAACTTTTGATTTTCAATTTGGTCCTCGACCAACCTTTTTGATTCTAGCACTCTTTCCAGTTCAGACTGTAGTCTTTCAATGCTTTGTTCTGATTTCCCAACCTGATTTTCCATGCCCATGCTATCTGAAGAGTTCCAAGTGATGTAGCCACTAATAGGATTAGGAAGTAGGCTCGGAAGTTTCAGCATCAGTTGTTGGCCCCAACTGATCTGTGTATTTCAAAGCGACTCTAATGTCCTCAAAAATTTCATCAATGCTTCTTTTTGAAACACGAGTTTCCTCCAAGATGGCTTTCAAAACATTCTGAAGCCTAACGCTGGGTTTTTCAGTAGATAAGTCTCTTGATTCCATGTCAATGGAATCAAATTGTGTCACTGGAATTATTTCTTTGCCTGTGGTATCACAAGAATTTCCAGATTGGGAATCAACAGAAACTATGGCTAACTTCTCCATCTCAGCAAAATCATCCATTAGGCTCATCTCTGAAACTCCAATCATTTTAAAGCCAGATGATTTTTTAGTATCCCCTTCTTTGAAATTCTCCAATTGGCAAAGTAAGGCAGAAGCCCATGACCCAGAACCATCAATTAGCTCCATGGACTTTTCATGTTTTGAATGAATCCCAAGTTGATCTTCAACCTGTGATAATTTGGAAGCCAACAGAGCAAACGTGGTTCTCAATGATCGAAGTTCATCATCTTTGCTCGCTGCAATTTCTTTGAGAATCTTGTTTTCTTCTTTCACATCACATAACCGTTCCACCATGAAATCAATTCTTTTATCTGGAACTTCACGGGGTTTCTCTTTATCTCCATATGGTAATTACTTCCCTGCATTTCGACTTCACTCTTCATCTTTGCCAAAGCAGCGGGACCTGGAAGCCGCTTTCGCACTAGCACACGCAATCTCTGACATTCAGCTTCTGACTTACTTATTTTCTTTACACTTTCCAAATATTTCTTTTCCCATGCCTCCGCAGATCGACGATTGAACTCCATCGCCTCATTCCGAATCTCGAGCTCTTTCTCAAGCATCTGAAACTCGTATTTCAAGAAAGCGTTTTCTTTTTCTGTTGAATCGAGTCTAGCCATTAGTATGTTGAACTCTCCTGTTGCCTGAGACATTTGCTCACTTGCATCATCGATCAATTTCTCTTTCACCAGGAGGGCCTTTGTAAGCTGAGAATTCTCGACTGTTAGGTTTGCCACCCTTCTACTTGTTTCCACAAATTTGTCTTCTAATTTCTTATGTTCCTTCTCGAGTTCCTTTGAGGCCTTTATCACAGATTCACGTACCTTTTGATCTTGTTCTTCTCGAGCAGAACTCAGTTGCTGCATGCAATCTTTCAATGCAGCCTTTAAGTGAGTTACTTCAGCCTCAGCCTTCTCCTGGCCTGTAAAAAAATTGATATAAAATTACTCCAATTGGAGTGACATAAAAGAAACTTTCCATAAACACTTATCAAACTAATGGACATAGTTGTATAATTAATCACCTGCAATGGCTTCTTGAGCCACTTTTGAATGACTTGCCACGAGGTCATCTTTAGCATTACACTCACCGAGGAGTGAAGCTAATTTCTCATTCAAGGTTTTCATAGATCTCTCCAGAGCTGCTTCTTTTTCATTGTGAAGCATCTGAGGAAAGAAAAGAAATTGTTCAGTGCAAATTAGAAAAATATAGGAAATCAACAGTGCAACTCCATCAATACTTTACCTTGATAATACCAAATGCTTCACATATTGTACTATGGAGTGTCATAGTTGAAAAGTGGAGTGTTACTAGCATTTCCCAAAATCTAAATGCTTATTGCATTGAAGTCATGAAAGAGATTTGAAACTAGTATGCTTCTCGCGGCAGAGAGGAGATTTGATTACCTCTTCTTGATTTCCTTTCAAAGAGAATCCAGTTTTATCATTTGCAACAATTGTCTTCTCTACCGATTTCTTTTTCCAAAGCCACGTACCATGGTCCATGATTTTCTGCCTGAAACAAAAATTGAATTATAAATTATTCAAGGACCACTTCAGTGCGTAAGATAATTCATGAAAAGGGAAAGAGAAAAAGAAGGATTTAAAACGACCCTTTGAATACTTTTGAAACATTAGGTTCTACCCAACCAAAAGAAATAGTCCTGAAATTATCTTCTTTCAAGTATCTGAAGCCACAAAAGTAAAATGCCACAGGGATGGAACTTTTGAGTTCTTGCTGATCAGGTGTGTGGCTCAGTGAAAGTGATTGTAGATACTCATTGATTCACCTGAATTTGAATGATTATAATGTTACTGAAGCTCGGTATACAGCAAAACAGAGGAAATGTTGATGAAGAATCACCCTTCAAAACTGAAATTGATCAAAATAGTTCGTACAGTTAGTAGAATACAAAATTATACAAGTCGTGTGTCAAAACAACAAGGCTTGTTTCTTGCAATTCAAAAAATAAATATATGTTTACTGTGATTGCGTACTCGGATTTTCATTTCTATATTACTCTTTCAATTCAATGTGCGTCTCGATGGTTGCCAAATATGTCCAATCAATTGTGAGCGCCATGCGCGAACTAAATCTCAGTATTAGTAGTCATTTAAATTTGTAATAATTATTCCAAATACTACCCAACAACCTCACACCCTTGGATCATTTGCTAACGTAACACAATTTTATCAAAACATGGGAGCACACAATGGTCATGGAATATTTGTTTAGAACCCTCACTAGCTCCATTTTTTTTCCATCAATGGCCTCGTAACACGTTATAACAAATAGGATCTTGTAACAGATATAACCAACAGAAAAAAACGAAACCACAACGAAGTCAACAATATTTGCATGATTCAAGTTAAAAGGCGTACGTTGAGGGCGAAGTATTATTGAGAGAAATCACTATGTTATACAATGAGCAACATCTAGTGAAGGCGCACCCATACCCATACCCTATCAGGGGAGATCGTAATCAAATGAGTGTGTGTGTGTGTGTGAAACAAAAATAAAGAAATAAATTAACATGTGTCTAGCTATCTAGGCCATGGGTGAGTACAAGGAGCTCTCACTATCAAAGAAAGGTAAGTAATTTCAAAATTAATAAAAAAATAAAAAGAACATGTGCATCTTAGTTGGTTATTTACCAAATTAAGGGTGTATAGTGTATACAATTAATAACAACATGCATAAGAGGTTGGTTATTAATACCAAATGTTTACATAAACAGCAGGAAATATTTGTGGGAATATCACAATTTATACACACTCTTTCTTACACTGTTACACACAGACACTCACATCATCAAGCAAGAGTGATGAACCGAAGATTGATGGGTAAAGCCGTAAAGGTGTCTGAGAGCTTACCAAATAAGCTGATGATGAGGAGGGTTTAGAGAGCAGCCGCCGCTGATAATATTGATGGGTCTGGGTTACCCACAGCAACGCCGCTGATACTATTGATGGGTCTGGGTTACCCACACGTTATTGCTCTGATGATGATGCAGCTATATATCAAGGACAAGCAATTAACGAGAATTGTAGGTCGAGTGATTACTATAAATGCATACCCCCAACGTAAAAGTAAACAATTCAATGAGAGAAATGAAAGAGAGATACTTGGTTGATCGTCGGCGGCTGTGAAATGAAGAAAGTCTGATGCATTCCACCGACAATTCACCAACATTTTCCTACTGCAGGTACATTTAAAAGAGAGAGAGAGAGAGAGAGACAGAGACAGAGACAGAGACAGAGACTGTTTTCAATGGCCAACGTAGGGTAAAACTGTAAAAGTCATAAAGTAGCACACAGAGAAAAGGTGACAAAAGTGAGAGGGAGAGGAGAGAGAGAGCATTGAGTCACCGGCAGTTGAGCTTAGTTAAGACTTAAGAGTTGGTTCGACAGTGTCGACTGTCGGATCTTCATTGAATTAACACACTTTTATTACGGGGCCACCCAGTTTTAATGTAATCCACGTCTCCTGTATCATTTGTGTGTATTATTGGTGTATTATTTTTTATTTTAACTATTGGTCGAGATACAATAATTGAGATTTAATGATAAAAATGAAAAATGATACACCAATAATACATATAAATGGTACAAGAGATCTGAATTCATTTTAAAGTGCATTGCATTATGTAATATCGAAAATTTAAGTGTCACACCTCACACGTCCTAAAATGTGTGGTACTCTTTGTTTATTAATACAAGTGTCTATTGATTTTTAAATCAGGATAAAAAGGTACTCAATTTCATGAGAGTGAGATATTAACTCGTAAGAAATAGAGCCAATGATTTAGAGCAAGAAGAAATTTCCACTTTTTATGTATGTTTTTTTTTCTTTAATGTATGCTCAACATAGCTTCCTCAGCTTTGTTCCCTTAAAACTTTCCTGAACTTCTTTCACGGTCGACACCTCCATTTTCGACACCTCCATTTATCGCCCGCACCACCATTTTTGCAACGGTGCTCTTTTTTCTCCAACCCTTTCCGTCCCATGACTTTGTCCACTTCTCAATCAAAAGATAAAAGGGTGTTCACAACTCCTGATCAAGAATGGAAGATAGAACTTGTTTATTTTTCTACTTAAATCGATCTATCCTGACTTTTTAAATAATACTCTTAGACAATCAGAAGTGTAATTTTCTTTTAATACTCTTAAAATATATTTTTAGTGCAATCAAGTCAATGAATCTGTTTTCTTTTTTCTGTCTCATTATTAATAAGAATATTTTTGATGATTTACTAAAAAAAAATTCTAATAATAGAAACTATACGAGAAACTTACTTTAAAATGTAATAAAGTAAAATAGTAAAAGATAATTTTGGAGGAGATGGAATATTAAAAAGAGTTAGATCAATGAATGATGAAGATTAGATAAAGTCTTCAAACAATTATGGAAAGGAATCAATTATCTTTAACAAAGTAAAAGAGAAGAGGATTAGAAGGGTCAACACTCAACAATATTGAAAGGTACACAGAATGATTATGTCTTTAGATTTTTTTTCCTTTTCTAAAGTGATACTTTGTCCTCCTGCAATTTCATTTTAACGAACTTTTTGCCTCGAAGGGAATCAATGGCAACGGCCTCCTTCTTGTTGGACTTGACTGTCCAACTTTGGGTGAATTTCAGGCCGATGCCCTATGGATAAGTTTTTTATGAATTTTTTTTAATTGAAAAATGATATATTTTGAGATGAAAATAATACGATAATTTTAAGACAAATACCCTAATTTTAATGAATTAAACGTGTGCGCTGTAAGCATTAATTCCTGCATCGCGAGATATGATTATGAGCATCGCGTGTTGGGAATCCTAGATGCAGTAATGTCGAATACAGAAACCTGGATATATTATAGAATCATGCATCGAACACTTTCTTGCAAGAATTATTCGACTCTATCAAATGCTTTGGGTTACACGAATATTCTTGTGAGATAAGACTACACTTGCCCGTCTGTTCTGACACTAAAACAGGAGACTATTATTGAAGTATTCTATGTATCATAACCAAAAACGAAGATGATGGAACTATTATATAGTATATATGCGTCTCTTGCAAATAATCAAGTTTCTTTCAAATTGTTGTATCACTTGCAGACAATCACCAAAATAACTGCTAGAAAAACTGTCACAACCGAATTTCAAATCGAAAGGAAACAAAACACTTTATTATTAACACTCGTAAGCCCGTAAAACTTATGTGAATGTGCACTCCGCAACCTCAGATTCACAATATAGTATTTCCGAACTCACCCATCTTTAAAACATAAACCCCGACTATACCAAATGACCAATGATTTTACTCATCAACATCGCGATGTATGATTTTGAATCTAATGCATGATTTTGAATCACGACACATGATTTCAAGTTGTATAAATGTCATTTTCATTTCATATCGGTGCATCGCGATTCCAAATTGATGCATTGTGATCCCAAATCAATGCGTAGCGATTCAGACTAGCTATTTTTATGGTGTTGCCCCCAAACCCCCATGATGGGGTGTTGCTCCCTCGACCCTGTGATCCCTTTTTCGTTGCTCTAACGATTGTGATTTTCAAACAATTTAAGAAGAAGACGTTGGAGCTATGGAAGAAATGATGGTCGAAGCTGTGGAAAGAAACTATGTGGGCATTTTATGAACAATATTTCGAAATGTGCATTTTATCGCTTGAAAAAAAGAGAGGACTATAGCGGTTAAAGACTTGAGATAAGCTACCAGCCAGTAATCTCTCCTAAAAAATTTTAAACCGCTACAGTGCCTATATATATATATATATATATTATCGGAAAACGACATTTTTAGGGCAAAAAACGACTATGCCACTAAAGAACCAGAGGTGCGCTACGCATCAGGGACGTTTAGCATCGCGGATCCAATTTGGTTATCACGATTTTTTGCATCGCGAACACAATTTGTGCATCACGAACAAATTTGTGCATTACGAATCCAATTTCTGCATTGAGATTTTTGCATCGCGAATCAAATTTGTGCATCGTGAATCTAATTTGTCATTTCTATTTCATAACGATGCATTGCGATTCCAAAATCGATGCATCACAATTGAAATTTGATGTCTCGAAATTCAAACTAGTTTAATTTGCATCTCTTCCACCTTCTTCTTCCTCCTTTCGCTAATACATTATCCTTCAACCCAGCCCAGAAATAGGAATCTCCATTCCAATATCATACTTGATGAATCGGAAAATCGTTTACCTTTCGGGGCCGTTGCCCCCTGTTGGGAACAGTATGACTCGATTACCCTAGCAACATGTCAAGTCCTCTGAGAACTTTTGGGTTTTAGCGTATGAAGGAGGTTGTGTCTTAGTTAGACAAGGCGACCGCATTTGACAAGGCGGTCGCGTTCTAGGACAAAGCAACCACATTACTTTGGCATAATGTTTCTGTCATCAAAGCTGTCGTGTACATGAAATAATGCGACCGCGTTCATGTGACAGTTCTATTTTTTAGTTTCCTTGTTTAAATAAGTTTAGGGTTTGGTATTGTATCCTTATATTTAATTGTAGCCTTAAAACGAGTACATGGTTAGCTTAATAAAATTTCAAGAGTCTGTTGATCTCAATCTCTCTCTCTCTCTCTCTCTCTCTCTAATGGATCTTGCATTACTCTGTTAATTGTTTGCAATTGTTTCTGTTGTGCACTATTAGAGAATACTATATTTATTATTTATTCCTTTATTTACTGTAATTATTATTTAGTAGTAATTCTCTATATAGTTCATTTCCTTATATAGTTTTTGATTCCTTCCTTGTAAAGGTTTCTTGTACCACACTTCTAGTGTAACTAGCTAATTGTAACTCCCTATATAAATATGTGATTCAATCAATGGAAAGGTTATGTCGTTAGTCCTATCAATTGTGAATTTCTACATGGTATCATAGCTTTGCTCCTAAAACCTTCTTCTTGTTGCTGTCACCGCCACCCACAAAATTCCACCTCCATGACTAATGGTAATCAAACCCTTACCATCAAAAATCCCGTTGATCCAACCCAAATGTTCGACCTCATAAACATCTCCCACCACAACATCACCAAACTCACCTCCACCAACTACATAGCTTGGAAACTCCAAGTTCCCTCATTTGTTATGACCTCTACAAATTCATAGATGGCTCACACCCATGTCTGCCGCCCACCATCCTCGCCAAGGATGCTCAAACATCCAAGGATGTTCCAACCCCCAACTCGCAATACCAACCCTGGATTCGGTATGAAAAACTCTTGTTTGGTGCCTTTGTCAGCTTCCTCTCTGCTCCCTTGGGCCCCATGATTCAACAGGCCGCCACCACCCGCAAGGCATGGGAAACTCTGGCTCATACCTATGCTCGCCCGACACGCGACCACACCAAGCAGATCAAAGATTATCTTAAGTGATGCATCAGACGATATCGAACTACATGCAATCCATCAAGAGTCGTTCAGATGAACTTGCTGCCCTCAGCAAACCCCTCGACCATTAGAATCTTATTGAGATCATCCTCGCGGGCTTAGATGATGACTATCGCCACATGTTGATGTGGCCGAAGGCCGAGACACTCCCATCTTGTTTGATGAGCTCCATGAGAAACTCATCAACCGCGAACTGCTCTTGAAGCAATCCCAGCCCTCATCCTTATCTCATCGTGTTTCGGCCAATCCTGCTACCTCGAGGAACAACAACTCACATGCTCGACAGCCTTCCTCGTAAACTCGGCACGTGCCCTCTCAACCTCGGCAGCCACCCACGCCGTCCTCGGCTTCGGCTCCTCGGCCACAACGTCCTTATCTCGACAAATGTCAAGGCTGCCGCCAACAACAGGGTCACTCAGTTGCTCGCTGCCCCAACTTCTAGGTGGTCGCCATTACTCCTCAGTTCGCTGGTTGTCAGTCCTCGGTAAACGACTCATGGCAACCGTGGGCTCACCTAGCGACCACAACAGACACTACGACACCAAGCTGACGTCTTGACAGTGGTGTCTCTCACCATGTCACGTGTGATCTTGACAACCTTTCTCTGCACTCCAACTACACGAGCACTGACGACATGGTCATTGGTGATGGTACAGGCTTAAAAATATCCAAAACTGGTTCCTCCTCTATCCACACACCAACACACACATTTGCATTGCACAATGTTCTTTTTGTTCCTCACATGAAACACAACCTCATATTTATATCTCAATTCGACATCTCAAACAATACATCTATTGAGTTCTTACCATTTGTTTTTCATGTGAAGGATCTACTAACAGGGAGCATACAACTGACCGGGCAATCTAATGATGGTGTGTATGAATGGCCGACCATTGCCCCCTTTCCTCGCCCCTCTACTTGTGTAAGCTTTAAAGTCTCTCACCAAGACTTACATCATCGGCTTGGTCATCTATATGAACCCATCCAATGCCAGATTCTATCTAGTTTAGCGCTAGACACTACTCACATTAGACAATTGCACAATAATGATTATTTATGCAATAAAAGTCATAAAATTCATTTATCTCAATCTACTATTATGTCTACCTCCCCGCTCTAAATCATTTACTCTGATGTTTGGACCTCACCTCTTCATTATGTTGATGGATTTAAATACTATGTGATTTTTGTCGATAATTACACTCATTATATATGGCTCTAAATGAAAGTCTGAGGTAGCCACCATCTTTCCCCACTTCAAAGCCCTTGTGGAAAACTATTTCAAAACTACCATTGTCACACTTTACTAGGACAATGGAAGCGAGTACATGGGACTTTCCCAGGGACACTGGTTTGGCCACCTACCTGTCAGCTAATGGCATCTCTCAGCTCACCTCGCCACCCCATACTCCGGAACACAATGGATTCTCGGAACGTTGTCATCGCCACATTGTTGAGACCTGTCTTTCTCTTATCTCCCGCTACCCTTCTGGTTGTTTGTCTTCCAAACAGCGACCCCACCCACCTTGCTCGCCCTAATAAATCCACTCGAACCATCTGGTTACCTCCACATGACCTGCTCTCGACTTCATACACACTAACCTCACCCCAACCATACACTTCCTGCTACCAGCCCTGTACCTACTACTCAACCCTCCTCGGTACATAGTAACCTGCCCGAGGCTAGCACTGTGCCTGCTGCTTGTCCCATGACTGAGGATCGCACTATATCCATTGAACCCGAAACAGCTCCTGTGCCCGTTGCTCCAACTTCCTCGTCCCCTAGCCCCATGCCCGAGGATCGAACTGTGCCCGTTGAACTCGAGAGCGTCCATGTGCCCACTGCTACTAGTGGTACTTCAAGCATTGTTACTCGCTCCAATAATAATATCTACAAGTCGCTCACCAAACTGAGTCTTTCGGCTCAACTAGCAGCAGACAGCGAACCAACATGTGTCACTCAAGCTCTCAAAGATGTCAAGTGGCATCAAACCATGTCTGAAGAATATGATGCGCTAACTCAGAATGGTACTTGGGCCCTGGTTCCATCGGTTGAAGCTCATAATGTTGTTGGTTGTAAATTGATCTTCTGTATCAATTGTCATGTTGATGGCACCATTGATCGCTACAAATCTCACCTAGTTGCTAAGGGGTTTCACCAGCGACTAGGTGTTGACTATCATGAGACCTTCAGTCCGGTTTTTAAACCCACTAAAGTGAGATTAGTTCTCTCCCTAGCCGTCCACCGAGGATGGGCTCTTCGGCAGCTCGATGTGAACAATGTCTTTCTCTAAAGTACTCTCTCTGAGGAAGTATTCATGACTGGTTGCTTCAGGATTTATTAACAAGGACAACCCTCAGCATGTCTGTCAGCTTCACAATGCCATCTATGGATTAATGCAGGCTCCCCGAGCATGGTACAACGAACTGTGATAGTTTCTTCTTACTTCCGTCTTCAAAAATTCTGTGACTGACACGTCGCTGTTCATACTTCATACAAGGGGCACCATCATCTATATTCTTGTCTATGTAGATGACATCATCATAACTAGGAACCAGCCCGCTGCAGTTCAGACCTTCATATCTCTGCTCACTAGTCGCTTCTCGCTCAAGGACCTTGGTGATCTTCATTATTTCTTTGGTGTCGAAGTTGTTAAGCGACCAAGTGGTTTTTAAACAATTTAGGAAGAATACGTTGTAGCTGGAGCTGTAGAAGGAGATGATCTGGGTATTATAGGAATAATCTATAGAAACTGATAAAGTTTAGGAATAATGACATAACATTTCCATTGATTTAATCACATATTTATAGGGAGAATTACAATTAGGGTTACACTTGGAGTAAGGTACAAGAAACCTAAACAAGGAAGGAAACATAATAAGGAAAGAACTATACAAGATAATTACCATTAACTAATAATTACAAATAAACAAGAATAATAAATACATTATTCTCTAACATGTCCCCGCAAGATGGATGGCCGAGAGGAGAGTCCAATCTTGTGAAGTAATTGATGAAACCGTTGGCGAGCAAGAGGCTTGGTCAGTACATCGGCCAACTGATTAGCCGAGGAAACATGACAAACCCTCATAATCCCATCCTGAACTTGTTGCCGGATGAAATGAAAGTCCAGGGCCACATGCTTCATGCGAGTATGGAAGATCAGGTTGAAACAGAGACTGGTGGCACCGACATTGTCACAGTAAATGACGGGCTGAATGGAGGAGGTGATACCGAGCTCGTCGAGTAAAGACATAATCCAGGGAACTTCAGCAGCAGTGGCAGCGATAGACCGGTATTCACTCTCAGTCGAGGAGCGAGCAACAGTGCATTGTTTGTTGGAGCTCCACAAGACCGGGTTGCTACCTAGGTAAACAATGAAGGCACTTGTGGGGGTGTAGTCGTCTTTGTTGTCCGCCCAATCAGCATCAGTGAATGCATGGAGAGATTGGGGGGGGGGACTGGCGATGAAGTACAATGCCATGATTAATAGACCCACAGAGGTACCGAAGAACACGTTTGGCCGCATTCCAATGCTCGGTAGTCGGCATATGCATGAACTGAGAGAGTTTGTTGAAGACATAGGCCACATCTGGATGAGTAAGAGACAAATACTGAAGACTCCCAATCACTGCCCGAAATTATGTCGGATCCGTGAGAGCTGTACCCGATTGAAAAGTTAAGTTTGGTGAGGTGGGAAGTGGAGTAGCAACCGGGCGAGCATCTGTCATGTCCGTGCGAGCAAGAAGATCGGTAATGTACCCACGCTGTGAGAGCAAGAGACCACTTGGTCGTTTGATAACCTCAACACCAAGAAAATAATGAAGGTCACTAAGGTCTTTGAGGGAGAAGCGAGCACCGAGCAAGGAGATGAAGGTCTGGACTGCAGCGGGCTGGTTCCCAGTGATGATGATGTCATCAACATAGACTAGAAGATAGATGGTGGTGCCCCCTGTATTAAGATGAACAAGGAAGTGTCTGCCACAGAATTTTTGAACCAGGAGGCAAGGAGAAACTGATGCAGTGCATTGTACCATGCGCGGGGAGCCTGCTTGAGACCATAGATAGCCTTGTGAAGTCGACAAACATGCTGAGGGTTGTCTTTGTCAGGGAGGCCAGGTGGTTGAGCCATGAACACCTCCTTGGACAGAGTGCCTTGAAGAAAGGCATTGTTCACATCCAATTGCCGGAGATCCCATCCTCGACATACGACCAGTGAGAAAACAAGACGAACAGTGGTCGGTTTAACCATCGGCCTAAAGGTCTCGTGATAGTCAGCTCCTCGTCGCTGGTGGAATCCCTTGGCCACAAGACGAGCTTTGTAGCGATCAATAGTGCCGTCAGGGTGTCATTTTATGCGGAAGATCCATTTGCAACCAACAATATTACGAGCATCTGTCGCGGGAACCAGATCCCATGTACCATTACAAGTTAAAGCATCAAACTCCTCAGACATAACCTGGCGCCACTTGACATCTTTGAGAGCTTGAGTGATACATGTTGGTTCGTTGTCCGCTGCCAATTGAGCCGAGAGACTCATTTTGACTTGAGGTTTGAAAATATTGTTCTTGGAGCGGGTAACCATGGAGGATGTGCTAGCGGGCACAAGAACATATACAGCGGGCAGGGGATCAGATTCAGTGGGCATAGGACCGGTGGGCACTGGGCTATCCTTGGTCATGATACGAGGTGCTGAGGAAGGCGGAGCAACAGGAGTCTCAATGTTATTCACTTTCATAGAGCTAGGGGCCGAGTAAGGTTGAGCAGTGGGCACAGTGGTATCCTCGGGCATAGGAGCTAGAGGAGGAAGGTGGTGTAGGGGCAAGCTGAGATCAACCATATTTTGATTAGTGCTAGAAGCCACGGACGGAGAGGTACCGGAGCGAGCAGTAGACGGTGTGTATGAAGTAGAGAGTAGCTCGTGTGGAGGGAACCAAGGGGCACATGTGTAGATAGTCGGGCGAATAGAATGGGTGGCCGAGGTGTACATAGGAAAGGCAGACTCAAAAAGCGAACATGACGTGAAACAAAGAGCTTGGTGGTGCTCGAATCGTAACACAAATAGGCACTATGAGTGAGTGAGTAGCCTAGGAAGACACATGGGGTGGAATGAACAGCCAGTTTGTGGGCGGAGTAGAGGCGAAGCCAAGGGTAGCAAAGACAACCAAAGGCACAGAGTTTGGAGTAGTTGGGCAGAGATTCAAACAGTTTGTGGTAGGGAGATAGGTGATCTACGGTGGGTGTTGGTAGATGATTTATGAGGTAGGTGGCGGTTTGGAAGGCAAACGACCAGAAAGGCAGCAGAAGAGATGCGTGAGAGAGAAGAGAAAGACCGGTCTCAACAATGTGCTGATGACGATGTTCCGAGAACCCATTGTGTTCCGGGGTGTGAGGAGGTGAGGTGAGATGAGAGATGCCATGAGCGAACAAGTAAGCAGCCAAGCCAGTGTCCGGGCAAGTCCTATGTATTTGCCACCATTGTCCGAGTAAAGAGTGACAATGGTTGTTTTAAAATAATTTTCGACCAGGGCTTTGAAGCAAGGAAAGATAGGGGCAACCTCAGATTTTCGTTTGAGCGGGTAGAGTCATATGTAGTGAGTGTAGTAATCAAAAAATATGACATATTATTTAATTTGGAGCGGGAAAGAAGACACTAAAATATATTACGTGAAAAAGGAATTTTGTGACTTTTATTGCATAAACAATTAGTACAATGTTTTTGTTTGATGCGAGTAGTGTCTAACGCTACGCCTAAACTAGATAGAATCTGGCAATGGATGGGTTCAGAGGGATGGTCAAGCCGATGATGCCAGTCATGGTAAGAGACTTTAGAACCTACACAAGCAGATGGGCGAGTAGGAGGAGCTGTGGTCGACCATTCATACACACCATCGTTAGATTGCCCGGTCAGCAGAATGCTCCCTGTCCATAGATCTTTCATATAAAAAGAAGTTGGTAAGAGCTCAATAGAAGTATTATTAGAGAGACAAAATTGAGATATGGAAATAAGATTCTTTTTCATGTCAAGAACAAGGAGAACATTATGTAAGACAAAAGTGTGTGATGGTGTATAAAGTGAAGAGAAACCAGTTTGGGAGATAGGAAGCCTGGTACCATCACCAATGACCATGTCATTTGTGCCCGTGTAGGAGGTGTGAAGGTGGAGATTGCCAAGGTCACTGGTAACATGGTGGGAAGCACCACTATCGAGAAGCCAGCCTGGAGTCCATTTGTCCATTGAGGTCGCTAGATTGGCACGCAGTGTCCAGCCACTTATCGATGAGGAAGTGGTAGCTTGGGTGTTGGTGGCAATTAGCTGGTAAGTCGGACAACGAGCAACTGTGTGAGCTTGTTGACGGCAGCCTTAATACTTACCATGATATGGACGTTGTTGCCGAGGAGCTGGTGCCGGAGCCTGCTGTGAAGGATGCCGAGGTTGAGAGGAAGCCTGGCAAGCATACGAGGAAACGTGCCGAGCATGCGAGTTGGTGTTCCTCGGAGTAGCAGGATTGGTAGTGACTGGATGGGAGAAGAACGCGGGTTGAGATTGTTTCAGGAGCAGCTCACAGTTGATGAGTTTTTCATGAAGCTCATCAAAGGATATGGGGGTATCGCGTCCTTCAATCACATCCACTATGTGACGGTAGTCATCATCCAACCCACCGAGGAGGATCTCAATGAGGTCCTCATGGTCAAGCAGTTTGCCCAGAGCCGCGAGTTCATCAACCCGACTTTGACAGACTGCATGTAGTCGGAAATCGAATGAGTTCCCTTGGTTGCTCGTGTTGTTTCTCATTTGTATTTTGATTTACATATGTTCATACATTACATTAGTTTTATACATTAGTGGCTAACTGGGCTGCGTATCAATTAGTGTGGCAACTGTGTATAGAACTTTGTCATAGAATAGTTTTTTATAGGCTTCATAGGTTCAGCGGAAGACTTCAGGAAAGCTTCATCTGAAGACATCATTCAAGATCCGAGCACCTTGTCTCAGACGTGTTCAAGCATGACGTGTCCACTCACCAAGTCTTTGTGGATTAATTAAATTCAGACTTTATCAGTTTGAATTTGAATTAAGACATTCTCTGACTTCTCAGACACGCCTGACTAGCTTTTCGAAAAGCAAGAAAACTTTCGCCTTCTGAACAGTGACAGAGCAGGTGAACAGACTAACACTTACAGTCTGTACCAACTTTTGCAGGTCTGAAATTCTGATTGATCACCTACCAACTCCTGCAACATCTCTGCACCACTCCCTGCTCAGTATCAGTGAAGACGAAACCCTTAAGTCAGCTCCATGCATTTAATGCATTCAACCTAATAGAGCTGTTACACTTCGTCTTCTCCAACGGATCTCAAGAATGCTCCAACTATAAATACTGCCATTAAAGACTGAATAACAAGTCCTAAAATGCTCTGAACTTCTCCAACAACATATAGTCTTTATACCCAGTGCATTCAAGAGATCGTAAACTGATCTAGAAGTCCTCGACAACAATCAAGAAGATCTGCATCAACATTTATCTTAAGCTTCTGATTGTTGTTCTTTAAACTATTCTTCTGCACAATTGAATATCTTGTTTATCCAGATATTCAATTCTCAAACCCCCAAACACAAGTCAAATATTTTGTACACGATCCATTGGATATATTCTTTGTAATAGAACTAGTGGAAAGCATAGTGCACATTTAAATCCAAGGTTGACTGCCTTGGTGGTGGACGTAGCACTCTTTATAGTGTGAACCATCTCAAAATACTTGTGTTCTTCCTTTTCTGTTGATTACTGCTTTGAACTGTTTCATATCTATTTACTTATCTCTTCAAACAGCAGACTTGAGTATTCAGCCAAGTCTACTGGTAGTCCTTCACCGACAAACCTAAACTGTCTTCCTTACAAGACTTCCGCTACTTCAATCTCTTTAATAGATTGCAAGTGCTTGTTTTTAGAACATATGCGAAAAGTTTTTAAGTGTTTAATAAGCTATTCAACCCCCCCTCTTCTAGCTTATTATTGTGCCCTTTGGGACTAACAACTCGCTTGAGGTAATCTTTGATCTGTATGATGTGGCCGTGAGTTGGGCGAGCATAGGTGTGAGCCAGGATGTCCCGGGCTTCACGAGTAATGGCGGCCTGTTGGATCATAGGAACCAGGGGAGCAGACAAGAAGCCAACAAGAGCCCCAAACAGGAGTTTGTCTTGGCGAATCTATGGTTGGTGGTGAAGGTTTGAGGTGGGGACGTCCTTGGATGATTGAGCATCCTTGGTTAGGAGTGTGGGAGGCGGGCAGGGGTGATCCGTCTACAAACTTGTAGAGATCATAGCCAATGAGGGTGGCCTCAACTTGGAGTTTCCAAGGTATGTAGTTGGTGGAGGTGAGTTTGGTGATGTTGTGGTGGCAGATATTGATGAGGTCGAAGGTTTGAGTGGGATCAAGAGGGTTTTTAATGGTGAGGGGGTGATTTCCGTTAGCCATGGTGGAGGGTGGTTAGGGCGGTGGCTAGAGGAAAAAGAAGAAGAAGGTTTAGGAGCAAGGCTCTGATACCATGTAAAAACTGATAAAGTTTAGGAATAATGGCATAGCCTTTCCATTGATTAAATCACCTATTTATAAAGAGAATTACAATTAGGGTTACACTTGGAGTATGGTACAAGAAACATAAACAAGGAAAGAAATATAATAAGGAAAGAACTATACAAACTAATTACCACTAACTAATAATTACAAATAAACAAGAATAATAAATACATTATTCTCTAACATAATCTTTGGAAAGCGCCTTTTATTGGTTGGAAAAAAAAAAGACTGCAGCGGTTAAAAAATTGAGAAAACGAATCGGCCAACAATTTCAATTCTTCTACATTTTTATTTGGACAAAATTTTAGGAAAAACAATTTTACGGGTATCTTTTGTGAGACGACTCTCCCTGATCCGATCCACCTTGTATTGATAGGATCGTGTGAAAGAGTGAGGCTCCGTCTTACATGAAACCTCTTCTTTTATCCCATTCCCATACCTTGGTGGTTGTATTTAAGGAAATAGTCTCTCTTACTTGAACATTGATCGGGCAATATGTGAAAGTAAAACCGGACTTGTTTTATCAATCAATCTCTTTGTTTCCGTCAAAATTATCTAACAGGAACAACATCTGGTTTAGAGAGGAGAAGAGAAGAAAGACCGGCAGGAATATGGTTAATCCGAAAAATATAAAATACAGAAGTAATAGGACAACTTTAGTGAAAGTGGAGTAGTTTAAAATAGGCCCTTAACTCCAAAAAAATAGATTAGAAATAAGAGTATTACTCATCTCTTGGCTTCAGAGTTACTAGTGCTATTACACTGCAGGCTAGGCTTCCCAGAATGTGTTTTAGTGTTTTATATACAGGCAACAGAAATTCAAATTAGCAATATTATCATACAGCACATCCTAATTTCACTATACAACTATCAGAAGCCAGCAATCAAAATGTTAATACAACAAAGTCATTGATCACAAACAAACCGAAAAATACATTAATTTTTCTACCGAGGACTTCTGCCACGCAGCAACGACGATTTCTTCTTGTTGCCCCCTTTCTTCCTTCTAAAAAGTAGCTTTCTCAGCAAGCTAATACCTTCACTCCGCTTCTTATTCGTCATAATCACCAGCTGCGCTCCTGGTACTTCATACAAGCTCGGTCCACTACTGGAGTGCAGAATGGATGATACCTTCATCTCAGTAGTGCTTATAATTTCTTTGGTCTGTGGGGTGTTTGGATCATCTATTACAACTCCATCTTCAGCTAGCATACGGTCACGCAGAGATGCATGCAGGGTTGATGTCTTGTCACTGCTCTTAGATAACAATTTGTCGAGTACTGGTGATTCCTTAGGTGAAGTCGGTGATGATTTTAGCTGTTCCCCATGGTTTAATATGGTTTCTTGGCACACCACAATCTTTGGCAAGTCGTCTGGAATCTCCCAACCCTGTAAAATATGGAATGACAATATGACATCTGATGAATATATTTTGTTGTAATTAAAAATAGAAAGGAACTTACTGTTTGGAGTGACTTTTCATCCAGCTCTTCATTGTCTATCTGAAGTTCCTTGCTAGAGACACTGGATAGATCACAGAATAACAGAAATCAGACAGCATTTTTTCTGTTCCATTTTCCGTGTTATGTGTGTAAATATTGTTTACTTGGTGCATAATCGAAACAAAAAGAAATTTGTACCTCTCTAGTTGGACTTGAAGCTGAAGACAGGTTGCTTCCAATTCTTCACAGTAGTGGTTCCCATCTTCCAATTCTACTTCAAGAGATGATAGCTTCTGAAGAAGCTCATTTGATTGAACTTTGCAAACAGTTAGCTGCGTATCAAGATCCTCATTCATCCGCTTTTGTTTTTCAAGCTGGTCCTCGACCAACCTTTTTGATTCTTGTAGACTTTCGAGTTCTAATTGTAGCCTCTCAAGTTCTGATTCCCCAAGCTGATTTCCAATGTCTACACTATCAGAAGAGTTCCAATTAATGTAGCCACTGATGGGAAGCGACTTTGAAGCCTCAGTTTCAATTGTTGGGCCTAACTGATCTGTGTACTTCAAAGCTACTCGAATGTCCTCCAAGATTTCATCGATGCTTCTTTTCGAAATGCGGGTTTGCTCCAAGATTGCTTTCAAAATATTCTGAATCCAATCACAGGGTTTTTCAGTTGACAAGTCTTTTGATTCCATGTCAATGGAATCATATTCTTTCACTGGAACTAGCTCCTTGCCTACGGAATCACAAGAATCTCCAGATGGAGGATTAACAGAAACTATCGCTAACTTCTCCATTTCAACAAAATCATCCATTAGGTGATCCGAGACTCCGATCATTCTGCCTTCGGATGCATTTTCTCTCTCCTCTTGTTTCAGATTTTCCAGCTGTGAAAGTAAGGCAGCAGCCCACGATCCAAATCTATCAATCAGCTCCATGGACTTCGGGCTCTTTGAATGGTCCCCAACATGATCTTCAACCTGCGATAATTTGGAAGCCAATAAAGCAAAAGCAGTTCTCAGTGAACGGAGCTCCTCATCCTTGCTGCCTGCAATTTCTTTGAGATTCTTGTTTTCTTCTTCCACATCGCATGCCCGTTCCATCATGAGATTGATTCTTCTCTCAGAAACTTCACATGGTCCTCTTCCCTGCATTTTAACTTCCCTCTTCATCTTTGCCAAAGCTGCGGGACCAGGAAGTCGCTTCTCCACCAGCACACGTAAACTCTGGCATTCAGCTTCTAACCTCCTGATTTTCTTTACACTTTCCAAGTGTTTCTTTTCCAATGCATCTGCAGATCGACGGTTGAACTCCAACTCCTCATTTCGAATCGCGAGCTCTTTCTCGAGCATTTGAAATTCATGGTTCAAGAAAGTTTTTTCTTTTTCTGTTGAATCTAGTTTAGCCATTAGTATATTGAACTCTCCGGACACCTGAGATATTTTTTCCAAGTGTTTCTTTTCCAATGCATCTGCAGATCGACGATTGAACTCCAATGCCTCATTCTGAATCTCGATCTCCTTCTTGAGCATTTGAAGTTCATACTTCAAGAAAGCGTTTTCTTTTTCTGTTGAATCTAGTTTAGCCATTAGTATATTGAACTCTCCAGTCACCTTAGACATTTGTTCACTTATATCATTATTCAATTTCTCTTTCAATAGGAGGGCCTTAGTAAGCTGTGAATTCTCAACTGATAGATCTGCTACCCTTCCACTTGTTTCCACATACTTTTCCTCTAATTTCTTATATTTCTTCTCAAGTTCCTTAGAGGTCTTCACCACAGCTTTGTGCACCCTTTCATCCCGTTCTTCTCTAGCAAAGCTCAGTTTTAGTATGCGATCCTTCAATTCAGTATAAAACATTTCACGTTCAGCAACTTTTTGGGGTAAGGCTTCATCTAATTCTTGCTTCCGGAGCACTGCTTCAGCCTTGGCCTTCTCCCAGCCTGGAATAAATTGAATTGAACCAAAAATATTCCGAAAGGAGCATAATCAAGAATGGACAAATTGGAGAAAATATAGGAGGTATTAACCACCTGCAATGGCTTCTTGTGCCACTTTTGAATGAATCGACACAAGGTCATCTTTAGCATTACACTCGCAGAGAAGGGAAGTTATGTTCTCATGTAGAGTTTTCTCTTCTTGATTTCCTTTCATATATAATCCATTTTTATCATTTGCAACAATTGTCTTCTCAGAAGTTTTCTTCTTCCAAAGCTGCATACCGTGGTCCATAATTTACTGCTTGAAACAAAAATGAAACTGTTAACTTTTTAAGGACACCTTCAATCATAATATATTTGTAATAATAAGGAAAAAGGGAAAGAGCACTTATTTTTTGATTCACAACTATTACAGACTGCACAATAGGACGGTGGTTAGATAATTTTCTTTCAAATATCAAACAGCTATGAAGTAAAATGTGAGAGCTAAGCTGTATGTCAGGGGGGGGGGGATTTAACCTGTGAATTCTTGCTTATGTGCACGGCTCAGTGAAAACGAAGGTAGGTGCTTGTTCTGTCACTGGACCATGATGAATCGAAGCAACTGAAGCTGCGTAAATAGCAAAAGGATCAGTCATAATATTTAATTTGTTCTATTTCTAGGATACAGTTAGGAAAGTCGCGTGCATGAAAACATGTAAAGTGCTCGAATTAATGCAATGTTCAAATCAATTTTTGAAAGATGAACTACTTATGCTCACTTCCTAGGTTGTCAGAATGGCGCAAGATCAGGTCGCCAAATATGTCTAAATCACTTGTGAGCAAAAAGCACTGATTAAATGTTATTTCCTTTTAAATTTATAATAGCTAATCCTAATCCTAACAGACCTAACCCATTATATAACATGCCAAGTTGGCAAGTTGCCAACCTCTCCGGTGCGCCATATCAAGAGTTTCACAGCCTAGGATTTCCGGACAAAACAGAATTATATATATCAAACCACCGGAGGACAAAAGGGTACCAAATTTTTGCTTAGAACTTAGAACCCCGCCAACAAGCTACTTTTCTTTTCGCACGTCAATGGCCATGGAAACAAATTAAACCTGGAAACAAATGTAACTAACTAAACTAAACCAAGACAGAAAACCTAGAAACCCTATATGATATTTGCATGATTCAGACTTAGAAAACCAAAAAATATATATAATCTACCATCAAGAAAGCAACCCTTTCCAGTTTCCATTATCATCATAGGCAAAACACACACCAAAAAAATAAAAAGAGTAGTAGAGCTAGAGGTTTAATTAATAATATGATGTGTAAAGCTGTTAGAGAGCTTACCATAAGTTGGTGATGAGGTTTAGATTTAGAGAGAAGCCGCCGTAGTCGATAACTTTGATGGATCAGGGTCAGTCAATGTCTGCTGCTCATGCTGATATGATCAATTAGAGTTGTTTCAACAATTCTAAAACTTCTTTTAACAAACATCTCTTTCTTCTTATAGTTTTTTGTTTTTTAATTAGTAAAGTATATTTTAAATGAAAAGCTTATTTGGTGGGTGCTAACTGCTAAGTTAATAAACTAGGTAGTATATTTGGTATACACATGTTAAACACTATTTGGAGCTTATAATTACAAATTTTTTTAAACATTTTAAATTAGATAAATTATAGGTAACCCCCTCAAATATGGGTCAGATTCAAATTATGTCTCTTAACTATTAAGTGAAGCAATGTGCTCCCCTTGACTTATATGTTTTTTTAATTGCACCTTCTATTTAGTATTTAGGCATTGTTGCTTGAATTGACATAAAATGTTCACCTAAAACTCACATGACCATCTTTAGGTATTACTTATTACCATAATGCACTTTTGATATTTTAATTGACTATCTTTCTCTTATTACCTTCTTTGTAGTTTGTATGTACAAGATAGTCAATTGAAAATCAAAAGGGCATTATGGTAAAATAAATAAATAAAACCTAAAGATAATCACGTGAGTCTCAAGTAAATATTTTTGTAACTCAATAAACTGTGCTTAAATAAAATGTATAATTAAATAAAATACTATAGTTAAGGAAGACATTTACTTTCATTAATAGTTGAGGGTAATTCGAAACTAACTCATAGTTGAAGACAAAATGTTGTAATTCCTTGTTTTAAATAAATGAAATGTTATATTCCCTTTGTTAATGAATAATCGTCTATTCGATTGAGCACACGGATTAAGAAATTAACTATGTTATAAATATTGATAGAAGATGATGCTTATTTAAAGTCTTTTGAAACATGTAATCATAATTAAAATAAATAAAAAATAAGGGATAAATAAGTAAGAAAAAATAGAAAGATAACAATTTTTTGAATGGAAAAAAAATAAAAGCAAGAAATTCTCATTTTACAAATATTATATAAAATGTGTTTCATGTCATGATGAGTGATAGGAGTGAAATGATGTATTCGAAGACCCGTCACCCGTCGGGCTCAAAACGTGTCGGAATGAAACCAAAATACTGCTACCGAAAGGCCACAAACTTCTTCATCAATCCCCACTTCAAAAGTGGAAATGATAATAACAATGGACAAATACGTAGCGCATTAAAATACTTATCATGCATATCAAGACTTGTGCCAACTGCCAAAGATGGATTACTATTTTAATTTTATACCCAAATAAATTGTTTTTTCTCTTTTATATAGTGCCTCGTGTGCCACGTATTTTAGAGAAAGGAAAAGGTTCCATCAATTACTTCATTTTACTTTCCATCCAATTTACTCACCACCAAATAAGTTTCTATTCATACAACACTTGATTCAATAATTTTAAGAAGGATTTATGATTATTTTATGTAAAATGGATTTTCTTAACCCGATTCATCGTGTATTTATGAATTGAGTTATGAAAGAATAAAATCTCGTCTAACGAGTTAAGATTCTTAAAATAATATTAGATACCTACCATAATTTTAGTAACTGAAAAAGTTTCAAAGTGTTTTTAAAACGAGTCCAGATCTCCTGTATCACTTGTGTGTCACTGGTGTACTATTTTTCATTTCAATCATTGCATCCCAATCATTGTATCTCAACTAATGGTTGAGATGAGAAGTGATACACTAGTGACACACACAAGTGTTACAGGAGATCTAAATTATTTTAGAACACTCCTCGGATACAAAATGAATGTTTAATTTTAACGATTTAAGGAAATTTGAAAAGTTGACTTTTTAATGACTTGAACGTTTAATTCGTTACCTTTTTTAGGGAAATAAATATAGAAGTAGTACAGTAAAATGTAAAAATGTTTTGACTAGAAATTAGTCCATTGTTTTACTTAGCTTGTGGGACCGCCGTCAAATATGCAGATTCACACCGGCGGCGCCGGCATATCCCGAGGCCAACAAATATATCGACATCCGCCCCGACGCCCTCACCCCGTCTTCTTAGCGTTCGTAGTCGGCATCGACCGATGATTCGATGAAGAAGGAGAGTAATTGTAGCAACTCATCGAGTTGGTACGATGATGATGATGATTGATGATTGATGGTGATGACGCAGAGAAGGACGTCGCCGGATTCCGCTTATGGATCCGTGTGCCTGTACCGGTTTTACTCACCAAGACTGGCGACTGCCTTGGCTCAACCGCAGCAACCGTTTGCTCTCCTCCCTCTTTCTCCCTTTATTTAAGTATGTCGTTCTAATACACTAGTAATGTTTGGGTAAGGTTTGATAAGTTTGTTAGAAATAATAAAATTATTTATAAACACAAATAAATAATGAGAAAAACTTATAATTTTGCATGAATTATGTTTCCCTCACTCAGAAAATTTTTTTATGCAAAATTTACGAGTAAGTATCACGTGAGACTGATTTATGGATCAAATTTGTTAGAAGAAATCTTAGTCTTTTACAATTCAAATCACCAAAACACGACAAATTGAATAAAAAAGATTCATCCAATGTACATGAATAATTTTTTCTAAGTTTTTGTCAAAAAGTTAATTTTAATTTCAAATCACATTACTATTTTATCCCCATATCGGAAGAAATAATGTACTCAACATCTACAAACTTTTAGACACCAAGACCCACAAAACACATCTCGGAAAACTACTCTTTATACCAATGTATTATTTGATATCAAAATAATCTTGTTGTATTACAAATGTTTTCAATTTACTCAATTTGGGGGAGGAATGGTAGAAGTGTACAAATAGCTTGGACAAAGTGTCACTAATTTCGTTAAGTCTCCGTCCAATTTTATTAATGAAGGAATGATGTGGATGCTTAAGGGTTATTTTCATAAAATTTCAAAGTAGAATTTGTTAATGTTATCAATACATGGAGCTACACTTTCCTTTGAAACTTTATGAATGAAATGTCCACATCATCGTTATGTTAATGAAGTTGTACGGACATTTAACGAAATTGGTGACATTTTGTTCAATTTTTATGTGCGTGCTTTGTCAACATTTATAATATTGAAATCGCGAGGTTATTTTGGTCTTTCCCAAATAATAGGTTGGCATAAAAAGTAGTTTTCCCCGACATATTATTACAAACCGAACATATCATAACCAACAAAGAAGAAGCATTAACATTATAAACAAGCTGATTATATATGATTCTGTAACAAATCAAGATCACTAAACCACGAAAATGAATGATAAAGGGGTAGGGACATAAACAAACTTGTGGTTAGAGTCAACTTTGGTTCATCAATTGTGTTTCAATATAGAAGTTTTAATAATTAATTTACCATTAATATTACTAGGAAGCCTTTGATCCAATGGACAATATAATAGTAACTATCAATGATTAGTGAGATAAATTAACATTAAAATCATATATATATATATATATGAAAGTACATAAAAATGATGTGGCTTTTTATGTGTTATATTATTAACACAACTTTTTAACTTATAGTGGAGCCCATAAAATATTAAATAAGATGGATGATACATTGAAAACCACATTATTTGTCGCACAAATTTGAGTACACATTAAGTAGCTTTAACATTACTATGAGTTGAGTATCTGAATTAATGTTTGGAGTATTTGTTGGTGTTACTCAATGAATACACAACCTAAAATCAAATAAATAAATTTGATTAGAAACTGTTAAAAGTATATTTACAATAGAAGTTAACATATCCATTGCCTCAATTTGGACTTCTTCCATCATCCTTTTCATCTGCATCCCCATTAACAGTTGAAAACTTATATTGAACTTTCCTGAATTAGGTAGGGTTCCTTTACGTTCATCAAGGGTGAAAAATAGGTCTGATAATTGTAATTCATTACCCATTAATCCACCCAACTCAACCTACTAATTATCCAACCCAACTTAACCCATTAATATTTTTGGGTTGAAGCGGGTAACCTGTTTCGACCCAATAATATTAACATGTCGCGTCGGTTTAAAGTAGCCCGGGTCCGTTACCCATTTCGACTAGTGTCTTTTTATGCTATAAATTTATGCTTTTTGGGGAATTTTTTTGGGTTGAGACGGGTTGACCCGCTTTAACATGTTACCCGCTTCAACCCGACCCATTTTGATCCAACCATTTCAACGCATTGAACATTTGGGTTCTAATGGGTTTCGACCTGTTTCAACCCATTACTTATTCCAACCCAACTCACCCAATAGTCAGGCCTAGTGAGAAATAATAAATCTAAATTTAGATAGATCTTAAGTTGCTTTAAAGTAAATATTCTAACAAAATGCTTCCTTCCAGCCACTTTCATCTTGTCAAATCAAATGCACCTAAACCTTTGTAATACCACATATGTAAAAGATTCAAACAACTCATTGGGCTGAATAATAAACAGAACTACTCGATTTTAGCTCGTGTTCGGTTTGACAAAAAGCTCGTTTGGTTCTTGAGACAATCAAACCAATCTCAACAACAACAACAACAAAAAACTCGATTGTCTTTTGATAATATGAAGCTTCTCGAGCTCGACTTTTGAGATTGGTTCGAGAACAAACCAAGAAACAACATTTCAAGTTTACTAATAGCAAATGTAACTCATGGACACCTGACCTGGATCTCGTTAATGTATTTGTGTGACAATCATTTATCTCATCAAAATCTCTTTATTCGATTCTAATGTGTTGATACGTACTCCCCAAAAAATGTGTTTCGTATACAGGCATCAGAGGTCCACAATTTGATATAGCACATCCTAAATATACTAATACATCTATGCACTGCATTATATTCAAAATGATAATACAACAAAGCCATCAAACAATACTTATTTTATATCTCCCAAGTACTTCTGTAACGGGATTTCTTCTTGTTGCCCCCTTTCTTCCTTCTAAAGAGTAGCTTTCTTAGCAAATTAAATCCTCCACCCCGCTTCTTATTTGGTACAATTGCCAGCGTTCCTGGTACAGTAGTTTTTACTTCACAGAAGCTAGGACCACAACTGGAGTCAAGAATAGGCAGCGGAGTCTTCATCTCAGTAGTGCTAATAATCTCTTTGGTCTTTGGGGAGTTTGGATCCACTGCTTCAAATCCATCCTCAGCTAGACGATCACGTAGAGATGAGTGCTGCCTCAATGTCTTGTTTCTGGTCTTAGATAAATGTCTTGATTCCTTTGGGGAAGTCGGTTCTTTTAACTCTGTCAAATGGTTCAATATGGTTTCTTGGCACTCTGCAAGTTTTGGTGAGACGGCTGTGATTTCCCAACCCTGTAAATATTCAAAAAGACAGCTCTTTTAGTATGGTATGTGATAAGTATGCTACTATGCTGATGTACAAATAGGAAGGAACTTACGGCTTGGAACAACTTATCGTCCTTCTCTTCATTGTCTTTCGAGAGTTCCTTGCTAGAAACACTGCATATAGTATACCACATAAGCTTATAGAAATCAGACAATGTTACATTTTTTCCCTTCAAAGCTTACTGTCTTGATGGGGCATATGAAATTGAAACAGTAAAACATGTACCTCTCTAGTTGGCGTTGAAGCTTAAGACAAGTTGCTTCCAATTCTTCACAGCAGTGACTCTTATCGTCCAGTTCTACTTCGAGAGATGATAGCTTCTGGAGAAGCTCATTTAATTGATCTTTGGAAACATTTAGTTGCGCATCAAGATCTTCGTTTATCAACTTTTGATTTCCAATTTGGTCCTCGAGCAGCCTTTTAAATTCTTGCAGACTTTCCAGTTCTGATTGTAGTCTCTCAACGCTTCGTTCTGATTCCACAAGCTGATTTTCCATGCCCATGCTATTCAAAGAGTTTGAGTTGATGTAGCCACTAATGGGAAGTGGCTTTGAAGTTTTAAGATCGGTTGTTGCGCCTGACTGATCTGTGTACTTCAAAGCTACTCTGATGTCCTCCAAGATTTCATCAATGCTTCTTTTTGAAATGCGGCTTTGCTCCAAGATCACTTTCAAAACACTCTGCAGCCAATCATAGGGTTTTTCGGTTGATAGAAATCCTGACTCCATGTCAATGGAATCACGTTCTTCTGTTGGAAGTAGTTCCTTGCCTATGGAATCATAAGCGTCTCCAGATGGAGGATCAACAGAAACTATTGCTAACTTTTCCATCTCAACGAAATCATCCATTAGGCTCACATTTGAAACTTCGGTCATTCTGCGTTCAGATGCATTATCTCTCTCCCCGTGTTTGAAATTTTCCAGTTGGGAAAGTAAGGCAGAAGCCCATGATCCAAATCCATCAATTAGCTCCATGGACTTTTGGCTTTTTGAATGGTCTCCAAGTTGATCTTCAACCTGCGATAATTTGGAAGCTAATAAAGCAAATGCACTTCTCAATGAACAAACTTCCTCATCTTTGCTGCATGCAATTTCTTTGAGAATCTTGTTTTCTTCTTCTACTTCACATACCCGTTCAATCATGAAACTGATTCTTCTATCACGAACTTCTCGAGGAACCCTTCCCTGCATTTCAACTTCACTCTTCATCTTTGCCAAAGCAACAGGACCCAGAAGTCGCTTCCGCACCAACACACGTAATTTCCGACATTCAGCTTCTAACTTTGTAATTTTCTTTACATTTTCCGAGTGTTTATTTTCTGATGCCTCCACAGATTGACGGTTGAACTCTATCTCCTCATTTCGAACATCGAGCTCTTTTTCGAGCTTTTGAAATTCAGATTTCAAGAAAGTATTTTCTTTTTCTGTTGACTCTAATCTAGCCAATAGTGCATTCAACTCTCCTGTTACCTTGGACATTTGTTCACGTGTATCATCAATCTGTTTCTCTTTCACTTGGAGGGCCGTAGTAAGCTGAGAATTCTCGAACGTTAGGGTTGCTACTATTTTACTTGTTTCCACATACTTTTCCTCTAATTTCTTATGTTTATCCTCAAGTTCCTTTGAGGCCTTGATCACAGCGTCGTGTACCCTCTTATCCTGCTCTTCTCTAGCAGAGCTGATCAGTTGCTGAGCGCAGCCCTTCAATGCAGCATAAAACCTTTCCCGTTCAGCTACTTTTTGCTGTAATGTTTCATCTAACTCTTGCTTCCGATGCTTTGCTTCAGCCTCAGCCTTCTCCCAGACTGGAATGAATTGAAATAAACCAGATGAGCATGATCACTAATCAACCATCCATAAATATGAAATTCGAGGAGATAGAGGTATTAATTATCACCTGCAATGGCTTCTTGTGCTGCTTTTGTATTACTTGAGACGAGCTCATCTTTAGCATTACACTCACCGAGAAGAGAAGCTAATTTCTCGTATAGATCAGTTTTCTCTTTTTGATTTCCTTTCAAAGAAAACCCAGTCTTAACATGTGCACTAATTGTCTTCTCCGAAGATTTCTTCTTCCAAAGCCACGGACTGTGGTCCATGATTTACTGCTTGAGACAAAAATGAAATTACAAATTTGTCAGATCCCTCCTACGATATTAGCTTGTTATGAAAAGGGAAAAAGAAAAGAAAGAAAGCAAGAATTCTTTTGACTCGCAGCGATCATAGGCTACTCGCCTACGTACTCAATAGGGGTAGCCTGTGAATTCTTGTTTCGCCTGCAAGACTCACTGACTAAATGTTTACCTCTTAAATCTGTACTAAACTTAGCGAACGTTTCACAGCCTCCATCAAATACATCTGATAAAACATAATTATGAAATGGCACCAAATTTGTGCTTAGAGCTGCCAACAAGCTATGTTAGTTTTTTCGCCCCATAACATGTAGAAACAAATTGAACCTCGGAAACCAAGACAAAAAAAAAAAAAAACCCGACTAAACCTCAATAATGCTTGCATGATTCGACTACGTATATGGCAAAGTGTCAGAGAGAAAATCATATTTTTTATATAAAGAGGAGCAACTTCTAATAAATGAACAGTTTCAAGTGCAAGCAAAGCAGCTAGCCTTTACCTTTAACGTGGAGTCTGTGGAGCAACCCTTTTACTTCACGATCAAAAGCAAAATTGAGGTTTCGTTAACATGATCGCGTAAAGCTGTTAGAGACTCAAGTTCAGAGAGAAGCCGTCTTGACTGTGGAATTTTTTTGCTGAATCGTCCAACCAACCAGTCCTTCCACACACACATATGCCTACTGCTGAATGCTGAATGCCGAATGCTGAATCCCAGTGTGTATGCATTTTAATAACTTTTTTTGAGCTTAATAATTAAAGCATTTTAATTTGAGAACATTTTATGAATTTAATATTGTTATGTAATGATCTTGTGGAAACTCTGGTTTTCTGCTTAATTACATCCAGCTCATCTATACTAAAAAAAAAAAAAGGTCATACCTTCCATTTTTGTTTCTCTCAAAATAAAACTAAAAATGAGTCCATTCCAAACATTAAGCTTCAAATTTACATTTTTTAAAGAAATTTAACTTTCTTGCAATTTAAAGAAAATAAAAAGAAACAAAATTATCAAATGCTACTCGTTATATAATGGGATTATCAAAATAATTTACTCACAAGTTTCTAAGGACATATTAGCCAAACCCCAAGTAAATTTTTTTTTTTAACTTTTTTTTTAATTGATAAAACTTGATGGGAATTAATTTTTTTTAAAAAAACTAACAAAGTATAGTAGGAGAAAGAGAATAGATAATAACAAATTATAAACGGAAAGGGAACCCCAATGATTTTTCCTTTAGATCTTTTCCTTTTGGTAGTATTTTTTAATTTAATTTATTTTTTGGATGGCCAAAACTCAAGTTCTTAGTAGTTAGTAGTATTAAGCAACCCTCTTTCCTAATTTAATTATAAAATAACCCTATTTTTTATTTTTCCGTGAAGTAACATTGTGGTCATAATAATATACACGTTTTGCAATGTTCATAGACAATTGTAGCGTGATCATTAACTAAAAAAATAAAAAAAAAAATCTCGAATGCACTTACTAAATTTATTAAGTGTTGCCAGCCATTATGAGTGTCTTAAAATAGTGACGAACGACACGAACAAAACAAAACACGTGCCTTTCAATTGAATATTTTATTGTCCAACTGTATCATACCTCCTCTTTTTCGGCTTCAAATCACCCATTTGAATAAATTCAGTTCCTTCAATCGACTAATGTATTGTCCAGTTCAGCATCTTCATTAAAATTCACTGTACTTTTCTTTCCATTTGAATATATTCACATTTTGTAATATGAAGAAGCAGCATATGTAATATGTCACAAGGTATATATAAAAGAAAGAAAAAGAAAAAGAGCGGTGGAAGAAAACAATTTGGATACTTTAGAAATAATATTTTGAAAATTGACTTTAGCGATTGAAAAAAATAACGAAAGACTGTGCTGGGTTTGAAGATTTTCACAGTAGGGATCAAGACGAATGAGGAGGAATAACAAGGTTCACGACGGAGGAGAAGGAAGAAGAAGGCTGAAGACATGGTCTGGTTCATTACGATTTTGCATCGCGGTGCAAACATAAATGTTTCGTGGTGCAATTAAACTAGGCAATTAAACTATTGAACTACGGTGCAAAAATTAATGCAATAAAATTGATGAATCGCGGTGCAATTAGAGTTGACAATTAAACTATTGAACTGTAGTGTAAAAATTAATACAATGAACTTGATGCATCGCAGTTTAATAGTCAATGCACCACGATGTATTTTCGTAGCGCGTCTCATGCTCATTATGGGTAATAGTCTTTTTGCCTTCAAAATGTCCTTTTTAGGTTTGAAAAATGAAAAAAAAATGAGTTTGGAGCAATTGAAAACTTTAGAAAATAGACCGACCCACAATTATACCAGGAACAATTAATCATATTTATCCAGCCCAATAAACTGCCCCTCCCTATAATGGGCTGCTCCAAAACTGGGCCCCCTAGTGAGTTATGGCCTGCCCAAAAAAGTCCCCCTCCCCAAATGACCAGCCCAAAAAAAAGAAATGGAGGCTTTCAAATAAGCCTCGTACCAGTGCTACAGAAGTAACAGTGAAACGAGAAGCATACATAGCTCTGGTTCAGGTTCAAGGCTCAGGGAAGGTGATGGATACGAGCGAGAAGAACATATCGATCATTTTGCTCCACAATGCAATGATCGTGACTATGGATCCAGAAAGCCGTGTGTTCACTAACGGTGGAATCGTCATCGAAAACGATCGAATCAAGGCCATCGGTCAATCCCCTGCTATCTTACGTCAATTCTCTTCTCTTGCTCACCAAGTCCTTGATCTCCATGGCCAATTCCTTCTTCCCGGTTCTCCTCTCTCTCTCTCTCTCTCTCTCTCTCCCCCCCTCTAAATATGTGTGCGTGTGTTTTTTTAGCTAGAAATTTATAATACATGTGATAAATAGCAACAATTCGATGAACTACATAAAATTTTATTTACATGAGCTTTTCTACACAGAAATTTATTCAAAAATTAATTCATAAAATGTCATTTTATTACCGATGAACCACCTAAAATGTTATTTTCTTAGAAAGGTTGACTTTCAAATATGCCGTAGCATTGGTGTATACAAGTGTTTAGTGTGTGTGTGTGTGTGCGCGCGCGTGTTTGTGTTTGTTTTATTGCTATATGAGCTTCTGTAAATAGAAATTTAAATCAAATGCCGATAAAATGTAATGAATCGATGAATATCTGTTCGTGTGTGTGTTTACTTTCTTTCTTCAGTTTTGTAGTTGTATGAGTTTTTGTAGATAGAAATTTATTTTGTATGTCAGTAATTAGAAATAAATTTATGAAAAGGCTAAATGGTTGCATTAATTGTTGTTGTTGATAGGTTTAATTAATACACATGTTCATACCTCTCAACAACTTGGTAGAGGGATTGCTGATGATGTTGATCTGCTCACATGGTTACACCATCGAATTTGGCCTTATGAGTCAAACATGACGGAAGAAGACTCATATATATCCACTTTACTCTGTGGAATTGAGCTTATTCACTCTGGTGTAAGTTTTTTGTTTCACTTAGTCTATTACTTTGTTTTCTTTGTTCCTTTCCTTTTTCTTTTTGAAGGATTTGAGACGTTAAGCTTTTTATAGATGATATTGGCCTGAACTCTATCAGTACCACAGAATCACTCATAGCTATGCATTTGAATTTTTCTTAGTGAACTTGACTATTTCTCAAATGAAGATTTCATATGAATTTATTTGAGTTGTTAACGCTAATATGTGCAGTTTGTAATATTACTCTATCTAGTTTACAGTTTTTATAATTTATTTCTCTAAAACTAAAGAAATATAAGTTGAATATATATCTAGAAAATAGTCAACTTGATTTTTTCAAGAAGTCAATGTACTGATGTTAGTCTTTCTCCACAAGTTGTTCTCAGATAAAATTCTGATTGGTCAGTGAGCCGAGATCTTTAAGTGAAGAGATGAAAGAATTCTTTGGCAGTTGTTTTTTTAATAAGGAAATTTCCATCACTTCAACAAGAAGAACTAATGAAGTTAACTTAGTTTATAGCATCAATGTAAGACTCGGGAGTTCTGTCCATTGCTGATAGCATCTCTAAAAGCAATTACATAGTAACATGGGCATTTTAAGTTGAGAGTTTTCTTCTGTTTGTGAGCTATGTGAAAGTGAACATGTACTGTTTTTAAGATATGTCGAACAAGTTGAGTAACATACGTGTGCTGAATGGGACTATTAATCATTGTGGAATCAGGTCACGTGCTTTGCAGAAGCAGGAGGACAACATGTAACAGGGATGGCAAGGGCGGTGGAGTTACTTGGCTTGCGTGCATGTTTGACCCAGTCAACCATGGATTCTGGTCAGGGTTTGCCATCTTCTTGGGGCATCCGAAGTACGGACGACTGTATTCAGGTAGAAAGATTCTTTCTTGATATACGATGGATATTGATTTGAAGATGCGAGAAACATATGGTGACCATCAGAACTTGTTTCTGAATATAGCATGCTTAATTTAGTCTTTCCAGTTAAATATATAAAAGCGATAGGCTTAGTGGATTTTTATCACATTATTAAATAGAAGATGTTTGATTTATTAGTGGTACTTGACCTACTGGTGCGTGGCACATTTTTCAGTTCAGGATCATGTGCTCCAAAATCTTTAACTTTTTGTAAAAAACATTGTTTATTTAGTGTTTGTTAATGTTAATAATGGTCCAAGTGTATGTCCTCTTTTCGGGGCCGCACCTTGTATTTGAAATGTCTCTAGCTTTAATGTTCTTGATTTCCATAATTAGCTATCTATTATTCAAACCATATTGTGACCAAAGTTGTTCATACCTTTTTAAGGACACAGTCCCAAAAGGAACTCTATTGGAAGCACCATAATACGGCAGATGGGCGCATCAGAATATGGCTTGGGATTAGGCAAATTATGAACTCAACTGATCGCTTACTTCTTGAAACAAGAGACACAGCGGAAGAATTGAAAACTGGAATCCACATGGTAAAGACCCCTCTCTCTCTCTCTCTCTCACTCTCTCACACACACACACACATAGAAGCACTATGAATTTTCCATACTTTCAGTTTATAAGTATTTTGATCGCATGAAAAGTTTTGCAGTACATAAAGCATGAAATACTGGAACTAAATACTTCCTCCATCCCAAAATCATTGTCCTACTTTCTTTTTTCGTCCGTCCTAAAATAATTGTCTTGTTTGAAACTTTTCTTTTTAGGACAACACTTTTACCACTTTATTCTTACTTTTTCATCCTACTTTAATTATGGGCCACATACACATGGGCTTTAAAGTAAACTACACATCAAACTAATATTAATAATTCAATCAAATGTGTTTTCTTAAACCGTGCGCCAAGTCAACTCAGACTTGTTAATGGAGGCACATATTGTGCACCCTTGATAAACCCATGCTTTATATCCTTGCTGCTGGAAATGCATATGAAATGCACGTTTGAGATGTGAAGGAGGATAACAGATTACCTGTCTCTCCTCTTTCGTTGTCCGGATGAAGACATGAAAACTTATGTTCTTTTTCTTTACCAGCTACTTGAATATAGGAATAATTACAAGCCGGTACATTTTTAAAAACATTTTTTCAAATGAATCCACCTATTTTTTGCACATTTCTTTTAGGTACAATTTTTAGGCAAAAGTACTTGTCTACCCTTTGTACTCAATAACATCGTTTTGGGCTGTGTATTTGTGGCTCTCAAAGCTTGCTCTCTAGAACACCAATCGAGAAATACACAAAATGGCGGCGAACATCGGGATGATGGGCGGGGCGGCAGTGCGCCTGTTTAGGGTTTCTTCACTCAGTTGGATTTCCCTTGACATCCTTTGAACTCCCAATATCATTTCCATGTTCTGCAAATGCATACACATGTGTGTTCCTCAATACCCGTAGGCGAGGCAATGGCTTCTTTGGAATCGCCGTCGCCGTCGCAGATTCGGCCAAGCCAAACAAAGGACACAGTAGAAATCGCAGATCTGTGCCGCCATTGTTATCAGATCTGGTAGCTGCCAAGAGCAATATAAGATCTGTGCCGCCATTGTTATCAGATCTCGAGAGAGAGAGAAAGGTACGGACCTGGTCTTGTAAAGTACGAGCGAGAGCGAGATCAGCGGGAACCTTGGTGACGAAGACGACGGAGGACTCGGTCTTGCAGATGCAGCAGCGGCGATCGTCGCAGATGAATTGGTGACGAAGACGACGGAGGACTCGGACTTGATTGGAGTCGCTTGAGCTCTTTGGCAACGATCAAACCCTCTTTCCCCAAACCTTTCTTCCTCCTCCATATCGATAAGCTAGGGCTCGATGATGATGATGAGCTCATGAAATTCCCCCAATTTAACCCTTATTCTTTTTCCAAACCCAGGACCAGGAGGCTCTAACTGTGAGACAGACAGTTGGATTGTTTTAAGTGATTGATTTAAGTATCTAATTGTGTGTATAACGATGATATGGAAATTGATGTACTTTTTTCCTTGATTCCATTCAATTGTGTTTGTTATCTACTTATCATTTTGATTTTAAAATTTGAAGGTTCTGATGCCAGGCATCAGGTCGATTTTTGGCATCAGGTTGATTTCTGATGCCTGGCATCAGGTCGATTTTTGGCATCAGGTTAATTTCTGATGCCTGGCATCAGATTGATTTTGGCATCAGGTTGATTTCTGATGCCTGGCATCAGATTGATTTTGGCATCAGGTTGATTTCTGATGCCTGGCATCAGATTGATTTTTTGGCATCAGAGTTTTCATTAATGGCATTTTTGTCATTTGGCAAGCAATTTGTAGTTTTATGAAATGTGCAAAAAATTAATGGTCCTAGATAAAAACATGTTTTCAAAATTGTACCCACTTGAAATTCCCCCTTGAATATATGGAATATGAAAAGATGATACTCATATGTGGTTTTGTATTCACGACATCTTGCTTTGTGTGTTTTTTCAAGTTAAATCTACACATTGGATTGAAACTTCTACAACATAGTGGGTGATTTTATGAACCCTAGATATACTTTAGGTGATATAGCTTTATTTTTGTGAACATTAGCATAGTCTTGTTGGTCCTATATTATTTTACCAGGTGGCACTGCATATAGGCCTATAGCGAAATAGTGTCGACATGTAGAGTATTATTACTCCCTCTTCCCAACATTAAAGTTACTTTTTCCATTTTGGTAAGTCCCAAAATGAATATCACTATCCCTAAAGTGGTAATGAACTAGTTTTACACCTGTGCAGTTAATGCACGGACATATATATTTTCCAATAGAATTATACTCGAGCAAAACAAAGAGGAAAAACAAACTTAAAAAACTGGGACAACTAATTAAATAGATATACATCATTGTAGCTATAAATTCTGAAAGTTTTCCTCATACACAATATTGTTGCTTTATTTGTTGACTTTTCTCTTCATTGCATATCAATAGTTTTAGATGAGAACAGTTTCTAACCCTAAAAACTGGGACATACAGCTACCCGCCCATGATTGAACACCGGCTTCTTGTGGAAGAATCCTACATGAGATCGTGATTGATCTTGAATTTTGTTAATTGTCATTGCATACGATACTACCTATGAAAATTGCTTTCTCTGGAAGTTGAAAGACAATCTTACATCTGATTAAGACAATGACATTTTTGGGATAAATACTTTAGTCTCCAACATTACTTCCATTTGAAATTTTAGTTTCTACATAAGATCTTACATATTTGAGTATATTTGAATGACTTCAATATTTATTTCACTATAAATAAATATTGAAATCATTTAAAGAGTCTACTATTCCATTTTGAGATGTTTCATTTAAAGAATTCACTTTCAAAAAAAAATTGATAAGTAATAATTATATAAAAAAGCATCAAAACAGGTGATGCGGCCTTTGTACACTATCTTTCCTTCCATAGAATCCAGCACACTCCCAAAAGAGTTGTCTCCCAAAAACGGTTTCCTCCTATTCTTGTACCCAATACAACAGCCCCTAACATGGTCAATAATCGACCTCGGCATGACCTAAATCATCTTGAACAGGCCAGCACAAAATTCCATAACTCAACAGCCACTTGGCAGTGGAGAAGGAGATGGTTCACACTCTCCTCACTAGCCTTACACAAATAACACCTATTGACAAAAACCATGTGACGTTTCCGCAAATTGTCCCCGGTTAGGATAGCTTCGTGAGTCACTTCCCACATGAAGAATGCCACTCTCTTAGGAGCTTGAGTGTTCCATACTCCTCTCCAAAAGAAGGAAGTTCTACCACAGTTGAGAAGCTTGAGATAATACGATTTGACGAGGGCCCCCTGTTCCTTTCAGACCACCTTATCCACCAACTTGTTTGGTATATTCTGCTCTTGAAGCCTCCCTAAGAGCTGCACACTGACTCAATCTCCCAATCATGAAAATTCGTTATGAACGTGGGATTCCTAATAGGTGTACCCTCCACCGAACGAACTCTACAATCCTTATCCGTGGAGACCTCAAATAAGTTCTGGAACACCACCCTCAATCACGTATCTTCGCACCATCTATCTTCCCAACATATAGAGACCTCGTTGCCAACCTCAAAGGCAATAAATCTCTCAAAAGAACTCCCCCCTTTCCTGATGCCTCTCCACACTCCCACTCCAAAAGTAGAATTGACCGCACTTAGGAACCAGCAGTGATCCTGCCCCATACTTACAAACCACCTCTTGTCTCCAAAAAACCTCCTTATCTGTAAGATACCTCCACAACCATTTCCCCAGCAAAGCCTCGATAAAGAATTTGAGTTTCCTGATGTTGAGCCCTCCCACTTGAACCCTGGAACAAACTTTCTCCCAGTTCACTAAATGAAACTTAAAGCCTTCCAACTGCCCTTCCCACAAGAAATCTCTTTCCAACTTCTCTAGTCTTTGCCTTATTATGGCAAGAATCACAAAGAGTGATAGAAAATAGGTCGGTAAATTAGAAAGAGTGTTCTTGATTAAGACTAATCTCCCCCCTTTAGAAAGGAGTTGACACTTCCACCCTGCCAATCTTTGCTCGAAGCGCACAATCAATGGATTCCATAGCGCCCTACTTTTCGACTGTACACCTATGGGAAGACCAAGGTAAGAGGTAGAAAAGCAGATTTGCACCCAAAGAACGAAGCTAGAGCCCCAACATTTTCCCCAACCCCTACAGGAATGATTTCACTCTTGGAAATGTTAACTCGAAGTCCCGAAACTGCTTGAAAGAATAATAATACCAATCGTAGATACCCCAACTGAGCCTTATCTGCACCGCAAAATACCAACGCAAAAAGAAGATGGGATACCGACACCTCCATCTCCCCTCTCCTCCCCACCTTGAAACCACTTATAAGACCTTCCAGCACTGCATTCTCTAACAACCTGCTAAGAGTCTCCATAACAGCAATAAACAGAAACAGGGACAAAGGGTCGCCTTGGCGCAACCCCGATGGTTCCCCATTCACCAAAACAGAGAAGCGTGCCATAGAGATGCAGAATCGGATCCATTGGACCCATTTAATACTAAACCCCATCCTTTCCAACATGTAAAGCAGAAAGCCCCAGTTCACATTATCATAAGCTTTCTCGATATCCAGCTTACACAATAACCCCAGAACACCACTTTTCAACCTGTTATCCACAACTTCATTGGCAATCAAAGAAGCATCCAAAATCGGTCTATTCATCACAAAAGCGTGTTGCGACGCCAAGATAATCCTGCACATTACCCTTTTCATTCTTTGGGCAAGCACTTTGGAGATAAGCTTGTAAATGCCACCAACCATGCTAATAGGTCGAAAGTCTTTCAAATCAGTCGCACCACACTTTTTTGGAATTAAGGCTATGAAGGCAGCATTAAGGCTTTTTTCGAATCTCAAACTAGAATGAAGAAACTGAAATACCTCCATGATATCCCCCTTAACCACCTTCCAACAATGCTGAAAAAATGCCATAGAAACCCCATCGGGACCTGGGGCTTTATCTCCCCCCCATCTTACGTAACACTGCTGCCACTTCCTCAACCGAGAACGGAAGCTCCAGCAGAGTCATCAGCACTAATTCTGTCAAATTCAATTCCATCCAGATTTGGTCTCTAAGCCCCACTTTCCTCATATGGTCGCCTATAAAAATTTGCGATGCCATCCTTAATCTCTACCTCATCTTCCAGCAGCACACATCATGTATCTGGACAGAACTAATCTTTTTTGCGCCTCCACGAATCTTTGCCATCCTATGAAAGAACTTGGTATTACTATCTCCCTCCTTTAGCCACTGCACCCGCGACTTTTGTCTAAGAGATCTCTTCACGAATAAGAAGACTCTTCAACTCCTGTTTCAAATGCACCCTAAGGGACTCTTTTGCCTCATCCAAAAGACCATCCCCTGCTCTCTCATCCAACCTGCATATCTCATCCGAAATGTATTTGATTTTATACTCCACCTTTCCAAAAACCTCTCTATTCCAAACTTTTAAGTCCTCCTTAAGTTTTTTTTTTTTTTTTTTGATAAGTAAGTCCTCCTTAAGTAACTTCAATTTTCTAGCTATTTTGAAGCTTGGATCACCTGCCACCAAGGAAGAATCCCATCTAGCCTTCACCCAATCTAGAAACCCGGGGTCTTTTAACCACATATTCTCAAACCGATAAGGAGTTTTCCCTTTAGAAATACCGCCGCACTCAAGAAGCAAAGGCACATGATCTGATGATAGCCTTGGTAAACAGGACTGAATAGAACCACTAAAGCAGCCTTCCCAATCCCCTGAAATTAAGAATCTATCAATTCTCGAAAATTGTTGACGTTCCCCATTTCTAAACCACGTGAAATCACCCCCTACCAAAGCACGATCCACCAACTCCATCTCATTAATGAAATCATTAAATTTCATCATTTCTCTAGAATAAATACGAGAACCAGAACGTTCACGAGGGAATCTAACCGCATTAAAGTCACCCCCTACACACCATGGCACATCCCATCTAGCCTTTGTATCCTTTAATTCTACCCAAAATCTCTCTGTAGCAGCAGTGCTACATGGCCCGTAAACCCCTTTAAAGAGCCAATCTCTCCTATTATCCACAGTCTTCAGCAAACACAAAACTAAGAATTCACCCAGTGTTGAGTCAACTTTCGACAACTAACACCCCCCCAAGCAGCCCCTACAGAACCTAAGTGAACCCAATCCACCCCTCTAGCATTCCAAACACTATCAATGAATGATACTGACATCAACCTTCACCATTTTCGTTTCTTGAAGACAAAACCTTCTCCACTTTCAAAAATTAAGGCATAAAAATGTTATTTTATTACTAATGAATGGGCTACTAAAAATGTTATTTTCTTAAAAAAAATTGACTTTCAAATGGGGACTCTTGCTCGAAACGGAAGGAGTATGTCAGTTACTTATATACATTGCCTTTACTTTTCTTCCATTCCGTTAGATATGTTGTGGGAAGTAGTGTTTTGTTTCAAATTATTTTCTCAAAAGTGACTTGGATGACTATAGTAAACATTGCTATGGTGATCAAGGTAAGCAATTTTTTTTGTTCATTGAATTTTCTGTTATTTAGTTGTGATTTATAAATTTTGTTTTATTAGAGGTGGCAAATAGGTAGGTATGGGCGGTATGGGCGGCGCCCAATCGCCCATAAGGGCAATGAGCTCAAATGGACGGGCGTGTAAGTGCCCATATAATAATATGGGCTATTATGGGCGGGCACTAAATGAACATGGGCACCCATTTACTCAAATAAATACTAAAAATTACAAAAAAAATCATTTACTTTTACAAAACATTACTCAATAATTACCAGTCCTCATTTCATCCAAATCTATTGTCAACAACTCAACAAATGAAATCAGTTCTAAAGGAAAAAAAATAACATGATCCATTTAGCCCATTTGTGACCATTAAATATGTAATAGTCTAATTAAGAGATTTAAAAAAAAAAACTGACCAAAGTTATCTCCTTTTCACTATTAAAAAACATATTTTATTCCTTCCAACTAATTTTAGAAACATCCATAGTTTCTCAAAAATGAAATTTTATTTATCGACATCAAAATCAAATATTAACGGTCAGAATTATTTTTAAAAATCAATATTAATTATCTGATATATTCATTTAAGCAAGTGACCGCTCAATTTCAATGTCTATGTCAACTCTTTTCACATTTAGTCCCTATCTCATTTCCGAAATACTCCCTCCATTGCACTCGAGAAGTTCACATTTGAAAAGTAATAATTAAGCTAACAATATATTAATGTCATTGGAGTTGCTCATAATTACAAAAGTGCTTAAAACACAACCAATATACTTATAATACAAGTGGAGGTAAAGATAAAATGTTATGGAAATTGTAAGAAAAGTTTTTTGTAAAGAACTTTTTACGTGAAATATTCCAAAATAGAATAGTAAACGATTACCAAGAACGGAGGGAGTAGTTCATATTCATTTTTTGTTACTATTATTTTGTTTACATATAAGACTTGAATGATTTGATCCCGTTAGAATGGAATTCTTAAACAGGAAGCTACAAACACTTGGTGGGCACCCATTTAGCCCATCAATTAATTATTAATAGATGCAGTCTCAACTCAACTCCCAAGTCTTTCAAGTTTTTTCATCAAAATTGACTTTCAACTTTGGAAACAATTTTTTTTGCGGTTTAATGATTAAACTCTTCACATTCCAAATGTTAGCAGATTTTCATAAAGTATATTAAAAGAATATTAGATTATCAATAATCAATAAATGATATTAAAAGAATTGAGCTGTAAAGGGAGGGAGGGCAGCAAGCATAATTACCTTCCATATTTTTGAAGCATTGTTATGGGAGGATTTTTCTCAATCTCCAATTTCCAATGCAAAACTGCCCCAATTTCCAAAGCAAAACTGGAATTCATTGATAATGTCAAATTTGATTGGATAAATAGTAAACTGTGCAAATTGGCATCTATATACGAGTTTCCTTTTTTGGAAATATGATTTTGGCGGGATTTTTCCCTATATAGATTACCCTGCTTTTATATATATATATATAGATGTTAGCGACACTTCCCCTGCTACCCTTAATAATTTAAAGAGCATGTGAATCATTCACTGCATTTTTTACCTTGAAAGTATACTAACATCATTCATTCTCCCTAAATGGAGCAAGTGACTTATCTGAATACTAAGAGCAAGGCCAAGGGCAAATCTTGACCAAATCAAAGCCCAATCTCTCTTTCCAATGGCAAATCTTGATGAATCAAATTAGGATTTATTGATTTGGGTATCACCGGTTGAACCCAAATCAAACCAAAATCATCCACCAATTTTTTATTTTTATCCCCTTTTTGGCATTTTCGCAATTCAAAAAATGTTTTTAATTTTTTATAAAAAGAGAGTACACAATTTTATCTATAAAATAGAGACTTGATTTACCTCATTTGGATACCAAACCAATTTTAAAGATGGTTGGGTATGTAAAAGTGTTGAAATTTGTGCCACCATTGGAAGGGTTTCTTGGTTTTAAATCAAATGTGTATCAAATGATTTTTTTTATTGATTTTTAATGGATTGTGTATGATTTGGTGGTTGATTTGATTCAACCATTGTCCATGCTCTAAGGGTGTCTAGGAGAAGAAATAAAATATCAATCTCCATGCCATTTTGAGATACTCATTTTGGGAAGGAGTAAATGAAATCAATACTGTCACCACCCTATCATGTAAAGATATTTATAGAATTCTCATGCATGAAATATGAATTATGAATACCATAGCATAGAACTTATTCTGGGGCGTATGTTTGTGATGGAAATTCTTTTTCTTGTCCCATTTTAACTTTCCACAAGCTTTGGAGGTAGGCAGACACTAAATAAACTAACAGGCTGGTGTCTGATTAACATAAAATCAATAAAAAGTATTGAAGTCGGTGGTACTTATTGCTTATCTTTATTATTTCAGCATGTTGCGGAGATTCCTTATGAGAATGATCTTGTGATGCATACTCGAGAAGTTGATCATGGAACAGTTACATACCTTGAGAAAATGAATTTTCTCCGAAGCAATTTGCTTGCTGCTCATACTGTTTGGGTCAATGCAAATGAGGTATTTCTTCATCTTCATCCCTCACTGCTCTCTTTTGAAACTAGCCTGTACACTTACGTGGCAAAAAAATTGAAGATTGCAGCACATCTATTAGGACTTATAATAGAACTGTTGCAGTTAACCTGTAACCACCAACCAACTAAATAATTAACTTCTTAAGAGTATTATTTATTTTTATTTTTAAATGGAGTATCTTTATGTTTCTTGAACAGTTTTTCTTGCATAATTTTTTGACCATTGTGGTTGGTAACTGTTTGTTAATTCTAATTGCAACTTTTCTTACATTGTCTTGAGGCCTATATTCCTTTTTCAGATCTGGGATAATGAAAAGATTTAATCAGTACTTTCAGAATTCCAATTAACAGTTCTATCGAATGATTCCTCCTTAGATAACCAAATCAGTAATCACATCCAACCATTTGGCCACATTTTCTTCTATTCCTTTATTGCAAGATATTCTGAAGCACCATTCCATCTCAATTTAGGTGTGGATATGTTTGCTTATGCTTTATGATAAACTTATGATAGTGGTGAAAATCTTTTGACAATAAACTGTGTGATTGACTTGCAGCACTTAATTTGATTAATGCCTGTTGTATTTCTATTTCAACTAAGCCGGCTTTGTATTATTTTGTTAATCATCGTTGTTACCTTATACCTCTTGTATTTCTAATTCAACTGAGTCAACTTTCTTATTATTCTGTTAATCATCGTTGTTACCTTATACCCCCTTTCAGATTGGTTTTCTTTCCAGTGCTGGGGTCAAGGTGTCTCATTGTCCTGCTGCTGCCATGCGTATGCTTGGTTTTGCACCTATTAAGGAGATGCTTGATGCTAGCATTTGTGTGTCCTTGGGAACCGATGGAGCACCATCAAATAATAGAATGAGCATTGGTAAGTCTTACTTGGGATGCCATAATCATGCTCTTATAATCCCTCCTTGAAGTTCCTACAGTTTTTATGTTATTTCATTCTAGAAGCAGATAAAATAGCACATCTTGTTGAATAGGGTTTTTTCTTGAGATTTTTTTTTTTTTTTTGATAAGTAATTGTAATATTAACACTACGTCAAATGAGGTGACGCGTCCTTGTACACTGGGAGTATACAAGACCAAAAGAATTAAATCTACATTTTATCCACTATATTAACATTAGAGTCCCCTGAACTTGCAGCCCCCACATCAGAATGCCAAAAATCTAGTAGCTGATGCACCTCCTTCTTTAGTCTGTCAACATCTACCTCCTCATTGTCAAACACCCTATGGTTCCTCTCCTTCCAAACACTCCACCAAATTGCCAAAGGAATAGACTTCCATCTTCTATTATTACTTATACTGCTGGAGGAGCCCCAACCATGAAGAAGATGGAGAGAAGTCCTTGGCATCACCCAAGAAATACAAGAAGATGGAGAGAAGTCCTTGGCAGTGCAGAAGCAAGTGATTAACTGTTTCCTTTTTTTACACATGAACCACCTGTTAACATAAATCTTCCCTCAAGCTCTCAAATCTTCCCCAGTCAAAATAGCCTCCCTCTACTTGGAGCCCTCAACTTCCAAATTACTTTCCAGTTTCAGATAGTGATTCCTGACCTCATTTTTTAAGAAAGAGTAGAAGCACTTTACCGAGAATATATTCCTTTTCGAACCGTCCCAGATTATACAGCATTTCAAAGAGTCTAGAGATATCGTCAAACTCTCAATCATGCAATTTTTTGCGGAACGAAGGGCTCCAAGAATCTATCCCATTGGAGCATTCCACCACCTCACTAACCATCTCATCCTTGTTTACAGCTATCTCAAATAAACTAGGAAAACCCATTTTAAGAGAAGCTGTGCCGCACCACTTATCCTTCCAAAATCTCACCTTCTCCCCATTTCCAATGTTAAAGGAAACCTGATTTTCGAAGAAGTCCCAGACTTTCCTAATTCCCTTCCAAACATTTACCCCATAAGAGCATGTCACTTCCTTAGGAAACCACAAATGATTCCCTACACCGTATTTGTCCACCACTACCCTTCTCCACAGCGCCTCCCTCTCCCCCAAAAATCTCCACAGCCATTTACCAAGCAAAGCCTTATTGAACTCCTTAATGCTCTTAACCCCCAAGCCTCCAATCCTGATGCTACTACACACCGTTTTCCAGTTTACTAGATCATACTTCCTCTCTTCCACACCCCCTTCCCACAGAAAATCTCTTTCCAATTTCTTGATCCTCTTTACCACTGACGACGGAATCTGAAACAGAGAAAGCATGTAGGTTGGCAGATTAGTTGATACAAATGGGATTTAACGACCTTGTTTGACTTATCACCCAGCATAACAACGACAATATTGGTTCTTGCACCCAAAAAATAAAATAAAAATAATATACTGCTTCAATCATTATTAACTAAGCAACTCAGCCCCCCAACACACAGCTAAACACCCACCCACCCACCCACCCACACAGACACACACACACACAAAGGAAAAGAAAGGCCCATTCTCACTCCAAAAGACACATTGATGAATAAGACCGAAATTATAACTGATAGACCCTAATATAATTACTTGCCCTCTTATTTCTTGCATGAAAAGTGCACGTATCACTTTGCAATGCCGTGTAAAGATCAAAAATCAAACTCCGACTTAATTAACGAGCTCGTTTCACAAAATTAACTTCTATTTTATGTCTTTGTTTTCCTCTTCCTTTTTAAAATTTTTTTTAAAAGTTTTGTGTGTGAAGTTGGGGTTCCGGGGTGGAACAAAAGTTATGTCTTGATCACAAAAAACCTCCATTTTGGTGTTCTTGTTGGAAAAAACTTTATGCACAAGTAGATTAAATCAGATTGTAATAATCATGCAAAATCAACGATAATACCAAACCAAAAACAGAACAATAGCGGAGCAAAAAATAAAGAACAGTCGGCAAACTTATCAAATCGAGTCGTCTTGTTGTAGAGAAAATATTGCTCCTTACTCGAGCAATTTCAGGTCCAGGCAATTTCCTCTGTAGATGAAATGATCTGAGAACACGCACCTAATTCCGCACACACATTTGGTTTCTCTTCAAATGCTATCCCAGTTTGCCAAGGCTTTATTCATCTTGTCACAAGGATTAAACCAAACAAAACAGAGCATTAAACGGGGAAAGAGAAATAGAGAGAGAACTCGGCGGACATGTGTGCGTCACAAACACCGCACCTGACATAGCGTTGCTTGTCTCTCTTTTAATTCACGGTCTCAAGCCAAAAACTCAAATATGATGATTACATATAGAGTGTAATCATGATTCATTTAATTTCCGTTTTAGCCCTGTTCAATTGAATCTTCTTTTCTTTTTTTTTGGATAAGAAAAAAGATTTATAAAAATAAAAGGCGTCAAACTAGGTGACGCAGCCTGTGTACACAAGGAGTATACTTCAAAAACATGAGAAGACGTAATTAGCAGAAAAAATATCCTCAAAATATGCAAAAGAATTAAAAGGAGACCCAGCTGACTCTGTGCACCAAAAATACATCGTGTGAAGATGGTTTTCTTCAAATTAGGGATAAAGGATGGTTTTCTTCAAATAATGGATAGACGTTCCTCATTCTTGAAAGCCTTGCGATTTCTCTCCCTCTAAATAGTCCAACGAACCCCCAAGGGTGCAACTTTCCAAATATGATTTCTCCCCTTATAATTGCTGAATTAGAATCTTTTAGGCTAGGGAAAGACAGCAAGGCCCAACCCATTACCCTAGTTCTAATTCAACTAGGATTGTTAAGTCAGAAGTAAACAATTAGGAAACTTTCAAAGAATTTAATACAAAAGATAAAAGGCTCCTTAACCCAAGCCCCAACCGAGTCAAGGAGTTCGAGTGTAGTCACTACCTTATTCGTCCTTGAGTACTAGGTTCACAAACCTTGTATTATGGCAACACCCAACTTTATCTTCCCTATTCTAATTTGGAAAACATGTAATAATTAGAAGTAGTAAATAAAGTAATATACTTCCCCTCTAACAAGTCTTTGAACAATGGATTCCTACCACTAAATGGTTTTAATCCAAAATCTAATTACAATTTTGATCATCATAGTTTATGATCTTATTCGGACATTAGCCAACCCACATAGGACCCACCAAAGCAAACCACTCAAAGTTGGCTAAACCAATTGCATAAACTAAAATGTCCAACAGTTCTTACTATAACTGAGGTAACATTTTTGTATATGTTTTATGATGCTAATACATGCATTCGCTAACTTTTTTTTTCTTTCCCCAATGTAATAAAATACTCATCGGAGTTGTCCAATCTTTTTTCCAGTTATGTTGTTAAATGTGTTCCATGGAACAATTTTGGTTTCTGAAAGGGTTCTTGCAGAAGATTATTACATTACTGAGAGTTGGCTATTAGAATTCCATATTTAATTTGAAGTTGCTGTTAATTGCATATCCACCTTATAGGAGATCAAATAAAAGCCTCTGAAGCTCTTGGACTGAATCTAGCATACCATGTTCTACGTGTGGAAGAGTTTTCCCATGGGTATATGTGTTGGCAGTTCTGAGTCCTAATTTTATTATTGACTTTGACCAATTTTTTTGTTCTGGAGGGTGCCATTTTTTATACTTCAGGTATGGCTCCTTTACATTCTTCTTAAGTAATACATGTATAGTGTAGTGACTATCTGTTTTAACCACATAATTTGATCATAAGATTAAAATAAAATGCAAAAAAGAAAATAAAAAACATAACTATTTTTTTTTTCTGAAGGCTCATATTAGTAAAGTGGTTAAGGTTAATGCTACTTTGTTCTGTACAGTTGATGAAATGTACCTGGCTTCTCTCATCAACAAAGGTAGGGAGGTCCATGCAAAAGGTACCACCGATCCTACTGCTCTTCCAGCTGAAACAATTCTCAAAATGGCAATTGTAAATGGTGCAAAATCAGTACTCTGGGACAATGAAATAGGCTCACTTGAAGTTGGAAAAAAGGTTTGTTTCTTCCTAAACTTTATCTATTTCTGTTGTTGAGTGAGCATTTTCTGTGGGTTATCCCCAAGTCCGGACCATATCTGTTATCTCTTGTGGGTAAACTAGTTTCTTTGTTCTAACTGCTATCAGTATTTTGCCAATGAACTTCTCATATTCCATCTTCTCGTAATTTTAAAGGTCCACAAGAAACTGAATTGATAATATAATGGGTCGAAACAAATAAGAAAATGTGAAAGAACTACAGTGGTAAATGAAAACAAAGAAGAAAATGCAATATCCCTAGACAACCTTAGTAGTAAGACTGTTGGTTGATTGATTGATTATGTAACTTAAGTGAGAACAGTTACTGAACGAGTTATGACCACTATTTCCTATGACGATGAAACTTTGATATGAAAATCATGTTTATCTTGCGCTGCTTGGTTTTCATGAGCTAATTGCATCATGATGAAGCTTTGATTCAGGTTTTGTAATTCTTTTTAGTCGTGTAATGGATTTGATCTCTACTTTGCCTTTTCACCTTTCATCGGCTTCATAAGTAGTAGCCTTTCTTGATACATTGCCAGACAGGACACTGATCTTTGTTGTGTATACTTTCTACAGGCAGATATGATTGTAATCAATCCTTCCTTGTGGTCTATGGTGCCTCTTCATGACTGGTATCAATATTGAAATTTTGTGCTTTATGCTATGTAGCATTTTCAGAATAAACCTTCTTGTGTTTCATCGTGTTGTAACTAATGTTTATAAGGTTGGGTTTTTTTTTTTTGTTTAAACGAAATCTCTAAGCTTTTCATCTTCATCTTGTTTCCTGGTTTTGTTAATCAATAGATCCTTTGAGTTATTGATTGCTTATTTTCAATATATCTAACTAATTTAGCTGATGATTTATGTTAAGCTTAACAATTTATATGCAGCATCTCCAGCCTTGTGTATTGCATGCGAAGTGAAAATGTGGTCTCTGTCATGTGCAATGGCTGTTGGATTATGAAGGATCATAAAATCTTAACCGTTGATGAGGTACTTTGCCAAAGCATTTTTATACTTCCTTCGTCTCCAAAATGAGTGTCTATTTTTTAATCTTAAAGAGAATTAAGAATGTTGACTTTTAAGCAGTTTTAGTAGCATATATATATACATAAATACCCTTTGTTTTCACATTATATCCTTGCAAGTTGCAAATTACTACATGATAGTTGACAAAAGTGAAATTAGTGGCTTTATTAGAAAATGGACACTCATTTTGGGACAACTTTTCTATTAAGCACACCCATTTTGGGGCCGAGGGGAGTTCATGATATATTTTTAAGCTAGCATGGCCTAGGTGATGATCTTGTTATGAAACGAGTTGAATGACGGAAATATTTCATATAATTGACCCAAGTAATTGAGAGTTTGAGACTAAAACTGAGTTGAGTTGTACTCCCTAGGTCTCATCATTTGACACCTCAAAAAACTTTTTGAGGTTGTAGTTTTACTTGTTTGTACCTTCTTCAGTTTCACTATAAATTGTTCCTCTTTTTTAAGAAATGGGATTTTCTTTTTGGGACAAATCAAAGAGGAAAGTGGAACTATTTTTTTGGGACAAATAGAGTTTATTTTTTGTGCTAGCCATATACTCCCTCCATCACATCTCATTTGACTAGTAATTTTTTTTACTATTATAATTTTTCTTTTATATAGTTCAATATTATTTCCCCAGACATGACAACTTTTTGTGTGATACTTATTAGAAATGCCATGTTTTCGCAAAGAAAAAATTTTATAACATAATGTACGTTTGTAGGTTAAAATTTAGAAACAGGCATATATAAAGTATTGGGACTAGCTTTTTGGAATGAAGGGAGTATGTTTATTATTACTCCCTTTATGTCCAGGCAAAGACTCCTTTTTAGACTTTTATTATTCGATGACTGATGACCAAAAAATTACTTGTTACAAAATTACATAAATTGTCAATGTAACTTCTAGTAAGGAAAGTTTATTACCTTAAACGGAGCAAATTTGCGTCAACTATTGATTTCATATATAAGCATTGACTTTTATTAAGGACTTTTTAGCGGCCTGAAGTATTCTATTGCAAGACAAGTGAGATAAAAATTGGTCTGAAGTATTTTATGTGGATGGAATAATTTGGAGCTAGTCATTTTGAATCAATCCTCACCACAAAATATTGCCAAGTATATACTTGGGTAACCCAAAAGGGTTGGCTTAATGGCTTGACCACGACCAAGTTTTTGTGTAGAGCGAGGCATTTAGCGATTGTATTGAGTATTGAGTTAATGTGTAGAGCGATGCATTTATCTGAATGTCTGTGTTCGACTCTTATTAGGTGCATATTTCCACAGCGAAGTTTTTGTGTAGAGCGAACCATTTAGTTGATTGCAGCTGAGTTCATGTGTAGAGTGATCCATTTATGGGGATCTCTATGTTCAACTCTTATTATGTGCAAATTTCCTTAGGCCAGTAGCAGGCAGGCTTAGTACTGCGGGAGGGGCGGATCTACCCTTTAGGGTGAGGGGGCAAGGGACCCGGCTCAAATAAAAAAAATACCTTAAAAACAATGTTTTGGGTATGGATCTCGCTCAAAATTGTGATTTCTAAACTTTTTGTATAATAGTTAAAAATTTTGAGCCCGCTGAAATATTTTTCTGGATCCTCCATCTCCACCAAGTCTGCGGGCAGGAATTAGTCTCACAGTGTGGTACGGGGACATCTAGTAAAAAAAGAAAACGTTGGGTGTGCTCTCTCGCTTTCTTATGTTTAACCAATAGATGTTAAGATATGTGTTACTATATAAATTGATTGTATGTTGCTAAAATTTCTTACGCGTTGAGCTTGATGGCAGGTAGAAGTAATTTCAATGGCAAAACATGCTTCTACGGAACTGTTGAAGAGGGCAGACATACAAATTCCGAACAGAATGAATCTCCTCTGAGCTCTGTTTTTAAATTTGAATCCTCCTTACAAGTTACACCCCTCGCTCAAGGCTCTACTACTACTCTTCCGCATCTGAACGCTACGAAAAGACAAGTGTACATTATAGTATATAATTGTTGTATTATTTTGGGAAATGGAGCAATGGAACTAGCACATTAACACCCCCGGTCCACAACCCCAGTTTGGAGGTCATCTTAAATGTCTGATCTCATGAATATATAATACTAGTTTTCTGTAAGACGGTCTTATGGATCTTCATTCGTAAGAAGGAATCTCACTCTCTCATAGTTCAAACCATCAATACAGGGTGGGTCGGGTAAAGAGGATCTGTCTTACAAAAAAATGACCATAAGACCGTTTTATTTAAGTTTTTGTCAATATATATATATGTGTGTGTGTGTGTGTGTGTGGAGGCCAAACTTTAAACAGGCTCACTTCGAATGGGGTTAAAAGATTTGGAGCGAGTGAGCGACAATCGAAGCACTTGGCAGAGAAGACTAGAAGTTGAAGATTGTTATGTAAATGTTGTAAAAGGTATAATACAGTTGATATTTTGGTAAATGTTTGTGAGATTGTGTTATCGTGTCGTATTCGTACTTATCATGTTGTGGTGTTATCGTTTTGGTTCGATAACAGATCACAACCGATTTGCCAACTGGTTATGGGTTGGAATGTTGCGTAGAAGGATTGGGTGGGTTGGAGTGGGGTGGGTTGGGAAGGTGGTTGGTATGATTAAAGAGGGAAAAATTTTAATGCAATAATTTTACTTTTTTCCATGGGGTTTATATTCTCTAAATATCAAAAATAAAATGTATACAAGAAAATATAATAAAACTAATTAAATTAATTATTTAAGGAAAAAACTGATGTAATCTTTTAATATCTGTTAGACGTGAAATAATATTACGATTTTCTTAAAATAATCCATCAGAGCTTGCGTTAGGAGAAAACCTAGATGGTCAAAAGTCAAGCTTCATGCATAAGTTCATGAATGAATTTTATTGTTTTACAAAATTTAAAAGGAAAAGTTATTTCAATTACGTTTTTTGTTTATCAACTATATCATTAGTTATTATATTAAATAATTACATGTTTAGCCATAATGTTCCTTATACTTTTTATTTGAAGTGGAATATATGTTTTATTTCTATATCACTTTTTAATTCTCAACAAACAAGATAAATATTCATTTACTATTTTTTTCCGACATACTTTTTAATTCTCAACAAACTATGTAATTTTTTTTTTTGTAATAAATATGTTTATATAATTTCACGTATGACTCGTGTCTCATATTTTAATATCATAAAAATATTATAATTAAGTCATTTGCTTACCAATTTTTTAGAAAAAATGTTGGATATTTGATTATCACAATAAAATAATTTAATATAAGTCAAAGAGTATTATTTTGTAAAACAAATCCAATAATAGCAATATGGTAGGTATTTTTTTTTTTAATATTGGTTTCAATCAACTCAAGCTTTAAATTGTTAAATTATCCGTATAGTGAGCTGCCTGTCCCAATAGGCCTAGATATCGGTCACGTGCCCAACACACTTTCTTTAGTCATGAGCAAAACACATGCTCCCCACATAGTCCAAGTCGAAATTACGAGCGGGAAGCGGCCAGACTTTGACCACCATGATCTAAAGAAGCGAGCACTTACTTCTCAAAAGTCTGGGGGCTGAGCAGATAGCGAGCTAAGGGCCAAGCGCTCAGCGGGCAAGTGTACAACGAGCAGGCTTTCCATGCTTGGATACGTAATAACGGTCATCCTGGACGTGGGCGGTTACTTCCGAGAAACTCGCTTCCACATTTAGGATGTGGCCGTTAAGTTGGATGTGGCAGTTGATGTGCCCGCCAAACATGCTCCAACATTGAACAGGGAATTATTCAGCTCCCCATGAAGGCTATAAAAACCCCTCGAATCAAAGGAGGGAGATATGTGATTTCTTGACCAAGGCAAAACTCTGTCAAATTGATTATTCTACCGAGTGATTATTAATTCTCACGGCGGAGAGCGTTTGCAGGTAAACCCCTGCCAAGTTCACTGTTAGTGTTTGCTTTTCAGGGTTGGGCCTTGAAGATTGTGGATAGATTGAAAGCCAGATATCTAATTTGAGAAGCCCAGTGCGTCCTTGGATAATTTTGTAGCTTTATTTTCCGACGATATTTCAAGTTTCAGTAATGACGGAGAACGGTGTTAACGGTGGTAATCAGTTGGAGGAGGTGCACACGGCCACACCCAGCATGAACCTTCAGGCTGATAGTAACCCACCACCTCCACCTCATGACGCTCGTCGTCAGCTTAATCAACGACGGGGCTTGGATTCTTTGGCCAGGAGTGTCGTCGCTGCCGTGGGACTGGCCAACGAGTTCCGGGAGGAGGCTTTGCGCCAGAAGGCCATATATCTGGGGCAAATGCACCAATTGAATAGCAGCTAATCGCTATGGGCAAACCACCACTGTCTATTGAGTTGGAGCCCCTTCCGGGTATTCCTGTCCTCAGTCAGGCGATCAGTGTCTCCAAGTCGAGGGTTAATCCCCAACGTTCGGTTTAGGCTCCTTCGCAACCTCGTGAGCGAGAATCTAACAGGGGGCGGAGCCAATAAGAGGGGCGGGCTAGTCATAGGGTTGTTCCGATTGTACATTCTCGTTTGGGTCTTCGAGCAGGAGAGGATTCGGCTCAGTCTCGCCGCTGTCGAAGATCACTCTCTCCGCGAAATTCACATCCTCGTCGTCCTTGTTCACCATCCCCGCGCATATCGCATGCTCGCAATCGTCGCACTCCATCCCCTAGGAGGTCACATGGTCGTCGTCCTCGAACACCTTCGCCAAAAAGGTCACAGGCTCAGCTGTCACATCATTCCAGAGGTAAGCATGAGTTGCCTCCGCAAAATGCTCAGAAAAGTGGTCTAGGAGTAGCTCTGGAACAAGGGCGCCAGGCCACAGATGCAGCCCAGGCATAAGTGGCGCATGCCGTGGGCATAGCTCAAGCTATGGGAGCTATGGGTCCCCCACAGGCCCCTCTTGTGCCCGGGGCGCTGTCTCAGCCTGTGGGTGGTTTGCCTACAACCTTTAATATGCAGGAGTTCGAGGAATTGAAGAGTCGAATGAAAGCGTGTGAGCAAGGCAAGGCCTTGGACGGAAATTTTTTGGGCACTTCAGCTAGTCATTTGGCCCCCTGGATTGAGAATGCTCCTCCAGCTCAAGGTCTTATCTTCCCCAACATCAAAGAGTACACAGGGAAAACTAAGGCAAGGGATTGGTTGATGTATTTTGAATCACAGATCGGCCTGGTGACCTCGGATGAAGCGTTGAAAATCCGGGCTTTTGTGGGCTCATTACTGTGGGTCGCCCGACATGCACCCGCGCCCCGCGCGCCCTTGGATAGGGGTGTGCATACGTGCGGATGCGGGACACCACTGCTCTCATTCCATTCTCCCTTATTTAGGGGAAAACAAAATTAAAAGTGCGAGAGGAGTGCTGTCTAAAATAACGCGTTGGAATACGCCTCGGTTGACTTTAGTGGATTTTTGGTCTAATATGGGAGCTTTGGGTTTCCCGCATCAAGTAATCCCTTGTTTAGGGGATACCAGGATATGGGAATACACCACCCATTCATTCCAATTCTCATTTTTTTAGGGGAAAACAGAAAAGTGCAAAAAAGGATGTTGCGAGGCCCCACTATGGATTTTATGAAAATAGCCTTATGGCCTATTTCGGATCACTATGGGTGCTTTGGGTTTCCTGCATCAAGTTATCCCTTGTTTAGGGGATACCAGGATATAGGAATGCATCACCCTTTCATTCCCATTTTCCCTTTTTTTAGGGGGAAACGGAAAAATGCAAGAAAGGAGTGTTGCGACGCCCCACTGTATCCAAAATGTTTTATAAAATCGCCATCTTTATTTTAAGGCAAAAATAAAGCAAAGCCAAAAGAAAAGAAAAACCAAAGATTGCAAAAACGAGTTCGGAGGCTAAGTTACGAGTTGGGAAGGTGCTAGGCACCCAACTCGCCCTTTCGGTCTCAAAAGCGGTTTTTGGCTAAAGTATGTTTTTTGTTATATTTATTTAGCAAATAAACAAAGCATTTAAAGGCAGGAAAATGAAAGCAAATACATCCGCGGCTACATTATTTACGGACTTGCAGCCGTCTCCTTACAATAATTACAGATATATTTAAAAATATTTGGCCATAATAACGGCTCTTTTACATAGTATTTTCTAACTAAATTCGGGCAGCACAACGGCTTATATTTTTTACATTGGGCCGGATTTAAAGAACAACTTTTATAAAAATAACGCCCTTAAAGGCTATTACCTTTTAGAGCGGAGGATGCTCGCTCTGTCCTTCTCGGGAGAGGAAGACTTTTATGTTGCTGCTGCTGTGATTTAGGCAGAGTAATGGCTTGTTTTTTGTGGTTTTGACTTGTTTACTCGGGCGGAGTAACGGCTTAGTTTTGGTGGTTTTGGCATATTTATTTGGGCAGAATAACGGCTTACTTTTGGTGATTTAAGCTTATTTACTATTTACTCGGACAGAGTAACGGTTTACTTTATGGTTTTTTGGCCAGGGAAATAAGGTGGATATCTAACTAAAAGGCTAGGGATCACTTTAATTGGTGGGTTTTTGGTTTGGCAGCGTTTCAAGGCTTTATAGGCTGACCACTCCCTATCTCACTTCACTCTCTAGATTTCTCAGCGTTAGGACGATGCAGAGAAATTTTATCGGTGTTTCTCTTCGTCTCTTTTCGGGGTTCTGAAAGTGAGTCCCGAAGCCTGTATTTATAGCTGAAGGAGAGGACTTATCGGGGATAACAAATCCTCTCTATACGCTCAAATTTCTTGTACACCGAGCCGGAGTTGCAAATCGCGTTAGCGGGAGGGCTCACAGTAGCTAGGCGGCGCGGACACAAGGTCTTCTTGGCGCGACGCCAAGGGCCCCTTTCGGCCGCGCCATGGCACTATTCCACTTTTAAAATTTGCATTTTTATCCCTCGCATTTTACTGTTTCGCGCATCCTGCTTTGCCTTTTGCATTTTTAACTCCTGTAACTTGACATTTGTTAAGTTTAAACAGTTCTTGATATCACATGCCAGAGTCACATATCAGGGGTACAAAATTGGGGTGTCTACAGAGCCCCTCAACGATGGAGTCTACAGGTAACCCGAGGCTTACTGAGTAGACGAACATCGTTGATAAACAATAGACTCTCCAGTTTCGTGCAATTAAAATAGGAGAGGAATGTAACAGGTAACAGTTATAATGCAACAGTTTATAATGCTAACCAAACTCCATAGCCTAGACATATTTAGTCAGTTATAGCAGGTTATCGTAGTTTTTAAGCAGACATGCAATAAAATGCTCTAATGGTCGGACCTACTAGTGTAGGCTGCCTACGTATCCCTTAATAAAGGAGCTCAGACCGAAACGTAGTTCACTCTGCCGGGGATCAAATGCTGCGGTGCAAGTGCTGCAATGCTAAATGAACAAGTGCTGCAAAGCTTTATCAAATGAGTGCTGCAAAGGTAATTATAAAGTGATGCGATGGTCGTGTTTACCGAAATAGACTGCCTACGTATCCTTAGCCAAGGAATCAGACCAATCGTAGTTTGTATGCTGCTGTGCAGCATGAAATGTCTCCTCAGGAACGCTGCCTTCGTCGGAGAACAAGACCTTTCCCTCTGATCCGGGGTTGCGTGCCCCTTAAAAGAAAGTTTTCCAACACAGCTATTAATGTCTGGAATTCAATGTCTCCTCAGGAAAGAAGCCTTCGTTAGAGGACAAAGCCTTTCCCTTGCCCCAGGGTTGCCTGCCTCGTTAGGAAAGTCTTCCAAACATCATACAAATGCACAGAAAAGGAAAATACATTCCTTTCCTTACCCTTGTCGTGCCCTTGCGGCAAATTGCGGCTTCTTGCTTTCTTGATTCTTCTTTGCTTTATGATGTTCTTTCTTTGCTCTTCTTTGCTCTTTTTCATCTTTGCTCTTTCTTTGCTCTTCTTTGCACTTTCTTTGAGGATTTCTCTTTTGTCGCAGTTCCAGCATTTGCTGGAAAATCATTTCCTTTTTTTCCGCTATATTTTCAGCTTTAGCTGGAAAATCTTTCTTGATGCTGCTGCATTTTTCCCTTTGCTGCTCTTTCTAACCTTGGTTAGAAATTTCCTTTTCCTTGTTGTCGCATCTTTTGGTTCCAGCTGAAATTTTCTTCTCTTTTCTTCTCACTGCTGTTTTTTTCTTTTTGCTGCATTTTCTAGCTTCAGCCGAAGATTTCTTCTTTTTGCCGTCGCATTTTCTTTTGTTGCATGCACTTATACATTTTTTTCCTTTCTTTCCTTGTACATGCATTTTCCCTCTCTCGATTCTTTTTCTTTTCTTTTTTTTCTCTTTTTTTCTTTCTTTCTTTTTTCTGCATGCTTGCCATTTCTCTTTATTTGCACGCTTGCTATTTGTTTATTTTCTTCTGATCCTCTTTTTTTCTTCTTTTTTTTCTTTTTTATTCTTCTTTTTTTTTCTTTTTTTTCTTACCTTTGCCGCCTGAATTTTCTGGCTTTTCTGCTTATTTGCGGCTGATCTGCTGAGGATATCACTTTTCCCTTGCCTTTGGATGGATGGCCGTCGAATTTGGTTAACAAAATTACTTTTGTTAATTGTTAAGCTTTGGGGCCATTTTGCAACTTTTGGAACCTGGGGATTTAAGTGTCGCAGCTTCAAACTTTGGAGTGGGAAAAAGGAAAAATCTCTTTTCCTCCCATTATTAGTGACGGGAGAAAGAGGAGGGGAGCCACTGCTCCTTCTCTTCTTCATTTTCTTTCTCTGCTTCTCCTCCGACGCAGCCATTGTTGCCCGTTTGAGTTTTCTTCCATTTTTGCTCATTTTCTCATTTTTCTTTCGCCCATTTACGTGTCTTTTCTAGCAGATGGCTTCTTCATCACGATCCAGGAAGGGGAAGTCTCCCATGCACCCAGAATCTGGCGAAAGGAGGAAGGAATTTCCTCTTTGATCCGGAATAAAATCAAGTACCGCTATTCTAAGGATGACTGGGGCAATATCCTCCGCGATCGGAACACCCATGTGTCCAACCTTCCTCCCACTTCTGTAAGTTTCTTCTTTTTGAGATCTGCTTGGATATACTTCAGATCTGCTAGATTTTAGCACTGTTTGGCGCTTTTGGAGCATTCCTGAATTTGTTAATAACGCTTATGTATGCAATATTTATGCTAGAATTGGTAATGATGCATGAAATTTATGCAATTTAATCTTTGTGATGCATAATTGAACTAGCGGTCACTATTTGACCCTACTATGCATGATTTATACTATAAATGCAATTTGGGCTATATGATGCATGTTTTAGGCTAAAATATATTTTTATATGTTGTATGCTCATGAAACGGACTTTTCGGAATATAATGCATTTTTTCTGAACATATTTTCGGACACATTTTTCGGATGAATACATGACAAAACAGATATATTTTATGCCCTAAAATTCATTTCTCATGCATGCTTATGCTGCAGGGACATAGTAAATGTCATGGGAATATTTATTTTTCATGATTGGTGGCATTTTATTCTCTTTTTAGTGCAACCATAATGTAGCTTATTGGACAATAAATGCAAATGATGGATGCATATATTACTTTATTTGATGCAAATGCAATGCAGAAAAATTATGGGATACTTGCTAATATGATGCATGGGTACTCTTTATTTTATGATGCATGCAAAAATGCAAAAATGCAGTACATATCTTTAAAATGCAAAATACACTTTTTTATGATGCCTAAAATGCAAAAATGTCTATTTAGATGCAAAAGATATATATACTTTTTTTCTTTATTATTCTCTTTTTTTTTTTTTGCATGCGGAAATGCAAGTAATGTAGCATATACCTTTTAAATGCAAAATATACACTTTTTTTAATTATTATTATTTTTTATTATGCCTACCATGCAAAATAAAAGATGCATTATTATTTTATGGGATGCTAAAGATGCAAATTCAAAAAATAAAATCTTTTTTTTTACATGCGAAAATGGTGTTTTTATTATGAAATGCATCACAGGAAATTAGCATGCTTCAATTTTATGATTCACGAAATATTATGCATGCAACATGTTTATTATTTATCATTACTTATCATTATTATTTATACTTATTCATTCATATTTATTTTGCGAGGAAAATAAAGATAGTAGACTTACCTCTTTTTTTCCTTTCCCTTCTTTTTTTTCAATTCCGCAGGCCGTTTCAAAGGGTTCGAGCTTCTTGTACCAATGTGATAGAGATTTATCATATGTTGCCCGAGGCGGCACAAGTCTTAGTGGAGGGCTCTGGCTTCAGTGCCTTCCTTCATGCCTTTCGCCCCTTCACGAGTTATCTGTCGATTTTTTATGCGCTTCGGGACTATTGGTGGGACACCACCCATATCTTGCATTTCAGCTGGGGGGAGGCGACTACGACCCCCTGTGACTTTGCCGCTATCACCAGCCTCCCTACCAGCATTGGTGAGACCTTAGCTCCCGATTATACTCTCCGTCGGCGTCCGGAGGAGGTGGAGGATCTCCTGGGTTTTGAGCCAGAATTTAAATCAACGGATGAGATTTTTATTAGTAGCGTGCGCAAATGGCTTCTAGCCAATGCTGGGCGGGTCCCAGAAAATGACCTCACTGCCGTGACTCGCGCGACTAGAGCATTCTTATTTTTCTTCCTTGGCACGTCGCTTTTTGCCAACTCTTCTACCACCCTGAGGGTTTCTGTCCGGGCCTGCTTGGCAAATTTTGATCGGATCCCTGCTTACGATTGGGGGCAGGCGGGCCTAGCCGAATTATATGCTTCTATGGACAGGGCTTGCCGGAATGACTTGCCGACCTTGAATGGATTTGCCCCGGTGTGGGAGGGATATGCATTTTCCTGCTTTTGCTGCTTCTTTTTTTTCATATATATCTCTTTTTTTTTCGCAGCATTCATTTTTTTATATTGCTGATAAAATTTCTTTCTCTTTCTTTTTGCAGGTCTGGGCTTTTTCATTCTTTCATTTCACGCTGGTTCGTCTTTGTCAGCGTGTCCACCAGGCCCCTTATCTGCTTCAGTTTATTGATGAGAACAGGGTTCGGCCAGACCAGGACGGCGGTTGTGCAAAGAAGGAACGGGTGCAGGAGCGGATTACTAGCTCGAGTCCGAGTACTGTGCACTTCCTTCCTTGGGAGGGCCTGGAGGGGCATTATGCTGTTGCTTTGGGATTGAGCCACTGCCGGATACTGATGGTATCCATTATGGTGGACTCTTTATATATGGGCGAGCGGGTCAACCGCCAGCATTATTGATTTTGGTGCCTCCAGTGGTGCCTCCTCGGCCCTTTTTGGGTGATAGAGTCCGACCAACTGCCGAACAGGTATCAGTACCTGTCGAAATTCTTTATGCCAGCAACTGATTTTCCAGTTATCGCATATGAGGATTTCTTACGGACAGTACTTCATCCTCCCTTTCCTGCTTCTGCTGTGCCCAGACGGGCTTCTGATGCCTCTGCCGGGCCAAGGCCTTCCATCCCTTCTCTCGACGAGAATCTAGAGTTTACTGAGCCTGATGACGTTTTCTCTACCTTCCAGTATCATTGGGACGGTCATGTGGTAGAGGAGATGCTTCCAGATGTCGAGATCCCTGAGGAGCGTCGGGTCCCAGAGCAGGCCCGTTCGGTAGACACATTTACCTTTGCATTTCTTTCTCTTCTTCTTTTTTTATATCAGGCACATATATTTTTATTTATCATTTTTTTTCTTTTCATGCATGTCTATTTTTTTGGGAGACTAATATATTTTCTTTTTGATGTCTCACTTTTTTTTCTCAGGTGAATGTGTCCACTTACAAGAGGCTGTTACGGGGCTTCTTCAGTATTAACAAGCTTTATCAAAAGCTTGTTGACAAATTTTCCTGCAGGGGGAATGATGCAGTGCAGCAAACCAGGCGATGGGATGGTGATGACGATGATGCGGATGCCGAGTCTAGCCGCGCTCGGGGCAGAGGTCGAGCATACAGAGCTGGTGGCACAGGGGGCCCTTGGCTCATGGGTGGTGGTCTTGATAGTAGCCAGTCGTCCCGAGCACATTAGTCTTGTATACCTGCGATTATTAGTTTCCTTTCCTTTTTTTATACTAAAACATGTACAAACATTCATTATACAATGCAATATAATTTTATATTATGCAAAAATATTTTTAAAAAAATGTAGACTCAAACACATGCATAAAATAAAGCTATACCAATATCTAAGGGTAACGGCACGCTGTATTTTTAGAAAAGGGTTTTATGAGAATACACCTTCGGGCTCGAGCGAGCTTTTCTGATGATACGCGGGGAGGAAAAGGCAGCCGCCTTCTCCTGTTTACGGGGCATATAATTGTCGCTGAGCTAATGTGCGTAGCCTTTCTTTTTTTCTCTGTTATTAGACAGAAATAATAGAAATATGTCGGGCAGGGATCTCGGTTTCAAGGCGAAAAAAGCCGGATATAGGCGCTTCTGTGCAATCCAAGTTCGCTCGAAAATCGTCAGTTTCTTGAATCTTCGGTATAAAAGGCGGACGGGGGATCGCTTGTTTCTTCACAGATTCATTTGCTCCTTTCTTACAAATTTCTAAGCTTGCTTCTGCTCGGTCATTGCCTCCTTTATCAGATAATCTTTTGCATTCCTTCTCACAAATGGCTGCACGAATTCATACAGCGCTAGAGATAGAAATTTATGAGAATGCTTTGGATTTTTGGATTCTCTCCCTGCATTCAGATGAGCGCGATTGGTTTGATCACATCTTTGGATTCAGGTGCCTGCTATCCTGGAGGAATGTTATCATTAATTGGGACATGCTGAGGGGAGCCTCCAGGTTTTGGTCTCCTCAGGACCACCTTTTTAACTTCGGTATGAATGAAATGTGCCCCACTTATGAAGAGTTCTGTGTAATGTTGGGGGTGGCACCTTCTCGTCTGATTGTCGTGCCTTCTCACCGGGGCGTCAGGTATGGCCATCGAGGGAGCTATTTCGACTACTCGCGCCACTCCGGGTTTTTATGATGGAGTAACTTTTGATTTGATCCCTCCAGGAGCCTTTCTGAGTCGGGGAGGATGACATAGATTATTTGCGACGTCGGCTGTCTGCGCTTTTCCTTTGCCTGGTAGGGAGGTATTTGTTGGTGGGCCAACCCGGATTTATCGATGTGCGGGTCGTTGACCTAGCATTGCAGGCACGAGATCGCCGAATATTGTTCGGTGATTCGCGAGACTCTAGCGGGCTGGATGCTTTTGGCGGTGATGAATTATTCCCTACCTGGCCCCATTTTGCTCCATATGTGGCTGGAGGAGCATTTTCTTTGGGTGATGGCCCCTGTACCGCATGGAGCACTGTATGACCCAGGGCTTTATGGCCTCCGTGGTCACTTTCCTCAGACCAACTATTCAAAGTATGATTGGGCTGAAAACTTTTTCCGATGGGGCTCTATGGACATAGTCTGGGTGATCCACCACTAGCAGATTCGGCACTTCCTTATGTATTCCGCAGAGTATAGTCAAGTGGTCTTGCTGGGCATTGAGCGGACTTCTTTTTACAGAGCCGACCGGATCTTGCATCAGTTTGGGAGAGAGCATCTTATCCCTAACCCAACCCGTCCTATATATCTGGAGGCGGATAATAATGACGAGGGTCTGGGTACCACTATCCAGGAAATGTGGCAACGGGATTTTGATAGGCTGGAGGTGGCCTATTTATTTTCTGATTACATGCTCCTTTCCCACGAATATCTGGCATGGATAATGGTGGCTACCGAGGGGGCGTCCCGCGTGATCAGGCGTGGACTGAGGAATTTGTTGGGCCGTCATATTGCTAGCGGTATAGATGCTCACCTAATGGAGATAGGCGAGGACATTGATAGTTCGGGGCTAGTCGTCCCCCAGGCCTTACAAGAGGAATTCAGGCGGGTACATAATCTTGGTGCCCAGACAGCTCCTGGACCAAATACAACGGGTCCTAGCAATGCCCCCCGCAGGTTAAGCAATGCAAGCAGACAGCACAACCCTTGGGAACCGGAAGTGGCTGCTCTTCCCCCTCAGACTGGATGGGGCACGGCTTTCAGGAATGATGGCAATGAGCTTCCTCGGCTGAGCATCGCAAGCAGGCAGAATAACCCGTGGGAGCCAAAGGAGGCTGTCCCTCCTCCTCCGCCTAGATGGGGCACTGCTTTTAGAAATGATGGAGCCGGTCCAAGTAATGCAGCTGCCCAGGAGAATGGAGATGTCGATGATGAAGAAGAGGATACTTCCGGGGGCTCCCATGTGGGTGAAACTAGAGCTTCTTCTGTGCCTCGCAGGAGGAGTATATGGGCCCGGCTGGGCGGACGCCGCAGACACTGATGGACCACCTTGGGGCTTGAGCTGCAAAAGAAGGGATAGTTTCTGGGGAAACAAGGGGGGATAGAGGCAATAATAGATATGTACATGCAGATAATGCACAATCTAAATTTTTTTAGCAATTATTCCTAAGTTGCACCTTAGGACCTGTAATTTTTTTATATTTTAGTGTTTTAATGTGAGCTTTCGTCGTGGTTTTTCTCTTTCCTGTCAGTTGAGCCTTTTGCGTGCTAAAGACGGGAGGTAGAATGTCGAGGATTCAAATAATGCCTTCCCTCTCCTTTTTCTCCTGATTTTTTTTAATATATGCTCTAATTTTTGCCTAGGCCGCCTTTTCGGGTTTTCAACCTAGCGAGCCCTTATTTCTTATTTTTTTTTTTTTTATATGCTCTAATTTTTGCCTAGGCTGCCCTTTCAGGTTTTCAACCTAGCGAGCTGGAGAGGGAAACGACCGCTGGATAAATTAGCTCAAGCATAATACCTTTTGAGCTTGTCGAGATTGAAGGGCTGAACAAGGTCTTCTCCTTCTTGGTTTGTGAGAAGTACGGCACCTCCTGGCCGGATCTCCTTAACAATATATGGTCCCATCCATGGATATTTCCATTTTCCCATAGTATCAACATAACTAGGGGGTTTTCTCGAAACACGAGATCCCCAACTTGGATGTCGCGGCCTTTGACTTTTTTATTGAAGGCCCGGGCTATGCGCCTTTGATACGCTCGGGTATGCTCCAGGGCTAGTAAGCGTCGTTCGTCGATTAGGGCCAATTCTTCAAATCGCCCTTCGACCCAGTCAATCTCTGCTATGCCAGATTCCATCATCACTCTTAGTGATGGAATTTCGACTTCTATTGGCAGTACCGCCTCCATGCCATATGCCAAGGAATAGGGGTAGCCCGTGGGTGCGAAGGAGTGCGGTAGCCCAGAGGCTAGCGGTAATTTTTCCGCCGCCTCTTCTGTGTCGACCATTTTTCTGATGATGTTTTCGAGCGTTTTGTTGGCTGTTTCAACGACACCATTGGCTTGCGACCAGTAGGGGGAGGATTTATGCCTTTGGATCTTGAATTCGTCGAGCAGACGATTCACGTCCCCTTCAAAATGCGTGCCGTTGTCGGAGATTATTTTGAAAGGCACCCCGTATCGATATATGATGTTGGCCCGGATGAATTCGGACACCTTTCGGGCATTCAGGATTTTATAGGAAGAGGCTTCCACCCACTTCGTGAAGTAATCGACGGCTACTAGGACATATTCGTGGCCATTGGATCCCTTCGGGTGAATTTGGCCTATGACGTCGATTCCCCATGTTGAGAAGGGCCAGGGGGTTGTGGAGTTATATAGGACGTGCGGGGGCACATGCTGCAGATTGGTAAAGCGTTGGCATTTGTCGCAATGTCACACCCACCGAATACAATCGCTGAGTGTACTCCAATAGTACCCATGTCCGATAATTTTCTTGACAAAGATATGGCCATTCATGGGGCCCGCAGTACCACCATGCGCTTGGTCCATGATTTGCTCGCCTTTGGCCCGATCGACGATAATAAGTTAAGTCCTCGATAGTGCTCTCTTATACAGCCGCCATCGCCGACTACAAATTGTGAGGCCCACCTTCGTAGGAGGAGACTTTCCTCTTTGTCTAGGCCTGAGGATAGATTCCTTTCTCGCATTTAGGATATCAAGACCAAGATAGTCAAATAGGCAAAGCCTGGCATACCCGCCCGCCACCTATTGGGGGTTGGGGCATATTCAATACCCGTTAGATACGGGCTTTGCTCCAGGGCCTAAGCCATGGCCATGGCGAAAAGGGCAGCAATGGGCAGCCCGCATATTCAATTATTATTCAAATTTCAAAGGCTCAAAGCCTGTGCCCATTTACATTTTCATTCCGTTGAGACCCGAGCGTAAGGTAAGGAGAGGTCCCAGGGACTTAGTGGTTCATCCTCTAATCGCCTTCACTCTTCACGGCCACAAGGCCACACACACACACACACACTCTCATTCTCATCTCAATTCTCTCTCAAGTCTCACTGTCTCAGTCTCTCACTCCGTCAGGACCGTCACTCATCTCCGTCGTCTTCATCTCAGACTCTCAGTCTTCATTGAAGAGTGAAGACTCTTCAGTCTTCAAGTCTTCAAGTTAGTGGAGGGAGTGCAATTACAAATTGAATGCGCTTTCGACCAAGTTTGCCTTCGAATATCAAAATTTAGAGAATTCATATCACCGCTTCGGAGTTATCGAATTTTCCGATCCGGAATTTTATTTTCAAGATCTACGTTTTCACATTTATTTTTCTTCATTGAATCTCCCCCCTTGCGTTTTTGTGTGTGTGATTATATGCGGTTGTGGAAAACGAAGGTCCCAGCAGGGAGGGTGAAAATTCTGTGATGAGACCTCTCTAACACTAAAGTCAATACCTTCGCAGACGAAATTATTGGTTGAATCGTAGGATGAACCAAATTCTTTTGTTTTGGTCTATTCTGAACCCTAAGCTATATGCATATACATATATATGTTTAATTAATTATTATTTCAATATCGTTTTTATGCATTATATTAAAATGATTTTGTAGATTTTGGATGGTTGAATTTGAGTTCAACAAATGAGTCATTATAATTAAAATGATTTTGTAGATTTTGAATTTAATTGTTAATTGGTTATGTAATTTTGTTATTTAGTATTTTGAATTTAATGGATTATGGATATGTAGTTTATAAGTTTATTAATTTTGTTATTTGAAATATTATGAATTTAATGGTTTATTTGTTGAAAATTTAAATCTATCCTGATTCCTGAATTTAAATAATTGATAATAAATAAATAAAAATTTGAATAAACTCATTTTTTTGCGGGCTAGCCCGTTTTGCCCGCGGCCCTACGCAGGGCGGGTTAGGCTAGGAGTTTATAGGACCGTTATGTTCGCGAGCTTTCCCGCCCCGCAGGCCCGTTTTGACAGGGCTCGTGATCTGCTTCATGGGCTGCATTAATTTTGAAGCAGTATGCCGGAGTGACCTTCTTCCCGACTATGAATGGCTGAATATTAGTTTCTACGGGAATTTGGACTAGCGATGCCAGAGTGGCTAGGGCATCGGTGAATTGATTTTTATCTCGTGGCAGATAATGGAACGAGATTGAGTCAAATCTGGCGGCAAGTGCTCTTAGTTTGGCATGATAGAGCTGCAGTCGGGGATCTTGGGTTTTCCATCTCCCTTCGACTTGATTTATAATTAGGGCAGAGTCTCCATAGACTTCGAGATCTTCGGCGCCCCTTTGGAGAGCTTCTTCTAGGCCAGCAATATAGGCTTCATATTCTGCCGTGTTATTTGAGCATTCAAATTCCAACCTTATGGCCAGCGGAGTATGAGAATCGGCTGGGTCTATAAGCAAGATTCTGATGCCAAAGCCTCGTTTATTAGCGGCTCCGTCAAAGAACATCTGCCAGCTGGTGTCATGGTCAGTGATTTCTAAGACACCTTCGTCTGGGAAGTCAAGCTCGGTCGCATCTTCGGCCTTCAAGGGTAGATTGGCTAAGTGGTCTGCAATTACGCTGTCTTTGATAGATTTGAGTGTGACATAGGTTATGTCGAACTCGTTGAGAAGAAACGACCACTTAGCCAGTCGGCTAGAAAGTGATGGCTTGCCGAAGATGTACTTTATAGGATCCATCCTGGAAATGAGCTTGATGGACCGTCCTTGGAGATAGGTCTTGAGCCTTTGCGTGGCCCAGACTAGGCTGGTGCAGCTTTTTTCTAGTGCTGAGTAATTTAGCTCACTTCCTTGCAGCTTCCTACTTATGAAGTATATGGCATTCTCAATGTAGGAATCTTCTTTTTGGGCGAAAGCATAGCCCGACGTGTGTGATGGTTAAATATATGAGGAGGTTTATGTGTATGAGGTGGAGCTAGCACGGGGGATTGGTAAGATAGGCTTTTATCTTTTCGAAGGCTAGCTGGCACTTCTCGTCCCAGACTTGGTCAAGATTCTTTTTATGAGTTTAAAGAGGGCTCACATGTGGTTGTTAGGCTTATGAAGCGGCCGATATACCTAGGGAAGCCTTTGACTTCGGTTGGAGTTTTTGGATGTGGCATCTCTAGGATAGCTTTAATCTTTCGGCTCGATCTCGATGCCTGCTTTCGGTCACTAAGAATCCTGTGACCTTGCCTTTGGTAACCCCAAATGTGCATTTGGTGGGGTTAAGCTTCATTTGGTGCTTCATTAACCTTTCGATGAATTTTCGAAGGTCTTTGATATGGGCACCGTTGGTGATCGATGTTTTATTTAATCTTTTTCCTTGCAAGTGGACAAGACTATTATAGAATAGTATTGGAAGCAAGGGTCGAACCCAGAGACAAGTGATCATTTAACAATGCAATTTATTGATAACAAATTATTAATCTAAAGGGGGTTTTTATATTTAATTCTACTCTAAACTACTATTTATAGATGTTTACCTAATTAGACAGTAATAACATGTATGAAGATCTTATGGTGGGTGGCAATCTAGGATTCTGGGTTTTCACTTGTATCTCTTTTATGTTCAATTCATAATAAAATCATTCAATGTCTTGGGTTCGTTCACTAAATATAGATATAGACTGTTGAACAATTGGTTCAGCCTCCATCCCCGCAAAATTCATCCATTCTATATCCTAAGCACAGGAACTGTTAATCTAGCTGTCACCTAGATTTATGATCTATCTGTCACCTAGATCATGTAAGAACCTGGTCCTAACTTATCACTCTCGTGCATCGATAGGTCCAATTTATTGTGTTGGTGAGCCAGTGTACGACATATGCACATTGGTCATGCAGTTATCCGCACCTCTAAGCCTTTATTATTTGCAATTACATTCATTTGTTCAAAGCAAAATAATATAGGGATTGATAAACAACACAATCAACAAGCATTGAATGAACATATATAAGAATTAAAGCATAAATTTGATACAAGTTACCTCCCACCTCCTAGATTATGGATGATTTAGTTCATCATAGACAATGAACAGCACATGGAGATGATCGGATACATGATTTGATCTTCAATACTTGAAATTACAAAGTCTAACTATGTTATACAATCTAAAAACTACCTAAAATCTATTAAAGAAAGCTTTCAGCCGTCCTCCTCTTTTTTTGGCTCGACATCTGACTTCTATATATACTCGGGAGTTGTAATTCAATCGAATGACTGTGTGAAAATCCGAAAATCAAGCATTCGACTACCTTGCGGTCGCAGAGTGTTGAGTACCTTGCATCCGCAAGGTCTCAGATTGTCGGCCTTTGGAATTCTCGGTTCTTTGCCTTTCGTCTTGCCTACCTTGCGGTCGCAAGTCTCGAGGCACTGCGTCCGCAAGGTGTCCAGTGTTGACAGCTTCCGTTCTTTCTTCATTTCTCCTTTTTGGCCCTTTTTGAAATTTGCACTTAAAACCCTGGAGTTCGCATATTTTCACAAATAACCCTGAAACTTACAAAACTCACCGAAAACATATATTAGTAGTCAAAAGCCTCGTGAAATAGCATAATTTAAGTCATAGAAGCATATAGAATTGACGTATAAAATACATCGATCAGTTGGCGTCACTGGAGTGCACGATCATGTCGTCAACATAGACTTCCATTTCTTTATGGATCATGTCATGGAAGAGGGTGGTGGCAGCCCTCTGATAAGTAGCCCCAGCATTTTTTAGCCCAAACAGCATGACATTGTAGCAGTAGGTTCCCCAAGGAGTGGTGAATGAGGTCTTCTCTTGGTCCTCTGCTGCCATTTTAATTTGATTGTAGCCCAGCATGCCGTCGACGAAGGATCTGACTTTGTGAGCAGCAACGGCGTCTACCACAATATCAATATTGGGTAGGGGAAATCATATTTGAGCGACGCCTTGTTGAGGTCGCGGAAGTCTACACAGATCCGGACCTTCCCGTTGGGCTTGGGAACGGTCACTATGTTGGACAGCCAGATCGGGTATTCAACTACCCGAATGAAATTGACGCGCAGCTGCTTCATGATTTCTTCTTTAACTTGTAGTGACCATTCCGGCTTAATGTGGCGGAGCTTTTGCTTGACTAGCCGGGCATCCGGATATATGGGGATCCGGTGTTCGACTATGGCTGGGTCCAGCCCCGGCATATCTTCATAGGACCAGGCAAATATGTCCACGAACTCTTTGAGGAGATCAATGAGTGCTACCCTTTCAGAGCCTTGCAGGTAGTTGCCGATTTTGATTTCTTTTATTTCATTGTCCAGCCCCAGATTGATGATGGACAAGTCTTCAGTTGCTGCTGATGAATGATGTTGTTCCTGGTGCTCAACTGACTTTGCAAGCTCAAGCAAATAATTCTTATCTTTTGGGTCCATTTCATTAAATGACTCATTATTATAGTTATTATTTAATGCGTCTTTTAATGTAGGTGCAACTAAGGAATAAGCAAAGACATTCAGATTATCATTAAAAGCAAACTGTACAGGGTTTATTGCATTATTAAGGACCTGGGGTTTCAGATCCTCAACTTTAGGGAGCGGATCGGTAGATGACCAATCCGTAAAGCTAGGGGAAGAAAGGGGAATAGTATATCCAAAGCGGTCCACCAGATCTGCGGGCGTCAAAAGCGGGTCGGTCGTGGTATACCAGTTCTGCAGAGGCTTATTAGCAATAAGCTCAAACTCAGCATGGAGCTCTTCATAATAAGCGCCTCCATCTATCATATCCAGGAAGCTGTCTCCTTCAAACATTTATTAGAAACTCCTTTTATTGATACGTACACTTATAACACCTTTACCCTGGCTAATTAGGTTAACTTGCCCTTTTAGACCTCCTTGGCTTGATCTGTTTCAAAAAAATTTGTGCCTGCCACCGTAATTACCTCGTTATCAATGAGATCATGTATTACACTTTTGAGTGTATAGCACTTGTCGGTAAGATGACCACTGCAACGGTGGTACTCAGAATACTGGGCATGATTCCAGGTAATGGGTAACGGTTTGGGTGGTTGGTAATTATCGATGGGTTTCAGTATCCTATGGGCCCACAGTGTTTGGAGTATTTCAGATCTTGGAGCAGGCAGGTCATCATAATGCCTCGGAATTACCTCTTTTCGGCCTCTTGGCTTAGGCAAATTGCCAGGTTGGGATTTGGTCAAGCAACTGGGTGGGGTTTTCTCCCTTGGATAATATTGCACTGGAATTGGGTTGCCTGGACCTTGGCCCAATAGGGATTCTTTTTCTGGTATACAAATGATTTCTTTTGGAATCCCTGGGGTCGTTTGCTGAGAATAGGTATTTGAGGGATCAAGAGGGAGATAATTCTTTTGGTTGTAATAGCAGGCATTCAGGTGAGGGAGATTGAAGTTGATTTCTGGAGGGTATGGATTAGAATTATGAGCACTTGAAATCATATTACTTTGGGCAAGGGGATTATTATTCGGCTGATGGCTGGCATTTGGTTGCTTTCCGGAGGCTTGGAAAATGATATTTTCTGAGGTATCAGGGCAATTTATTTCAGGAAAGTGGGAAGTATTAGGAATATATTTTGGGATTTTGGTTTTTTGGGAGAAAGCGGCAAGAGTTTTCTGAAAAACCTGCTAGAAGATCATTTACCACCTGATTCGTTATCCTTTCCGCATGGGTGTCCAATTCCTTCTTTAGCCAAGCCTCAAGCCCAGGAGGAAGTGCATACACAGGAGTTTCTTTCTCTGGTTCCCAGTTGTTCCAATTGTTGTTAGCTTCTATCATCGCCTGTTTATTTTTAGATGTCATTCTACTCGGATCTGCACTTTCAGGCCGATTATGCCCTTATCGTCGATCATCGATACCTTCGACCGATTTACGCACTTGTTTCCCGTATCAACCGGTTAGTAATATCTCTGTCTTTCCAAATTCGGGCCAGGTTTCTGAGGAAAATGGGTTTGGAGGTATCAGAAGGCTGGCTGAAGGCTTTCTGGGCTTGGAGTACAACGGGCCTTTATTAGTATTTTATTTATTTATTTATTTTTTTTTTCTCTACAATTGACCGGATAAGCACCTGCTTTATTTTGACGGTCTCAGGACTTTTCCTGGAACAGTGGATTCTTTCTCCAGAGTATAGGACCAACGCATTCCACCTGCCTTTCGACTCCCCAAAATCGGACTGATCCCAGACGAATGGCCTATACTCTTTCCAGTATCCACCATTCAAAATGGTCTAGCTCGAGCACCAGAGAATAATAAATCAGCCCCTGCGTTTTTTTTTTTTGCGCAATTTATTTTTTTGCTTTCATTTTTTTGTTTTTTTTGATTTGCGCACTTTTATTTATTTTTTATTTTTTTGTTTTCTCATTTTTTTTGCAGGGACTGACCCACGATTCAAATATGCAAAAACCGGTCGGTCATTAAAGTGTCCTGAGAATCTATATGCATTATAACGTTGGCTTATGCAGGGAATAGGCTGGCCATGGTATAGGGTAGCAGTTCGGAATATACCTATATGCGTGCGCATGTGTGCAGTCTCTAAAAAGCAATAAAATCTCTTTATTTTTTTTCAGATATACAAACAGAAAATAAAAACAGATATGGTATGTCTTGCTGTTACGCGTGGATTTTCTCGGCTTTTTAGTTTGAGCGCAAGCACATCACATTAAGAAATAGAAAAAAAAGCGGAGAATTTATCCATTCCTATTAATTACAAATTTTGTCCTATATCCCAAAAAAAAATGGCATAATGAATGCAAATATATACATATTTTGCGGAATAATGAAAATAATAAACGAATATATAAAATAATATCTGAGCGAAAATGAAGCAAAATTAAAATAAAGCCCGGCCTTTTTATTGTCTTTGTCCGAATTTTATTGCAAACATATATATATATATATATATATATATATATATATATATATATATATATATATATATATATAATTGAAAAAAAAATTGTTTTTTTGAAAAATAGATATATTTTTAAATATATCTGTAACAGTTATCGGAACGAAACTGCTGCAAGATGGAGGATCATATCTACAAATATAGACACGGATGTATAGGAACGCAATATTCAAATGCATAAATTAATATAACAAGCATACTTTAGCCAGAAACAAAGAAAAACCAAAAGTTTTTTTATGAATCTAGCCCTCCATTTTATTTAAAATAAAAGCGATCTCCCAGCGAGTTGCCACTTGTGGTCGCCGTTCGCCGTGGCACGCTTGGATAGGGAGTGCGCTGGCGTGCGTCTTCGGATGCAGGACACCACTACTCTCATTTCATCCTCTCTTATTTAAAGGAAATTAAAAGTGCGAGAGGAATGTTGTCTAAAATAGCGCGTTGGAATATGTCTCGGTTGACTTTAGTGAATTTTTGGTCCAATATGGGACCTTTGGGTTTCCGCATCAAGTTATCTCTTGTTTAGGGATACCGAATATGAGGAATACATCACTCTTTCATTCTCATTCTCCCTTTTTTAGGGGAAAACGGAAAAGTGCAAAAAAGGATGTTGCGAGGCCCCACTATGGATTTTATGAAAATAGTCTTATGGCATATTTCGGATCACTATGGGTGCTTTGGGTTTCCTGCATCAAGTTATCCCATGTTTAGGGGATACCGGGATATAGGAATGCATCACCCTTTCATTCTCATTCTCCCTTTTTAGGGAAAAACGGAAAAGTGCAAGAAAGGAGTGTTGCGGCCTTAATCGGATCCAAAATGTTTTATAGAGTCGCCATCTTTATTTTAAGGCAAAAATAAAGCAAAACCAAAAAGAAAAGAAAAACCGAGAGATTGCAAAACGGGTTCGGAGGCTAAGTTACGAGTTGGGAAGGTGCTAGGCACCCAACTCGCCACTGATCTCAGCGGTTTTGGCTAAAGTATGCTTTTTGTTATATTTATTTAGCAAATAAACAAAGCATTTAAAGACGAGGAAAATAAAAGCAAATACATCGCGGCTACATTATTTACGGACTTGCGGTAGTCTCCTTACAATAATTACGGATATATTTAAAAATATTTGGCCATAATACGCTCTTTTACATAGTATTTTCTAACTAAATCCGGGCGGCACAACGACTTATATTTTCTACATTGGGCCGGATTTAAAGAACAACTTTTATAAAAATAACGTCATTAAAGGCTATTACCTTTTAGAACAAAGGGTGCTCGCTCTGTCCTTCTCGAGAGAGGGAGACTTTTATGCTGCTGCTACTGTGATTTTGGTAGAGTAACGACTTATTTTGGTGGTTTGACTTGTTTACTCGAGGCGGATGCGGCTTAGTTTTGATGGTTTTGGCCTATTTATTTGGGCGGAATAACGGCTTACTTTTGGTGATTTAACCTTATTCTCGAGGCGAGAGTAACGGCTTACTTTATGGTTTTGGGTCGGGAAATAAGGTGGATACAAACTAAAAGGCTAGGGATCACTTTAATCGGTGGGTTTTTGGTTTGGTGGAGTTTTGGCGGGGTTTCAAGGCTTTATAGAGGACCACTCCTATCTCACTTCACTCTCTAGATTTCTCGGCGTTAGGGCAGCGAGAAATTTTATCGGTGCTTCTCTTCGTCTCTTTTCGAGGTTCGAAGTGAGCCCCGGCACTGTTATAGGCTGAAGGGAGAGGACTCATCGGGGATAACAAATCCTCTCTATACGCTCAAATTTCTTGTACACGAGCCGGGAGTTGCATAATGCGTTAGCAGGAGGAGCTCACAGCAGCTAGGCTGGCGCGGACACAGGTCTTCTTAGCGCGGCGCCAAGGGCCCACTTTGGCGGCGTGCCATGACACATTCACTTTCAAAATTTGCACTTTATCCCTCGCATTTCTTTTCGCATCTGCTTTGCCTTTTGCATTTTAACTCATGTAACTTGACATTTGTTAAGTTTAAGCGATTCTTGATATCACATGCGAGTCGAGAGTGGGGTGTCTACGATTCTGAGGAAAGGCTTTGGCTTGGATGGGGCTCTCCCTCGGAGATCCATCAACAATTGGGTGACTTGCGGGATTTAAGTTCTTGGCCGACTTTGGGGACGTCGAGGAGCTATTGCGAG
>CM028380.1:45755802-45821354 GCA_013146195.2 Codonopsis lanceolata
TAGATATGGAGCTGAACCCGAACGATAAAGCGAGAAACTTCGAGTTGAGGAAGAAGAAAAAGTGGAGTGTGACACACTCCGGATGAGCGAGTTCACGACGGGGCGAGCTTGAAGAAATTTTATCAATTACCTATCAGAGCGAGAAGATAAAGATTGAGGGGCACGGTTGAAGCTCGAGCAGTTTGGTCAAACAACTCCGAGGCGGCTTGGATGTGTTCGCGTGGCGGCGGAAGATATCGGGGAGGGTTAGCCGGACGTTGCAATTCAACGCCTCGGTGTGGATCCGATTTTAAGCCAATTTGGCCGGCCTGAAGTATATTCCACGGAAAAGGACAAGGCGATCAAGGAGGAGGTCGGGCGCTTTCGGCTCGAATATCGTTGAGGAAATTCACTACTTGGTTTGGCCAATGTGGTTATGGTTAAAAAGTCGAATGGGAAGTGGAGGATGTGTGTGGACTTCACTGACCTCAATAAAGCCTGCCCAAAAGATTGCTATCCTCTTCCTCGCATCGACAAACTGGTCGATGCCATAGCGGGTTTTAAGTTCTTAAGCTTCATCGATGCATATTCGGGGATATCACCGGTGAAGATGAACGAGAAGTATAAAGCATTGACCACATTTCGAGCAGCGGGAGGCCTCTATTGTTACAAGATGATGCCTTTTGGCTTGAAGAATGCAGGAGCTACTTATCAGCGAATGGTGAACAAGGTCTTCAGCTCGCAAATTGGCAGAAATGTTGAGCCGATATGGTCATGAAATCCAAAGGGCATGATCATACCGTCGATCTGGAGGAAACCTTCGGCAATCTCAAGAAGAATAACATGAAACTCGGCAGAGCAAGTGTGTGTTCGGTGTAAGGAAGGATATTCACGGGTTTCATAATAGTAGCTTGAGAGTTGAGGCGATCTTGAGAAGATAAAGGCTCTGGTCACAATGAAGCCTCCTCGGTGCATCAAGGACGTCCAGAAGCTTAATGGCAGAATTATCGCCCTTGGTCGCTTCATTTCTGACAGGCTAAAGTCGCACGCCTACAAATTAATTACCAAGACAAGACTCAGCTCTGAGCTGCGGCTAGAGACAAGTCGAGTCGATCCAGCGAAGAACGGTTATTCGGTTGCACAATTGTCACTTGACAAAATTGGGGGTTTGATTTGTGATTAATTAACTACCTAAGACAAAAATTAAAACTAAGTTGTAAACAATTAAGGACTAGCACTTGATTTGTCTCAGTCCGTTTATCAATCAATATCATCGGTATAATTTCTCTCTCTTTCTCCTATTCACTTGATCAAAATGTATTTCAATCCCTATTTCTTCCTTAATGATGGTTATAGCGGTGACACACTCACTTATTTCCCTAATCGGTATCTAAACCTAAGCGACACGATCTAGGTTCACAATAACGATTGATAAAACTTTGAGAAATTAAGATCAAGGAATTCTCTATTCTTTTGCAAATAGAATGAAAACTAGTTTTACTCCTTTTCAATTTACCATGACACATGCATAAATCTCAAAGATGCTACTTGTGTAAAATCATAATCGACACGAGACTTAAGATTAAACTAGCATTAAATCAATTGCAAGGGAAAAGAGGGTGATCAAATCTCAAAACCCTAAGAATCAATCTAGCAATTCAAACAAGTAAAACTATGAATAGGGATTCAGAAGTAAAGAAATTAATACCTCAATTGAATTAAACAAACGGTTCAGGATTCAAATCCAAAGCAATGTAATTAAGCTTCCATGAAAATAGCTAGAATCTCTAGAGAAAATTCGTAGGAGAAGAAGATCCTAATTATGAAGTCAAAACAAGTATATATACTTGTTCCCCAAAACCTACTCCTAAACTAAAAAGGAAACTCTTAAAAGAAAAAGGAAAGAGAATATCTAATAAAAGGAAACCAAATACTCCTACCAACTATTACCAAAAATAACTAGTTACCAAATTCTTCTCTTTCACTTTGGTCCCTGAACCTCCAACTTTTCTCTTTTGATTCTCGAACTCTGCTGCTTTTGAAATCGATCCTTGAACTTTGACTTTTCGCAGTTTGGTCCCTGCGCACTTCTGATACTAGCAATTTTATCTTCCACATTAATAAACTTTTGCAGGGACATCACAAAATACTCACAATATGTCTCAAAATTACAAAAGTTACCCAAAAACTTATCAAAACATAAACTACTCAAAATTACATCAAACTAAACTAAAATACATTAAAATAATAATAAAATGTCTAGAAAATTAGGAAATTACATATAATGAAATCCTCCACATCAATTTCCAAATCGGCAGAGAGATGCTTGCCTTTTTTCAAGGTCCTACAGGGAAAAAGGGGGTTCGAGTGGACGGCTGAATGTGAGGAGGCCTTCAAGCAATTAAAGAAGTACTTGGGACAACCTCCATTGTTAAGCAGCCCGGTTATGGGCAAAAACTTATTTGTATACCTCACAGCCACAGAGCAGGCTGTAACCGCTGTCCTACTTAGGGAAGAATGTAATCTCCAAAAGCATGTGTACTAAGTTTCTAAGGCCCTCACCGCGGTGGAAGGGCGCTATTTTAATGCAGAAAAATTGGCTTATTCGCTTGTTGTTGCTGCTTGGAAACTTCGAGCTTATTTTTCTGCATATCCAATCATTGTATACACGGACACACCTCTCAGGAAAATTCTGCATAAACCAGAGTCTTCTGGTCGTTTGCTCACCTGGTCGATTGAACTGACCGAGTTTCAGATAGATTATCAACCTCGGTGAGCTATCAAGGCACATGTTTTGGCTGATTTTGTGGAAGAGACTAGTTTCAGCGATTCAGGCGAAGAGGAGACTGCCCTTCAGACTACCTCAATACTTGTTCCTGTTCAGCGACCTCGTCCAGATTATTGCTGGGAGTTGCATGTGGATGGATCAGCCGGCAAAATAGGAAGTGGAACAGATCTTTTATTAGTTCCCCCCGAACAGGATGCAAAGTTTGAGAAGGCTTTGCGCTTCAAGTTTCCAGCATCAAATAATCAAGCAGAGTATGAAGCAGTGATCGTGGGGCTTGAGCTCGCACAAGACGTAGGAGTGTGCGAGATCGTGATTTACTGTGATTCTCAGTTGGTCGTAAATCAGGTCAAGGGTGATTATGTTGTCCATCACCCAGTTCTAGTTCGATACTGTAGATTGGTAAAGGAAATTTTAAAGGATTTTGAGTATTAGGAGCTAGTCAAAATTGATCAGGAAGATAACATGCGCACTGATTATTTGTCCAAGATAGCATAGGAGGAAATCCAGTTGTTGCATCCAGGTGTCATGATCGAGTATCTGGAACTACCGGCAATAAAAAGGGAAGTAATCATGGACATTGAGCCTGCGCAGAAATGCTGGATCGACGATTTGAAGGATTACATCGAGTAGGGAGTTCTGCCCAAGAATAAGTTGGAAGCAAGAACCATTCAAAAGCGGGCATGTCGGTACCTCGTCCTGGATCAAATCCTCTACTGACAATCATATACCCGGCATTTGCTCAGATGTGTGCGGCCAGAGATGACTGAGGGAGTTTTGGGAGAAATTCATGAAGGAAACTGTAGCGGTCACTGGCAGAAATGGTCTTGGCAGCAGGTTTCCATTGGATTACTTTGAGGCGGGATGCAGAAGCGTATGTTCGGCGGTGTGATAAATGTCAGCGCTATGCTGACATCCCTCGGTTACCCTCTACCGAGCAGACTCACGTGGTGGCATCATGGTCGTTTGATATATGGGGAATTGATTTAATTGGCCCTTTCCCACTGGCTCGTTCGAAGTTTAAATATGATGTGGTCGTTGTGGATTACTTTACGAAGTAGATAGATGTCAAGCCTTTGGCAACTTCTCGGCGAGTAAGCATGTCGACTTTGTACATGAGCATATATGGTGTCGTTTTGGCGTACCAAGGGCTATAGTCTCCGATCATGGGACTCAATTATCGGAAAAGTTTACAAAGGCCTGCGAGCAGATGCGTGTGAAACATTGGCAGTCTTCAGTCGAGTATCCTCAAGGCAACGTACAGACTGAAACAATCAACAAGCAAGTTTTGCATGCCCTCAAAAGAAATCTTGAAGAAAATGCAGGAAGATGGGTGGACGAGCTACCATCAGCCTTGTGGGCGGTCAGGACAACGGTCAGGGGGCCTACGGGTGAAACAGCTTTTTCCATTGCTTATGGGTCAGAGGCCATGGCACCGGTAGAGATGTACCTGCCGAGTCATAGAGTGTCACATTATGATATGGAACGTAATGGTGTAGCTCGTGTGGCTGACCTCGATTTGTTAAAGGAGAAACGAGTGGAAACCAGAATGAGGATGGCAAACTATAAGCAGCGGGAAAAAACCCACCACGACAAGAGAGTTCGAGGTCGATCTTTTGCTATGGGCGATTGGGTTCTCTGAAAAATTGAGGCAACAGGCCATCGAGCAGAATGGGGGAAACTTTCTCCTAATTGGGAGGGTCATTTCCAAGTTGTCAGAATTGTCAATGATGGGACCTATATGTTGCGGACATATGAAGGTAATGAGCTAATACATCTGTGGCATGCGGATCATTTGAAGAAATATTATTGGTGATGGGAAATGTGTAATCGGTTTGTCTTCCTCTTAGCTCGGTTGTAAGTTGGGGGGAAATAAATAAATAAATGTTGGGGACCTCATTTCTTCTCGTATCTGTTGTGTTAATGTTATCTCGATTATGTTTTTTAACGCGCATGGGTTTTTTACCTGTTCGGTTAAAAAGTTGGTGTTCGAGTGGTGTGCAATTGCTATCTCGATTATTCTCCTTTTCACTAGAAAGCAATTTATGTGAAAAAGGGTTGGTGTTCGAGTTTGTTTTCTCGATTGCCTTCTTCGACGGGCTGGGTATTTTCTCTGCTCGATTGAGGGGGTTGGTGTTCGAGAGCAACATGTTCCTCTTCGTCAAGCTCGGTAAAGTCTTGTTCGATTGAGAAGATTGCGTTTGGGAAGTGATATGAATTACTCTATAGAAGTAAGTAATAATGTTAAGAGGGAGCTTGGAAATCACAAGATAAAAGGTGAAATTGTTCGTGCAACAAATGTTAAAAGTTATAGGGGTTCTGGAATGCATTCTAAGAGTTTGATGGAATTTCTAGGGGGGCAACAGTTGTCTCTTCTCCTTGGACTTCCTTCATGTCCACAATAACAACCATTTCCCCATCGTCGTCGGCGGAGTGGGCAACCAAAGTTGAGGCCTCTTGTGACTTGGCCATCCAGATCTGGGTCATCAGATCTGTTACAGTTACTTTGGCAGTCTCGGGAGGGGTCCAGACAGCGAGCCCTTATTATGTGTCTGATTGAGCTAGAGAAACCAGTTCGTCCTCAGTGTAGGGCACCAAGGCGTGTCCCGGGCGAGCAGAGGTGCAGAAATGGGTGTTGGTTCCCCATTTAGCGAGCATCTCGGGTCAAATATCCATCCCACTGCATGTTAACTGTCTCAGGACGTGGTGTACTCCTTGGAGGAAGAAAGGATAGGCCTCGTCTTCAACACAAGCCTGGAAGTCCTCGGAGTTTTTGTAATCGAAAATGATTCTTTGTTTTTGCTCCTCGTCAGGCTGGGACAGCTCTTCTCTTAGCTTCTTTTCTTTATCGGATGCTTCCGCTTTGGTTTTCTCCAACTGGTTGAGTGCCTCCTTAAACTCTTTCCTCACACGCTTGATATTGTTGAGAAGCGGTCTCCTCGAGATTTTTTGGAGAAGTTGAGGTGAGTTTCAGAGTCTTCTTCTCCTCTTCCCGGCTTTGGCTCGGTCACTTTCATAGTCCGCGACTTCTTCGCTCTGTTTAAGCTCGGCTCGAATGGTATTGACTTGTTCTTGATTGATTCTTTCTCTGATTAACCAGGAGGATTTCAGTTGTCGAGCCGATCGTATAGCAACTTCGGTTTTGGAGGCCACCTAAAATTAAGATCGATCAGAAACAAAAATATGTGGGGTTTATTTGTTATTACAGAACAAGGGAATTAGTTACCTCGGCCATACATATCCCTATTTCACCGACATGGACCGAACTGGAATGCCCGGCACTCCTTTTCTGAATGCCGATGTGACGGAGTCTTGTCACTATGCCTAGCCCGATAGTGGCAGCATGCCCTCCGCGTCTGTTTGTGTTGATGTTGGCTACCTCAACAATTATTTTGGCAGCGAGTTCCCGGGTCTCTGGCATTTGAAAGTTGTCTCGCTGCCATGAGGGTGCTTGGGAACTTGACGTTTCAACCTAATCGTTTCTTTCTGTCCTCGATCTGGTTCTCCTATCAGTGGGAAGTTCGGGGGCAGGCTGCTTTGTTGGCAATATTTCAGTAGTAGGAATGGTCGAGGTGGTACTAGCAAGAATGGTAATGGTAGGAGGGGCAGTAGGGACCGGGGTGGTCGCCCGGCTTGGCTCGATACGTCCTCGGTAGAGCTGTCAAGGTGGGTTGGCGGGGCGGGCCAACCCGCAACCCGCTATAACCCGCCATTTGGTGAGGCGGGGCGGGCCAACCCACCAAATGTGGCGGACCGGGAAATTACCAACCCAACCCAACCCATCTTGGGTTGTGGGTTAGGCGGGCCAACCCACCAACTTTTTTTCCAATTAATTTAGATAATAAAAATAATCATAAATAATACAAAAAAATGTCACAATTCATTAAAAAATTATATTTTCTACTATTATATTTTTAATAGTGTTTTATAACAATTTTCTCTAATATTAATAGTATAAAATGAGAAAAAAAATATAAGTAAGAAACTATTTTATCATTACTCTTTTTGTATATTCTTATAATCATCTTTCTATAAATATTGCGGTTAATATACATTATTCTGACATTTTTAGTTGCTATAAGTGTCACTTTTTGAACGAATTCAAAATCATTTACTAATATTTCAAATATAAAAAATAATCTTACATGTTAAGCGAAAATGATTTAAACTAATTATTTCAAACTTATGAATTGGTTATGTGAAACTAGTATATGGCGGGCCAACCCGTCCCGACCATGACCCACCCACCTGACCCGCGGGCTCGGCCGTTTGACCCACCTCCTAATGGGTTCATATTTTTCCAACCCAACCCACCTTTTTTAAGTGGCGGTGCGGGCCAACCCAACGGGCCCAACCCATTTTGACAGCTCTAGTCCTCGGCTCGGCCCACGTCCTGTGTTTGCAACGGGGACGGTGGGAAGACGAGCAGGCTCTTAGGTAGCCATTTGAGTATTCCTCCTTGTGGCACCCCTCTTCATAGCCTGAAGGAATCTGTTGAAGTCTTCCAGCTGCCTCATGTCTGCAAGAAAAGTCACGAAGAGTTTGTAAAAATTTGGGTTGAAATAAAGTGTAAGGGAAAGTTAGATTGAAAAATTAATATGCAACCATTCAGTGAAAAGAGAGGGGTATAGTTGGTCCTAGCTAGCTCGCAGTCTGGGCATTTGCTAAGGAATCTTCCTCCATGACATCTGCCCCAATATGGGTGAGGTTTTTCGACGTCTATAGTGACCCTGGGTTCTATTCCTTCAACAGGCCAGTTCAATATCCCGGCCAGGCGGAGTAGGGAGGAATCAGATGTAAGAGCTACCCAGTCTTGTCCATTTTTCCCTTCCTTGACACCGAGCAGGTTCCTAAATGTTTTGGCTATTTGGGGTTCTCCTGCTCGAAAAACATTCTTGTCATACTTGGCAATCTCCAAGTCTTCCAGATATGGGGCGAAAGGCCATCCGACTCGAGATTCGACGAGCAAGGATTTTCTGTCCCAAGCATCAACCTTGTTGGGGCCTTCGGTGAGAAGTTTGAAGTAATTGGGGTTGGATCGGCCAGTAATGCGGCCACTCTTTTTGTCTAAAGAAAATAAAAAGAATTTTCTAAACAGAGCCATGCTGGGTTCAAACCCGAGTAGCCGGCAGGCGATGGTGTATGCTACAAGGAATCTCACGGTTGTGAGGGTCAGATCGTAGGGAAGGGCATTATTTAAGATCAAGAATTCAGAGAAAAATGGGTCTAGGGGAAGCCTTAGTGTGGGAACCCCGGAAGGTATCCACCAGATCGCGCGGTCCCTTTTTTAGGGGAACACGCAACTCGGGGAAGACATCACTCTTTCCATTTCATTCTCCATTGTTTAGGGGAAGACGAAATTAAAAGTGCAGAAAGAATGTTGTCAAAACGCGCGTTGAATACGCCCCGGTCATCTGAGTGAGCTTTGGTCTATTATGAGAGCTTTGGATTTCTCCGTATCTCACCCTCCCTTGTTTAGGGGAAAATAAGATACAAAAAATGCATCACCCTTTTCATTCTCATCGTCCCTTATTTAGGGGAAAACGAAAAAGTGAAAAAAAAAATGTTGCGAGGGCGCGTGGGAACACGTCCTGCCTCACTATGGACTTTTCGAAAATTACCTTACGTCATTATGAATGCATGGGGTTTCTCCGTATCTCACCCTCCCTTGTTTAGGGGAAGATAAGGCACAGAAAATGCATCACCCTTTTCATTCTCATCGTCCCTTGTTTATGGAAAAACGGGAAACTGCAAAAAAAAAGATGTTGCGAGCCTCACCATGACCTTAGGCTTATTTTGGATCGCTATGAGTGCTTTGGGCTTCCCCGTATCTCATCCTCCCTTGTTTAGGGGAAAACAAGATGCAGAAAATGCATCACCTTTTTCATTCTCATCGTTCCTTGTTTAGGGAAAACATAAAAATGTAAAAAAAGGATGTTGCGGGCCTCACTGTGATCCAAAATGTTTAAAACAGAGTCGTCATCTTCATTTTAAGGAGAAATAAAGAAAAACAAAAAATAACCAGAGTTTGTAAAAAGGGATTCGGAGGCTAAGTTACGAGGTGGGAAGGTGTTAGGCACCCAACTCGCCCTTTCGATCTCAAAAACAGTTTTTGGCTAAAATATGTTTTTCTTATAGTTATCTAGCAAATAAAATAAAGCATTAAAAGCAGATATATCTGTATCTACATTATTTACAAACTTGCAGTCGCCTCCTTCCAATAATTACAAATACATTTAAAAATATTTGGCCATAATAATTACTCTTTTTAATGCTATTTTCTATTTAAATCCGGGCAGCATAACTGCTTATATTTTTTACATTGGGCTGGATGAAAATAGCATTTTTTTATATAAGACCCTTAAAGGTTTACCTTTAAGAGCGTGAGGTGCGCTCGCTCTGTCCTTCTAGGAGAGAAAGTCTTTTGCTGCTGCTACGGTTCGGACATAATAACTGCTTCCGAAAGTTGTTTTTAGGCACTGTAAAACGGGCGGAGCAACTGCTTGCATTTTTGCTATTGTTTGCTTGCTGCTGGTGGAAATCGGGCAGAGCAACTGCTTGTTTCTGCCGGATTTGGCCTTTGGATTCGGGCAGAGCAACTGCTGTTTTTGGTATTTTTGGACTGGAGAAATAGGGTGGAATCCTAGCTGGAGGGCTAAGACTCACTTTGGACGGTTGGTTTTGAGTTTGTAGGAGATTTGACAGAGTTTCGAGACTTTATAGGAGGAGGGGACTCTCTCTATCTCATGATCGCTCTCTACGACGTAAAAATAACGTTGAACTTATGAGTGAGAAATTTTCTCGGCCCTCAATTCTTAAGCCAGGCAACTGTATTTATAGCTGGGAGGAGGGACTCCTTCGGCATTAAAATCTCTTATTTGTGTTTCATCACCTTGTACCGCGCGCTTGAGTGCTTGTACTAATTCTCAAATTGGAAAGCACTATTTGGGCTTGGGCGCCGACCCCATGGGATCTAGGCGTCGCGCCTGCTTCTCTTGGTGGTGGTGCTGGGAGCCTTTTTTAGCCTCCTTTTTAACACTCTAGCCCCTGCATTTCATTGTTTTACGCATCCTGTTTTGTCTTTTGCATTTTTAAACCCTGTAATTTGACATTTGTTAAGTTTAAACAGGTCTTGATATCGCATGTCATGTTACATATCAGGGGTACGGAATCGGGGTGTCTACACTTAGGTCAACGAGGAAGAAATCGAAGTAGAAAACCATGCGATCTCCTTGAAAATTGTGCCTGTTTTTCTCGATGTCTAGGTCGAAGGCCTTTACGCGGTAGTTTTTCGGGTCCATACCCAGCAAGTAGAACCAGTCGGATACGTCTTCTTCACAGGTTAAGTCATCCCATTTAATTTGGGCAGGCGTGTTGGTCACGATTTGTTTGCCCTTAAGAGTTTCTAGCCTTTTCTTTTTGGATCATGGGGCGGGCGCTTGTGCTCGGGGGGTCATTTCCAGATCACCTACCCTCTTCGTAGTCGGTTTGTTCGAGCTCGACCAGTTCGTTTTCTAGTTCATGTGGGGCTCCGGGAATTTCCTCCAACTTCAGGTTATTTAAGGGTTGTTGGGACCTCATCCAGCTCAGTTTCTTCAGAGTTAGAGGATTCAGTTTCAAAGCTTTCCTCACTTTCAGTTGAGGCTCCATGGTCGTAGCTGCACCCCTCGACCTCGGAGTTTGTCTCATCGTCAGAAGACATCCTACAGGAATCGAGGAATACATATTAATTCCTGCTCGGGTAATCAAGCAAGAGCAAACAAGCTAAAACCCGGGGTGGTGGTTCATCCTAAGGCCAGTGAACAGGGCACCGGCCAGGTATTCCTCGATTCCCACTTATGGGGTTGGGCGAGATGCCCATGAAACGATCAGAATAATGGTGTTTGAAAAGTGCAAAGGGTCGTAACGATTGATTAAGATTAAGAGAAATAAAATCAAGATCAGGGGAAGATAATTGGGTGTCAGATGCGCCATAGTTTATTTTCGTCATATTGATTTTCAAAATCGTATCATGTAAAATCGTCATCATCAAACCCTAAAGTACCCGGTCGGTATCTAAACCCTAAAGTTAGGGTTCTAGCACAAATGAAAGGGGATAAATATTTCAATTCGCGAAGTAAATGTGGAAGTGGAGAATTACATGGGCATTGTGGGGATGAACGTGAGTGATTTTTCTGAGAATCTGGATTCCACGAATCGAGTTCTTCACTTCAATGCAGAGGGAGAGATGGAGAATGACCTGAAAGTTCTTCAAAATGCAGGAAAGTGATTAGGGAAAGAGGATATTTGTTTTTAAAGTGTGAAAAGCCACCACAAGGCGGGACTCGAAACAACTAAGGCCATCATCATGGCACGGAGAATGAGGAGTCGCATTAAATGACGCCTCGGGGCTTGGGACGTGTGAGGGTAATGGGCGGCAAAAGGCAGCCCGTCTTTTCAATGTCAATCGCGCCCCTGGCTGGCATTCACTTATGACCCTTGGCTTCGATGCAACCACTTGTGAATGTTCAAAATGAATCAAGTCTTACAAACGACCAGACCCGGAAAGTTCCAGATACTTCTCCTCGCTTCGAGCATAAATACTCGTCAGACAAGGAGCAGGGGGCTATTGAGTTGCCTGGCCCAATAGGCCCAGATATCGGTCACGTGCCCAACACATTTTCTTTAGTCATGAGCAAAACACGTGCTCTCCACATAGTCCAGGTCGAAATTACGAGCGGGAAGCGGCCAGACTTTGACCACCATGATCTAAAGAGGCGAGCACTTACTTCTCAAAAGTCTGGGGGCTGAGTAGATAGCGAACTAAGGGCCAGCAGGAAAGTGTACAACGAGCAGGCTTTTCCATGCTTGGATATGCAATAACGGTCATCCTGGACGTGGGCGGTTACTTCCGAGAAACTCGCTTCCACATTTAAGATGTGGCCGTTAAATTGGATGTGACCGTTAATGTGCCCGCCAAACATGCTCCAACATTGAATATGGAGTTATTCAGCTCCTCATGAAGGCTATAAAAACCCCTCGAATCAAAGGAGGGAGGTATGTGATTTCTTGACCAAGGCAAAACTCTGTCAAATTGATTATTCTACCGAGTGATTACTAATTCTCACGTCGGAGAACATTTGCAGGGTATGCCCTTGCTAAGTTCACTGTTAGTGTTTGCTTTTTAGGGTTGGGCCTTGAAGATTGTGTATAGGTTGAAAGCTAGATATCCAATTTGAGAAGCTCAGTGCGTTCTTAGATAATTTTGGACGCATCATATAGGTAGACAAAAAGATTTAGAATTTTACGATGATATTTCACATAATGATTTTACTATTAGATAAAAAAAAATTATAACCATTAAGTCCCACTTTTAGTTTTTTATTTTCATAACCAAAAACCAATTCTCAAAGTTCGGTGAAAAAAATTTGTCCTTATGGTAGATATTTTTTAATTATGCCAGATAATTTTGTTAATAAGATTAATTGATTAAGCATTTTTAAAAAGTGAAAAAACATAGAGGTGGTCTCCTGTAAGACAGTCTTATGGATCTTTATCCGTAAGACGGATCTATCTAATTTAAATGGGGTAAAATTCATAAATCTCAATGCAACCCCTTAATTTTTGAAAATTACGGTGTCACCCCTCATATTTATATATACAATGTGTCACTTTTTACTATTATTAACATTGTCACATTGTAGTATAAAATGTGTCACTTTTGGTTCTAAAAGTGTCACTTTGCATTTTTAATGAAAATTATCATTTTTTCCCTAAAAAATGTTATATTTTAGGCTTAAATATGCCACTTTTAGCCTTAAATGTGTTACTTTTACTTTGAAAAGTGTCGTTTTTTATAAATGAAAATCACATATGACTGATGACTAATAACTGGCGACGTGCCATCGGCACGGGCAAAAGTGTCATTTTATAGTATTAAAAGTATCACTTTTTTAGCATTAAATATGTTACTTTTAATCATATTATTGTTATTTTTCCTTATAAATAAAAATCGTCATTATTGACCATAGAAGTGTCACTTTAAAACATTAAATGTGTTAATTTTTATCGTTAAAAGTGTCACTTTTGGTCCTATAAATATCACTTTGCATTTTAATGAAAATAATAATATTTTTTTCTCTTGATATTGTCACTTTTGAACTTAAAATGTATAACTTTTGCCTTTTAAATGTGTCACTTAACGGTCCGTCAAAGTTCGTTAAGGTCCGTCTAGCATCCTAAGGCAAATGAAATTAACAAAAGGTTAACGGAGCTGACAGATGATTAAATTACAAATGTTAATGAAGAATAAATTTTCGACAACAACTGTTGAAAAATCAGGGACACCGAAGCAAAAGAGGACATCTTAGCCGACCATCAAAATAATAACTAATCCAAAATCTCCACCATGGATTAAATCTTCCGTCTTTAACCAGCTCGGCTGGGTCACTTTTATGATTCTTAGGGCTTGTTTGATTTAGCTTATTGATATATGCCGATGACTTATTACTTATGATTGATAACTTATTACTTATGATTGATAACTTATTACTTATGACTTATGACCGATGACTAATAACTGGTGATGTTTGATTTAACTTTTAAAAAATATTAATTAGCTTTCATAAGTTAGTGTGTGTGTTTGATTAATAAGTTGAAATAGTGTTGAAATCAAATATAATGACTAAAATAGTATCATCACAAAATGTGATTTACATTATTATTATTATTATTATTATTATTATTATTATTATTATTATTATTATTATCATCATCATTATTAATCATATTATTATCATTATTATTTTATATATTTATTTATTATTATTATTATCATTCTTTATTATTTTATCAATATTAATACAAATTTTATTACTATTATTATTATCGTTTTTATTGCCTTTATTATTATTATTATTTTATTAACATTAATATTACTTTTATTATTATTATTATTATTACTTGTTAATTTTATTATTTATTTTATTATATTAATAATAGTATTAATGTTATTTATATTATTATTATTGTTTTTATTATTATTAATATTATATTTTATTAATATTATATTGATATTAATATTAAATTTATTATTATTATTACTTATTAATATTACAATTATTTTTACTATATTATTATTAATATTACTTTTTAGTATTATTATTAATTATTATTATTATTATATTTATCATTATTAATACTACATTTATTATTTTTATTATTATTATAACAATTATCATTATTCATATTATTATTTATTAATATTATTATAATTCATTTTATTATTTATTAATATTATTATAATTCATTTTATTATTATTATTATTATTTATTTATTATTATTATTATTATTATTTTGTTATTATTATTATTATTAAGAAGGATAATCTTAGAATATATAAAATTTCAATAAAAAAGAGGACTCATATGTTTTTGAAAAGTAGAATTAAACACTAAGATTAGTACTTACAACTGATGGTCTTACATATGTTTTAGTAACATGTACTTTATTTATTATGACCCGTGAAATCCTAAATGGAGCTACGTCTTACCAAATTTCGTTCTACATAAGTTTTTGTCAAAAACATATAGAATAACTATATTGTTCATTAATGTTTTAAACTAAAAAATAAAGTTAAAAGATTTTTAGAGAAATAAATTTATTAGTCAACTGAATATAAACAAGTAATTGAGGATAGATTTCTGTATACATGTAATTATTTAATGCAAAAAGATGTAGGAGTAATTTTTTTTAATCAGTGTAAACTGATAAAGTATAAATCTTATTTTCTTCACCAAAATAAAATAAAATAAACCTAATAATTTAACCGCATTTAAATTCGCAGACAGGATAATTCCACGACGCGGGACTTTGCCGACTTTGTACAGTGCTTTGCTAAAGTGATTGTCAAAACCGACGGGCCGTTGTAAACCAGTAATAGTAAATAATCGTCAACACAGGGGCATAACCGTAACCCAGACCCTTCCGCCGATCCATTCATCCAATCCACCTCGAACCGAAGTCCCGTTCTTCGTAACACTCCCATTTCCATTAAAACACCTCACCAATCCCCCCACCGTCCCCCCTTAACCGAGCCCTATACCGAGGGGAAAGGTGAGAAATTCTCGCCGGAACCCTAACCTCCAACCTTCTTACATGGAGATCGCACCGGCGGTGCTGGCGTCGCACGACGCCGATAAAATCTCCTCATCCGCCGACGCCAGTAATCAGTCGTCGTCTGCGTCCTGCTCGTCTTCGGCATCGACCGGTGGTTCGAAGGAGAAAGAGAATAATAGTAATAATATGTCGGGCAGGTACGATGATGACGACGAAGAGGAGGATGTGTGCCGGATCTGCCGGAATCCTGGTGACGCCGAGAATCCGCTTAGGTATCCTTGTGCCTGTAGCGGTAGTATTAAGTTTGTTCATCAAGACTGCCTTCTCCAGTGGCTCAATCACAGCAACGCTCGCCAGTGCGAGGTTTTTCTCAATCTCTCTGTCCTCTTTTATCCGTGTCAATGTTCCTTTATTTTTTGAATTAGTTTTCGATGTGTTTAATGGTGGTTTGTACACGTCAACTTAAGGATCTTCAACGAGTATTAGCAAAGGTTTAGCAAATGGTTCAGTATCTCTTGGGCATATTTGTCGTGGCGAATGAGAGAAAAGGAAGGGAAGGGAAGGGAAGGGAAGAGTTTTAATTGCCTGGAAGAATGGTGAGGAAAATTGATGTTTGGAGGTTTGTAGGTATGATTTGTTGGAGACCTTGCTCAGGTGCAGTAGTAATTGGCTCTGCGTATGACTGCATGGAAAGTGCATTATTGACGAACGAATAGTGAAAGCGAACCATATGGATCTTCTCGTGTAATTGCAACAATGTGCACTTAATACAACATTCTTTGAGTGTATTCTGTGGGCATTATCTACTTGTGTAATTGCAGGAAATGTGCACTTAATACAACATTGCTTGAGTGTGTTCTGAGGACATTATATTTGGGGCATAATCTCCTTTGGGTAAAGAGATTGAGACCTTGTTTGGATACTTTTATTTTGGATGGAAAATTATGGTTTGTTTGGTAATGCCATTTGCAGCCCATTTACCTTTTTCGCTTTTAGTGATAGTTGGAATGTTAACCTTACCTGGTAAGTTGAAAAGGGCTACCAAGTATGGAGACATAGAGCCGTGGCTTGCGCTGGCTTGTTGTTTTGCGTGTGTGTGAGAGAGAGAGAGAGGTAATAAGTGAAAAGAAGGACATAAACAAACAACATTTTCAATTAGTAGGAATGGCTACAATAAGAATCTATTGAATTATATAAAAAAATACTGGCTATGCCATCTCTTTTTGTTGCGCCTGATGGTATCAATATTAACACAAGGGTAGAGGTAGCGGAAGACCAAAACTAACATGGACATCAGTTCTTTAATGAATATGTCCTGTGTCATGACCTTGCATTGGACCAATGTCAAGTAATTAAGATGAAAGATGAGATGTGTTAAGTTGAGAGTTGAGCAAATACAGTGACAATGACAATTTTATGTGTATTTGCACAAGTGTGCAAATGTGGAGTCTGACTGCCTTGAGGGCTTGTAGCTTTTGGATCACTAATTGATTGTGGAAGAAAGTCACTACTTGATTGTGGAAGAAAGCCCTAGTGGGCAGTGGGCCAATTTGTATCATTGAAGTGCAAAATTCCACCTTCTGTTCACATAAAATTATTTTTTCCGGTTGTCCAAATTGAGTTTCTGCTCACACATTTGTCTTTGACATGATTGGAGGTGTGGATGTTTAGTAGGTTGTAAACGTATTATTACTGGGTCATTATCATGACTTGGTAGCAGAATAGACTTGTGTATTTTTATTGGTGACTATTTGCCTGTTATGTTTGTGATTTTAAAACTACGGCTAAAATTAGTTGTCCATGACTCCATGTCATATCTTCGTCAAGCCTGAGTTTGGGAGTATTGCTTCTTTCGGATCCATCTCATTTCCGTATATTATTAATTTAAGATGAATTGAGTACGTTTTATTGTTTTGCTTTTTGCTGTTGTAGTTAATTCCAACTAAATGAGTAGATGGTTTTTGTCTGTCTGTTTTGTTCTATATTTTTTTAACTGCCGTTTGTTATTTTTAACTAATTGGGAGTCATTTGCACACAATTCCATGCATGCACACAATCTGACTCTCTTGCCAGCAGCCCAACCCACGCCCCTTTGTCACCCGGTCGAAATTAGTAGCCACTTTCAACTCCAAGTACGGCCCCCTTTCTTGTAAGTGAAAAATGGCAAATGGGCTGCAATGACAAAACCAAACAATGCATACTTGTCATCGAAAAACAATTATATAATGGAAGCCCGAATGACCTAACCCAAAAAGAGAGAGCCTATGTATTCAAGGTATATGTCCAATTTGTGTTTAACTTTACCTGCACCTTTTAAAAACGAAAATTTCACTTGTTGTAAATACTCACTTCTATAATTCCATAATTTGTTGATAAAGTCAACTATGGAAAGGTGTAATGTTATTTTTAGGGGGCAGGTTGCAATTTTAGAAAGTAGTTACGTCAAATTTCCATTTTTTCAAAAGTTCAGGGGGGTGTACTGCCCCCACCTGGGACATAGCCTCTGTCCACCTCTGAGGTTAATTATCTGATTCCCCATTGGATTCACCCCCTTTCCACTGGATCAGGATACTTTCTGTTTTATTATTATTATTATTTTGATAAGTAAAGTTAGATTTATAAATTACGGCTTCAAAGATGGTGAAGCGTCCTATGTACACAGGGAATATACATCCAGGCCCTTACTAGTTACTAACTACCAAAAATATTATCCACAAAATCAACGATATCATCTCAGCACACCAAAAGAACAGCATCTGGATAATCTGATCTTTGATCTCTTCCAAGTTCTTCTCCTTGTTCTCGAAGGCTCTATGATTTCTTTCTATCCAAAAGGACCAACAAACTGCAGCAGGGCAGCATCCCAAAAACTATTTTTTCTTCTACGTTTATACAGGGTCCATCACAAAAGAAGCTCCTTAATCGAGTTTGGCATCACCCAAGAAACCTGAAAAAGACTCAACACATAACTCCAAATCTCCCTTGTGAAAGGGCAGTGAATCAAAAGGTGATTCACACTTTCTTCATCCCTCTTGCACATGTAACACGAGTTACTATAGATCTTCTTCCGCCTCAGATTATCTCCAATAAAGATGGCTTCAAGCTCCCCACTCTAGAAGGGGCCGTTGTCTTCCAGACACTCTTCCACGGAAAGAGCCTATCACTAGTCACCAAAAGATGGTACAGGGACTTGACCGAAAAGGACTTATCTTTCTTCCCATTCCACATGACGGTATCTACAGAATTCTTGTCTACCTTTTGCTTGTACAGCAACTCAAGGAAGGCCCCAAGAGTGTCAACCTCCCAGTCCTGCATGTTTCTCCTGAAAGCAGGATTCCAAGTAACTGATCCACCATCAACTAACACAACAGAGCTAACAAACTACTCCTTATCAACAGCTAGCTGGAACAGCGACGTGAAGTCCTGCTGCAACTCCAAATCCCCACACCACTTATCACCCCAAAATTTGACCAAGTCCCCTTTACCCACCTTGAAAGAGATGAAACATTTTACCATATCCCATCTTTTTCTAATGTTTTTCCAAACCCCCACCCCTACACCATAAAGAACATCGTTGGGATCCCACAAATGGTTCCCACAAATGTTTTATTATTAAGACCAATGAACCAGCATTCGGCCCTAAGCACCCCTAAATGCTGATGCCCTTGAATGAAGACGTTTGGATAAACATATAACATAAACTTGTACACTAATAGCATCATTCTATTTTCGACTAAATGTACATCTCTCTTTTCCTGTTTATGCCCCAGTTTTTATTTGTTCATGAGTTAAGAGAGCAATGGTGTATAGGCTTCCATGGCAGTAAGGTAGCGCAAGTGCTCTATGTTTAGTTTGTTTCTAATGCTCGAAGACGGTAGAACAGAAATAATATGCGGGAGTACCGGAGTAGAAAGGAGTAACTACAGCAAGAGTGAAAGCACCTTATAGTAGAGTTTTGTCGATGTCATAGTTTATATAGTTGGGTTGAATAGAAGTTTATGGGGGAGTGGAAGAAGGGGAACATATACAAATAGTAGGCTTGGTTCAAGGTTGAGGTTTAGATTTTTTTTGATAAGTAATATGTATTATAAACAAAAAGCAGCAAAACATGCAGGGACATCTGCACTCCATTGAGTTTAAGATTTAAGTTCTGGATGTTCAATTGAGCTGTATCTGAAGCAACAAATGTATACATAGGGAGAGCTCTTGATCGCTGGGAAGTGTTAGCAAGAGAAGTATTGTAGAGGTGAAGGTTGTGAAAAGCATTGTGGATCCCTTGGACTTGGGTCAGTTATCATAATGCCTTTTGCATGGTTCTATTGCCAGCATTCATGGAGGATAGTTCACTGTAGTATATGAGTTACTTTTTAAGTAAGCCCATGGTACACGAACCCTTGGTCAAGAAGATTTTGTGGAGGCTTGGTTCTGGATTTTCAGGGTCTCTTCGACTTAGGACTATGGTGAGAGTGAATCAGGAACCAGAACAAAATTTGTCAAAGTGCCAAAGCCTGTCAGTTTAATTGTTGGAGATGCTTAGTGCAACCTTTTTTCTTATGCACCGCAGCTTAAGGGAATTCACTTTGATAACTTGAGGTTAACAGTCAATTTTGCATCAGCTGTTATGATATTTGCTATATGTCAAATGGTTTCCGAGTTTTATTCATAGTTGCGAATAGAGTGCAGCACGTGATGGGGAAATAAAGGCTCTTGTTTGGCTTATGTGCTCTGGGAGGAGTTTTAAACCCTGAGTTTCAGTCTGTTAGTGGATATAGATGGTATATTCAGTGGGAGTTTAGATTCTTTCTACGGTTTTCTGAGGGAGTTTACATTGATTGTGTTTCTTTTTAATGCTGATTAATTCTCTTCACTTATATTTTTATAGGTCTTCCTGTCTTTCATATTGATCTCATCTGAAAAATGTGTGGGTTTGCTGTCATCTTTGACAAGTAAATCAGAAATGAGGTGGTGAAGATACGAATGTTCATTCATTTATAGGTCTCATGTTTGTATATGTCACTTTGCATGACATTTAAGAGTTCTATTGCTTGGTGGATGCACCAAGTATGTGAGATTTTGCTGTGCACCAAGTGGCATAGAATTGAGGTGAGGACTGTCTAAATTGTGGTGTTCTGCTACTACACCCAGCTCAGTACTTTTTTCATATAGCTGCATATCTTCTTTGTTGGCTACTGATTTTTGTCTTTCTCTACCCCTGCTGAAGGTGTTTTCTGTTTCACCCAGTTATGAATCTCTACCTGGTGCTATGGTTATCAATTGCAGGTGTGCAAACATGCATTTTCATTTTCCCCTGTTTATGCTGAGAATGCTCCTGCAAGACTTCCATTTCAAGAGTTTGTCGTTGGGATGGCAATGAAAGCATGCCATGTGTTGCAGTTCTTTTTGCGGCTTAGTTTCGTCCTTTCTGTTTGGCTTGTAATCATACCCTTCATTACTTTCTGGATATGGCGCTTGGCATTTGTTCGGAGTTTTGGCGAAGCCCAGAAATTGTTCTTGAGTCATATCTCTACCACAGTGATTCTTACCGACTGTCTTCATGGGTTCTTACTCTCTGCAAGCATTGTCTTTATTTTTCTTGGGGCGACTTCTTTGAGAGATTACTTTAGACATTTACGAGAAATTGGAGGACAGGATGCTGACAGAGAAGACGAAGGAGACAGAAATGGCGCTCGTGCTGCAAGAAGAGCACCTGGACTAGCTAATAGAAATCTCGTTGGTGATGGGAATGGTGAAGATGCTGCTGGAGCACAAGGAATTGCTGGCGCCGGTCAGATGATTAGAAGAAATGCGGAAAATGTTGCTGCTCGGTGGGAGATGCAGGCAGCTCGTCTTGAAGCTCACGTTGAACAAATGTTTGATGGTTTGGATGATGCTGATGGGGCGGAGGATGTACCTTTCGACGAATTAGTTGGCATGCAGGGACCTGTTTTTCATTTGGTGGAAAATGCTTTTACTGTGAGTATTAATTCAAATTTTATTGGTGCTACTTATAATCTTCATTGTATCAGTAAGTCCATAGTAGTTATGCTCTCTTTCTGTTGCATATTCATAAAAAAAATATTTTCTCTCAGTTAACTTGTTACGCACCTCACACTTCTTCTAATATCAAATATGTTCCCAATCTCGATCTGGGACTGACTTTGGCAAGGTATGCTAACTCTTTATTTTGTACACCTTTTAGGCATGCTAGCACCTAATAGCTGTAGGTTATGTCATTAAGCCTAGAATGCAAGTTACTTATCTTAGAATATATGTGATTTTAAAATGTTCAACCAATATCTTAGTTTGTGGAGTGGAGAAGTTCTATGATTTATGACATAATTTTTAGATTTATTCTTCATACTATCTGGGGATTGCTCTCAATCACTCGTTTGAATGTTTATTCTTTTAGAGAATTGTATGATTTGCTTAGTATATTGTAAGCTGTTCCTGGACTTATCCACTTGGCACTTGTACAGAAATGGAGGAAGGCGTATGCCTTGTCTAGCCCGGTTGCTTCAAGTTTAGTATTCTACTCATGCATCAAAGAGAAAGGATATTTTAAGGGTGACACTGAAATATGAAGATTGGGTCTTTATAATTTTATTTTATTTATCTCAACCTACATTCACTAATGTTTAGGTAGTCATTTTCATCTTTGCTACTATTAAATCTCACTGCTGATATTCTTGACAAAAGAACAAAGACTTGTGAATGATGAAAATCAATAGTCGGTTTTGTTGCACGTATTTGAATTCTTAGATTTTTTATTATGCCATTCCCCTTGCAGGTTCTTGCAAGCAACATGATATTTCTTGGAGTTGTTATATTTGTGCCTTTCTCTCTAGGACGGATCATACTCCACTATTTGTCTTGGCTTTTGTCATCTGCCACTAGTCCGATGTTTTCAACGGTTGTACCACTTACCGAGCAAGCACTTTCCTTGGCCAATATTACGTTAAAGAATGCGTTAACGGCAGTAGCCAATTTGACATCTGATAACCAAGATAACAGTTTACTTGGCCAAGTTGCAGAAATGTTGAAAGTGAATGCCACTGGAATTGTCGAAGCATCAAATAATGTTAGCACCCCAACTTCAGCTGATATGCTAAAAGGGGCATCTATTGGTACATCACGGTTATCTGATGTTACAACTCTTGCTGTTGGCTATATGTTCATATTCTCTCTGGTTATTTTCTACCTTGGAGTTGTTGCAATAATAAGGTATACTAAAGGTGAACCTTTGACTATGGGGAGGTTCTACGGTATTGCTTCGATTGCAGAGACAATACCATCCCTTTACAGGCAGTTATTGGCAGCAATGAGACATTTAATGACTATGATAAAGGTTGCCTTCCTTCTGGTCATTGAACTTGGGGTTTTTCCCCTGATGTGTGGATGGTGGCTGGATGTTTGTACCATAAGGATGTTTGGGAAGTCGATTGCACAAAGAGTGGATTTCTTTTCTGTCTCTCCTTTGGCAAGCTCGTTGATTCACTGGATTGTAGGAATTGTATACATGTTGCAAATATCCATCTTTGTCAGCCTTCTTCGAGGGGTATATCTCTGCTAGATTATCATGTTGATATTCTGATTGCAGTTCCTTTTGTTACTGACTAATTAAGTTTGAATGTTTTGGGTAGGTCTTGCGCACTGGAGTTCTTTACTTTCTTCGAGATCCAGCTGATCCTAATTACAACCCATTTCGTGATCTGATTGATGACCCTGTGCACAAACATGCTCGTAGAGTTCTGTTGTCTGTTGCTGTTTATGGGAGCTTAATTGTCATGTTGGTATTTTTGCCAGTTAAGCTTGCAATGCGAATGGCTCCATCCATCTTTCCTCTTGATATATCGTAAGTTGGCTCTCTATGCTGTCGGGTATCTGCTGTTTTTTTTGTTGCTGTTTCTTGTTTAGTTGCATCCCTTTTACTTTTTTACTTATTTATTGCAGAGTATCTGACCCTTTTACCGAGATTCCTGCTGATATGCTTCTCTTTCAAATTTGCATTCCATTTGCTATTGAGCATTTTAAGTTGCGGGCAACAATTAAGTCACTCCTGCGTTATTGGTTTACTGGAGTTGGTTGGGCACTTGGTTTGACGGATTTCTTGCTGCCAAGACCCGAGGATAATGGTTTGTTGGAAAATGGGATTGTTGATCCAGTAAGGCAGGACAGGCTACATGCCCAACATGGTGGCCACGACCGAGCCCTTGTTGGATATGTAGGGCCTGATGATTTGAACAGAGTCAGGCATGCGGCAGCAAATGCTAATATTGCAGATGAGTATGATGGTGACGAACAATCTGATTCAGAGTAAGTTGTGCCATGGTTACATTTGAAGCAGAGATGTCAATATATTTTGATATGAAATTTGTTATAGAATGCGTTAAAAATTGTTTTGGCATTAATTGATAAGCTGAGGCATATCTCTAATTTGTGTTACTTGTGGTCCAAAGCATGTTTTCCGTGGTAATATTGGTGGCGGGACTGTAAGAAGAAATATGACAAAGAAGAAGAAAGATGATAGGGAAAGAAGAACACACATTAACTTGAATCATGATCCCGATTTGATTATCACTATATTCCTAATGTTAAGGCATTACATGTTTATTGTAGGCTATGAGTATTATCCTTATATTACTATGATTATGGCTAGATCTAAAATAATACTATTAAGGGCTTGGCCGGTGGTGTTGCAGGGTCGTTTATGGTTCAGCATTATTTTTAGCGAACGGTTTCCAATAGACCAAAAGGAAAGATTTTAATCTCACACGATTTTGGCCTTTGGCTTGGGAGGCCGAAGTCGATCAATAGAGTCATGAGACTATTGTGTCCTATCAAATATTTTAGACTCCATGTATGCCACATATTTAATAATGCATTCTCGGTACCCTCTTGTTGCATATGTATTTGGTATGTATGCCAACGTGTCTCTGAGAAAAAAGTGTGTTGGCTTGAAGCCTATTCCTAGGACCCTTTGTTTTGCTTTGTGGCCGGTTGAAGGGTTTGAACTTTGATGTAGATCCCTTGTTATGGTATATTATCAAGTTATGGGAAAACAAGAGTAGGTCTGAAGTGGGAATACCTTGACAATGTTGGAGTGATCAATAGTACGTCTGTACAGAGTTAGTATATAGGGAGTTATTGTTTATGCCACAGCAAAGGTGCTTGCATTAAGAACTTTGTAAAGCTTACATTGGTAGTGGTCATCTGTTGTGTTCTTGCGTATTTTGAAGTATGTAGTTTTGTTTTACTTTACAATTACGGATTGTTAATGAAGAAGCATAATTCTTGTAGCATGTGTACAAGACAATATAAGACTATAAGTAGGTCAAACTCATGTTGATTTAGAATTGAATCCGTGTTGTTTGATGAGGAAGAAGAGTAAGATCAGCAATTAACAAATGAATGACAGACACTGGAGTCGGACGCGGTTACAGACAACACTTATGTGTATTTTGTGAATAATATATCTGTCAATATTAGTTGACTCGTTGTAAATAGGTTGTGTCACTTGTTTTGATGCCTGGTTAATATATTTATTATTTATCAAAAACAAACAAACAAACAAATGACGGTGTTGGGTAGACTGACCCCCTTTCTTATGTATAGAGGAAATGAACATATTGTCAGTAGCAGATAGTTGAAATGGTAAATGTTGTTACTTGTGGCTTTGCTGTAAAAGACTTCGTTGATATTGAGTGATCGTGATGCAGTTAGACATTATGATGTGAATATGTGTAGTCAATCAAGAAATCCTAAGAAAAATGAGAATGCTGAGATGTGGTACTGAAGACACTTGAAAGAAATAGATGCTACTTTGAGACTACTTTGTTCAATAAATTATTGACCCAAATCTACCCAAGGCTTTGAACTTTCTTTACTCCCTGACATCCAGCCACCGTGTCGCATAAATTGTCTCCCCCCACCTAAAATAAGTTAATTAATACCCCCACCGATTTAAATTGAGTCACCCTTTTTGAAAACCTTTTTGTCCCAAAATGAATGTTGTTTTTTTTTAATGAAGTTATTAATTTATTATATATCATGTCCCAATGTGCATTTTGCATTACTATAGTGTGGGCACTAAGGTCATTGATGTACATGTACTTACTAAAATGACTTAAAAGCCAACTTCTGTCAATTCCTTTAAAAACTAATCAGGGACTCTGATTTTGGCATAAATGATGATCATCATTATTACCATCAGAATGAAAACATCTTTATCTCTTGAAAAAGAAAAGAGTAAAAACCATATAAAAAGTACTTACTTTTCTTAGTTGGAGGGACAAGCATGGATGATTGAATAGGGCATACATAGAAAATGGTGTGTGCTTGGAGCTGATAGGCGTATATTTTAAATTACATACTTTTTTTACGTCAGAATTTACTTAACTGGTTAGTGTTTTGGTTTCACCAAACCAAGTTGCAGACATGTACCCTTATATCTTTGGATGAAGCACCGGCCAATAGTGTTATATTGATGAGTATAAAAATATATATGGGTGGGGCTATTCACATCCCCCCAATTTGCTCCATACATTTTTCTCTGTATGCACCCCTCTTATCTCAACTAATACCTATTACTCAATACACCCCCCTATAATACCTATTCGATCCCCCTTTTACACACCCACCTCTCTCTCCCTTACCTCCCGTCGCTACCCTATGTCTCTCTCCCTCTGTTTCTTCCCTCCCTTTTTCTTCTGTTGTTTAATTCTTCCGGTTGATTTTGAAACCATTGCAAAAACTATAAACACCTACACAGAATCAAAATCAGAACCAAAGTCATAACCAACCCCTTACAGTAAATCAATTAATAATAAATTGATAAAAGGGAAGAGGGGGTGGGGAGGAGGTAACTTATAGAGAATAATGGCGAATTGAGGGAAATTAGGGGAATATCGATGAGGGAGTAAGGGAAATCATAGTTACTGAAATGGGTGGAAAGGGTTTGGAGGGAGCTAAAGGTGGAGAGTAGGGCCGACGGGACTAGGGCGTAGGCGACGATTAACAGCATCGAAGGAACAAATTGGGAGTGTTCGGCCATGGCGGAAGGAACAAACTAGGGGGTGTTTGGCTAAGGCAGCCAAACATGCTTGGAATGTTCGGTCAGCCAACTCTCCAGTTAATCTATTTACTTTATTGAGCTGGTTCACCTTGTGTACAAGGCAAGAGAAAAAAAGGAATTTACCTAATTCAAATATGAAAGACTTGCGAATGGAGATTTCTGATAAATAGAGGTTTTCCCTTCTTCGCTTGTGAGGCGAAGTAGGATCGTGAATCAGAGGGCTTAGACGTACTTGGATGTAATCTGATTTGGGTGACACAATTGGTGAGTGTGAGAGTAAAGCATGGGATAGTCTAATATTAAAAAATGTCTCAAGACTGAGGGCATGATAAGATACACACACACACACACACACACACACACACACATATATATATATATATATTTTTTTGATAGATAAGTATGCCCCCTTGATACATATTTGTTGGACTAGGTAGAAATTTCCCTCTCAGATACTAATGGTGGTAACTGAGATACAGGCAATGAGGCAATGGATTTATATGTTAAGCCTTGTCCACTTAAACTGCTTTACTGAATGCTTATGAAACTTTTCTGTCAGCATAGGCTTTTATTAGTCCATCCCTCATTTTCATGTGGCAATTCCTCCAATCCTTGCAAATTGCTTGTTTTATTTGATACCTTAATTGCCTCATGAAGTTCTATATTCATTGAGGCTATTTTTTGTAAATAATGTAGGTATTTCAGAACTTAGGATAATTGTTCAGTACGTGTCTTGATTTGTGCACCTAAACATAAATCTGTTATTCTCAGCGTTCCCAATGATCTGGCCCCATGGAGGCTCATTCTTGTGTGAGAAGGGTTTCAGTTTCTGTATTACTTATGTCTTGTGGTTCATTTGGTAGGAGCATTGTAGAAGGAAAAGGGGGACAATGTATTAGGTATCCTTTGTATGGTGAAGAAGGGAGAATAGCATTTAGTCGATGGATCTTTTGTTCACTATTGTTTTCTCACATTTTCATTAAGTCTATTTGTGTTCTACGTTTTTTATGTTGATAAATTGGCATAATCTCTTACTCACATCCCATGGTACAATACATATGAAGAGATATTTCCATGATGCTCTGCTTCAAGTCAAGTAACGTGCTTTCTATTCAATAACTTTGACAAGATTTGGGAGTTTAATTTCTTTTAAATATTGGCATGCATGATCTATCTGGGACACTTGCTAGAACTGTTTATTTTCATTTTCTTTTGATCACTTAGTAGAGGTCCAGTTTGTCAGTCCCATGTACATCTGTATGTTTGAATTCGTTTTTATATCATCTGGTACTATCTTGTAGCAGGTACGAATTTGTGCTCCGAATTGTGCTGCTGTTGTTGGTGGCTTGGATGACACTTCTTATTCTCAATTCTGCTATAGTAGTCGTACCCATCTCGCTTGGACGAGCACTCTTTAATGCTGTACCTCTTCTCCCAATTACTCATGGCATCAAGTGCAACGGTAATATACTTGAGTAATTTTTTTGTGATCACCCTGTTTTTTTCTTTCGATTGGCATTCCCGTTTTAAACTAGTCACATCTTGTAGATCTATATGCTTTTGTCATTGGGAGCTATGTCATTTGGACTGCTTTAGCTGGAGTCAGGTATTCCATCGATCAAATCAAAACAAGGAGAGCTAAGCTTCTGCTAGGTCAGATTTGGAAATGGTGCGGCATTGTTTTGAAGAGTTCTGCGCTGTTGTCAATATGGGTAAGAAGCCTTTGTCCTGGTTTTGTTTCTGGTTATCAGGTTTTCTCATTTGACTACTTACCTTACCATTGTATTGCAGATCTTCGTCATTCCAGTATTAATTGGACTCCTCTTTGAACTTTTGGTAATTGTGCCTATGCGGGTGCCTGTGGATGAAAGCCCAGTATTCCTTCTATATCAGGACTGGGCTCTAGGACTTATATTCCTTAAAATCTGGACTCGACTGGTGAGTTTGATATGACTTCTCCTTGGGCATTTCTTGAACTCATAAATGTGTACTGTAGCTCAAGAAATCTCATATTGTTCATACCCTACCTTTGTTTGAGTGGTTGGTATCATCTTCCTATGCCCTGTACCTGAAATTGTTTCCTAAACTTTCTCCAACATCCCTTGCCTTAAATCATTTGGCATCAAAATGTGCTCCGAATTATTCCTCAATGACACAATTTCCTATGCATACTTGATTTGTGATATCATGTGAGGTCAAGTATTTTGTGCATGTATCTCACGGACATCTTCTCAGGAACGTGTTCTGTTAATATTTCTGTACTGTACAGGAATGCAGTCGTACTAAATCTCACTAGTGCAACTTCTTATTCTCTTCACGCGTGGGTGGGGCAAAGGAAAGTTTAACGTGTATCCGAGTTAACCCAGGCTATGACCATGTCAATTGGTGAACTAGTAGAGCTTTAATAATAATACTCAGTTATGGTAGAGATGTTCCTTGAAAGAACATTGATAGTTTTGAATTGAGGCAAATTTTAGTAATGTGTTTTGTGTCATAGTTACGTAGTCTCAATGTGGAAATCCTGATGAAATTAAGTTATCATTTACTATGTGTGCTTTGCTTTTTCTAATATTTGAATTCTTGTTGAAGACCTTGAGATCAGTTGTAGGTAGCGAATATTGATAATACATTCACTGGGTAATAAAATTTTCTTTTCCACCTCTTCTCACTGAACAGGTCATGCTGGACCACATGTTACCCCTGATGGATGATAGTTGGCGAGTCAAGTTCGAACGTGTGAGAGAAGATGGTTTCTCCAGGCTGCAAGGCTTTTGGGTGCTGCGAGAGATTGTGGTTCCGATTATTATGAAGCTGCTTACTGCCCTCTGTGTTCCCTATGTGTTGGCTCGAGGGGTATTTCCAGTATTTGGGTACCCATTGGTTGTTAACTCTGCCGTCTACAGATTTGCCTGGCTGGGATGCCTAGGATTCAGCTTATTGTGCTTTTGCGCCAAGAGATTTCATGTCTGGTTTACAAACCTCCATAACTCCATACGGGACGACCGTTATCTGATTGGTCGTAGGCTTCATAATTTTGGGGAAGATAGGCAGGAGAGGCAAAACGAATTAGAGCAGGAAGTGCTAAGTTCCACTTCGGTAGGGACTGGATTGATTAGGAATGATGGGGATGTTGATGTAGGGTTGAGGCAGAGGCGGGCTATTCCAGTAGAGGGCTGAGCGTGTTATCCGAGGGATGTAACTTTTCTTTGGAACAGCTTTGAGAGGGACGTGGTTTACGAAGTTTTTTAGTCTGTGAATATGATTAATTGGAGCTTAGGCATTATATTGGAAGAAAAACATTTGTAAACAAACTATTATTGCGTAATCTATAGAGAAGTTGTTTTTACGCAACTCGTGTGAATAAAACCAGTCTAAAAACTTTGGTGTGGAATGCATATTTATTAGATGTCGACGTTGTCATACATGTTACTGTTTAATCTTTTTGTAATTTGGTTTTGCTTCTTTTAATTTTCATTTTTACGTGTTACCATATGGTCCTCAAATAGGCTTGGCAGTGTAGTGTTACTGAATAATTTAATTAAAAATATTCATAATATTCATTGTAGAGAGCTTTGATCAATGAAAACTCCTCGAACCTCTCTAGTTCTACTTTTATAGCCCGAACATGAGCATGTTTATTTTCTAGGCGGTTTGTTTGTTGGAGAAAGAAAGAGTCCAGGTTGGCTGAGGGCGTTGGAATACATTGTTTGGACTTTGGATGGATAGTCTTTTTATCCTCTTTTCCAGGTTAATGAGCTTATGATCAAAGATCCCTCCCTCGTTTGCTCGCAGTGACGTGTATGTGGGTTGACAAAATGTCTGCCTGGCTGATTTTATAAGTCAAAGCAACTTCTAATTATCACATGAAAAGAATTCCATTCTTTTTTTTTGATAAGTAAGAATCAATAGGAATGATAACATAGTAAGAGGAAGTAGTCTTGATGTCGAGTGAGTTAAAGAGAGCATAATTTACAAAAAACCAAACAAGATTTGCCGGTGGTGTCAAAGTCCAGTATTGAGTTCATTCAAGGTAGATGACAGAAAGTAACAGAATTTGGTTACCTTTGCAGCATGCATACGTAACCCAAAACTCCACCCGGCACCCGTCTGCAGCCCCACTTCCCTAAACCCCACCCCCCTACTTACCTCAGAGGTCAGCACCCAGTATTTCATGCATCTGCACAAATGCCAGGTGCCAATATCCCACGCCCTTCTCCAAAGATATTTAAAAATTAAAAGAGAAAAAGAATCGAACAGCTGCTGCAAAACATTAAGGACATATTGCACACCCAAGATAATAGATAGGAATCAAAGTCACGATTCACAAATGTCAAACCACCACTCAAAAAGAAATAGTTAACGGTACAAAACCCTATTCAATCCTCCCCCCCCCCCCCAACACCCAAAAGACAAACTTAAACAACTTCACTCTAGCATAGTATTATGTTGGCAGACGAAAGGTTCAAAGCTAAACACCTCCAAATGTTAGGTCCATACATACTCCCTTTAAAATTCCACAAATTTAAGAAACAATGCCATCATTCAGCGACAACGCGGCCAATTGTTCAGCTGGGCTACCAGTCTGCTGCTGCTGACTGACATTCCTCAAAACTTCCATAGCCTCCGCAACCTTTGCTTTGAGAGCTTCAGGGGACTCCAACAAGTGTAAAACCTCGGTTTGGTCCATCTCCAGAAGCATGCCAGTAACCTTGGCCGCTGCTTCGGGCTCCAGCTGCTCCACAAGTGGATAAAGATTCTCGCCCAGCATCTATTTATCAAACACAAAAAAAATCAGCTATTTAGCCAGGTCTGTTTCTGTACTAATGAGATATGAATTCTCAGTAATTTGTTAAGGCCCACTATGGACCTTCATAATCAATCCCCTCTAAATAGATACTAAATTAACCTATAATAAATAAAAGAAGAATGCCTACCGTCCTCTGCTCAGCAGGTGAAGCATTTGCAAGGGCAGAAGCTAAAGCCCCAATTGGAATTGGCTGAGAGATTCCAGCATCACGCAACTGCATGCCACCCATGTCATATGGAACAGAAAGCATGCCTCCAGCCATACCAGGAATGGAAACATCAGGAAGGCCACGACCTGGTGGGTAACGATAAACTCGCCCTCGCGGCATCATCTGTTACACACACACATTACAACATATATGAACTTTTATCCAACCAGTGATCATAAAAAAAAGTAAGCTAAAAGTACCACCAACCTGCTGCTGCATAAGAGGAACAGGCTGTTGGTTCTGCTGAGGTGGAACGGCTCCTGCACGTCGGCCACCAGGACGTTGTCCCTGCTGCCCCTGCTGAACCATTGGCACAAAAAAGTTTGGCATGGGAGCCCCACCAGGCCTCATACCTGGAACAAGCTGCTGCTGATACCCAAAGCCAGGCTAACCAGAACAACACCCAACCATACAGAACTGATCAATAACTTGTCCGCATAAATTTTTTTAAACAAACAAACGCATTGATACCACATCTCCGAGGACCCCCAAAAAATCATATTCCAGGATGATATAGCCACCAAGAAACACTAAACAACTGTTATCCAATAAAGACTTGCATTGTAACAGCTTGCATGTTCAAATTGATATCACAAGTGTAATTACAGTGTAAAGTTCTTTATGTTAAATCATCACGCACAAATTTCTTAATTTTAAACAGCCACCAAAAAAATGAGTAAGACAGCTGTTGTCCAGCCAACATACTGAAACAGCTTTTGTGTTCCAATTGAAATGCATCTCAACTCAACTCAGCCTTTAACCAGTCACTTAGGATTGGTTACACGAATCATTTTTCGCCGTTCAATTCAGTCCAATGCATGGTCATCACACAAGCCACCCTATATCTAGTCTGGTCGTTGGTGGTTAAGATTGATATCCCAATTCCTAAAGGTGCAGTTAGTGGTATACGTTGTAGTAGTCAAAACCATCATAATCGATTCTCTCTAATTTAATCTCATATTGGGGGTGACTTTTACTGTCTAACGAGTTGTTCATTTCAAACTATATCTCCCAGTTTTACAACATATCCATCTTCAACATCCTCATTTCTCCACCCCCCCCCAACCCCATTTTATTATACAACTAACATCATCTTCTACCTCCTCATCGTGAATAGTGACCAATCCCAAATTGATATCAAAAGTGTAATTTACAGTTTAGATCAGATTTTTAAGTCTTTAGAATATGAAGACTATTTTTTCCCTACCATGTTTTAAGAATGTTTTCATGACAATAAAGACATGGGGGGAGCCGGGCAGGCATATATAATAGGCGCACCTTATCACAAGCAGATAACCTGTATCATTAAGTATAAACTAAACTTACCCTAAACCCAACATCAGACAACAATTAGATATCATGAATTCAACATAACAAAACTGACTGGCAATTGAAGGGGGAGGGGGGGATCTAAACATTCTCAATTTTAACGTCTATCCCTATGGCGTCACCCCATAGAGAGCCCTGTGCCAGGGTCCTCTTTCCTTCTCTTCGTGTTTGGCATAAAACTTCAAGCAGAAGCATGTGTATCAGTAAGTGTGCTATGTAGCATGACTCTTAACAGACTTGACTCCAAAACATTATGGAAAGAGAATACCAAAATGTTCTACTTCGACCCAAAGAAACTGAACAAGGAAAGCCAAAGAAAAAAGAGGCATTCTCAAACAAATCAATGAGCGAGTACCATGACACAACATGGACAAGGTTGTTCATCAGTTCTGATTAGAGCAGTGGTTTTATATGTGGTCTTTCAAATCAGTTCTCTTTGATTCAGCATTTGTCAGATGAAATTTATTCTTGCCAACAGTTAACTATCAAGCCTCTATACACCTACAGCAAGCGCAGACCTGAAACCTCAATTGGTAAATGTGAGTGTCTAAGTATCTAACTTGCTTCAATTGTACATGAATATCCTAAATAATTTTCCAAATACTATCCAATAGAAGGCTAGTTGAGACGATTAGGAACAAAATATATCATCTAATAAATAAATAAAACCATCATCAAGATTACCTGGGGAGGAATGAAAGTCGGTTGAGCTTGACCGTAGAATATCTGTTGCCCTAGACCTGGACCACCAGGGGGGTACATTGGCATACGAGGAGCAACAGAAGGTGCCATTGCAATTGGGCGCATCTGGGAAAATTGTGCCTGCATAAATAAAATCATCACTTATTTTTAGTACTTTCAAAATCAACACGCAAGTCTAAGAGCATATAGAACATCAACTCAGTGAGATGTACACCATTTGGAAGTTGGCTACATAGACGTCTGTCTAACACTTGCCATCTACAGCAATAGCATCCGTTAAAACTTAAAACACTAGGAAATCATGTATTTCTCAAATGAAAAAAAAAATCCCTTTTTAATTGGCATATGTTTGTCCTTAATATAGTTTCCCCATCAAAAAGTGTACGGTTAAGACAAACCACATCCACGTGTACTATTCGGCTAAATTTTTTCAAATAGTCTCCCACAAGAACTCTTTCCATCGTAAAAATGTTTCCATTTCATCATTTTTCTAATTCCTCTGCATATTCAATTTGGCCCCTCATCTCATCCATACTCATTTAGATTTTCTTGCTTTCATTTTAGTTAGCCAACACTCCATACCTGAACATAGCCGATCCAATACTAGATCAAATTAAAACGAAAGTTACGGAAATCTGTAAGGTTAAGACTAACCACATCCACATGTACTGTTTGGCTATTTTTTTCAAATAGTCTCCCACTAGAACTCCTTCCATCATAAAAATGTTTCCATTTCATTATTTTTCTAATTCCTCTGCATATTCAGATTGCCCCCTCATCTCATCCGTACTCATTTAGACTTTCTTGCTTTCTTTTTTAGTTAGCCAACACTCCATACCTGAACATAGCCGATCCAATACTAGATAAAATTAAAACAAAAGTTACGGAAATCTGTAAGGCTAAGACTAACCACATCCACGTGTACTATTCGGCTAATTTTTTTTCAAATAGTCTCCCACTAGAACTCCTTCCATTGTAAAAATGTGTCCATTTCATTATTTTTCTAATTCCTCTGTATATTCAATTTGCCCCCTCATCTCATCCGTACTCATTTAGATTTTCTTGCTTTCTTTTTAGTTAGCCAACACTCCATACCCAAACATTGCCAATCCAATACTAGATCAAATTAAAATGAAAGGTACGGAAATCTGTAAGGTATTTATGCCTTCTTTAAAGGTGAAAACACATTGGGAGAAAAATTCAACTTATATGTGGCAAAGTGAAAGTCAAGGATGACAGCAAGCATTTTTCTACATTCTCTAATGACTTGAGCATCGTTCTTTTTCAAGATCAAGCAATGTTCCTTCGCAGATAACTATAACAGAATTAACACCCCCAAAGATACCTGCAATCTTGCCCTTCTATCTTCTTTGCGTTGTGCAACTGCAACATAAAGAGGTTTGCTTGCAATCATCTTGCCATTCATCTCCAAGAGCTACCAAAACAGACCACAAAGAAGTTATTTAACAGCAAAATTTCATAGAAAAGAAGCAGATGCCACTACTTACTGCTCTAGAAGCTTCTTCAGGAGTTGAAAACGCAACAAAGCCAGATCCTTTACTCATCCCATTAGGATCTCGCATAACCTGTCCAGAGATGCAAAATATGAAATCAGTGCACTGTACAAATCGATCAACTAAAATCAGTACACTGTATCAGTAGTAGAAGCTTTTAAGGAATGCCACCAACCTTGCATGAAGTTATAGTACCAAAAGGAGAGAACAATTCCTTCAGGTTATCATCACCAACGCTATCATCCAAATTTTTTATATACAGGTTTAGCCCTTGTGATTTGTCCACAGCCTCCTTCACACTCTGCTCAAATCGATTTTTTAGCTCAAGTTCCCTCTCAAATTTTTTCTGGGCCTTCCCAACATACCACTCTTTATTATCAATCTTTTGCCCATTAAGAGCGTCCACAGCACTGGCAGCATCCTCCGCATTTTCAAAATTAATGAATCCAAAACATTTGGAGATTCCTTCCCCATCCCTCATCACAACAGCACTAGTGATGGGTCCATATTCACTAAATATTTTCTTCAAATCATCATCGGTGGTTGATTCAGACAGATTCTTAACATAGACATTAGTAAATTTTGTCTTGTCAACTGCCATTTCTCTTTCCTGCTTGCGGAGGAATGGTCCAACATACACTTGCTTGTCATTCAACAGCATACCATTTAGCTTCTCAATAGCTTTTTGCGCAGATTCCTCACTTTCATACTGCACAAAACCATAGCCTTTTGACTGACCTGAGGAATCTGTGGCTATCTTGCAAGAAAGGATGTTACCAAAGGTTGAAAATGTGTCATGTAGTGCTTTGTGGTCTATCGCCTTGTCCAAATTCTGTCAAGTCCAGAAAACAGACAAAAATAAGTATAAGGTGAGGATGAGAACTAGAGAGAGAGAGAGAGAGAGAGAGATAGTACCTTGATAAAAATATTTCCAGAACCACTTTTACGTATACTAGGGTCCCGATGAGAATACATAATCCGAATAGGCTTTCCATTCAGAGGAGTAAAGTTCAGCACCTCCATTGCCCTTGCAGCTGTTGTCAAGACGAGAAAAAGTGTAAATGGCAAAGACTAAAACATTTGACATAGTGCGTAACTCAAAGACAAAGAAAAGCTCACTTGAATCCAACAATTAAAAGCAATGCGCAGATAGCAAATCTTGCAGACATAGAAGAAGCATCATTCAAGCTTTGTTGAGTAGCATTAGGAAATTCAAATTGGACCCTAATGAATTTATTAGGCTAATTATGTCATTTCAGGTATCCATAATGTGTTCTAATGTACATTTCATATTATTTCTATCAATAAACACATTTACAGAATTTCTAAATTTTTTTTGATAAGTCATTTACAGAATTTCTACATGAAAGTTAAAATTTATCAGCTCTTATCAAGGAACAAATAATTCAATCATGGACAATACTCTCCAAATAGATATGTTACATAAGTAAATATCAATTATAGGTGAATGACATATCCACTCATTAAAAATGCATATCCGAAATATAATCATGAATGCAAGTAAAACATTCTTTGTGCATCTAAAAATAAGTCAGAATGAACCAGTCCAAGTTATTTACAGTAACTTAGGGAACAACCATGAAATCCAAATATCAATGGACAAAAGCCAAGAAGCCAAAGAGTAGCCAGAGGGACAGGTTTATAGATAACTACTTCATGTAACTTTATGCCACAAGAATGAACAAGTAAATAGTATCATTTTCTTTTTTGTTTTTCTCTTTCTTTTTTCTCCTTCTGCACATGCCAAAAATGGTGCAGAACCAACGAACTAGGAGTAATTAGTTAAAATAAAAGATGCATAGCCTCAATAATTTAAATGACAAGAAAAGATCCTAACTCTACTATAACCTAGGACTACTAGGCTCAAAAACTAATGGAACACAATATATAGACATGATAAGCCCTCTTTATAATTCTAGTTGGACTAATCCCTGAATATATAATGTACAGTTCAACATATGCTGAAATAATAATACTTCCTCCGTCCCCAAACAAGTATTTTACTGATTTTACATAGGTTTTAAGAAGGTATTTGACTTCAAGGATTTATCCTTTAATACCCTGAAGTCATCTTCTAGTGGTAATGTGGCATAAAATCAACGGGCCCATTTCCTTTTCACTCACAATGAAGAATGGTTATATAAACATTTAATTTTGAAAAAAATATTAAATTGGGAAAGGAGACGCTTGGTCTCGAGGATTCAAAAATGGAATAAGATACACGTATTTTGGGACAAAAAAGTATAATATATTCATTTCCAATGACATTCTTCTTGTGGTTGTGTCCCCCCCCCTTCCCCTGCAATCTATTATACCTTTATCACACACCATGGAGTGCATCAAAATTAGATTATGTTAGCCAGAGATAGAACGTGTGACTATATAATGCTTGTCTTCAAAAGCTAGAGCAACATATGGTCGGTCAGAACGGGCATAGGTTAAGCAGGCTGATTAGTGCCCAATTTAAGAAGTGGGTTATAATAGGCAAGGTCATAAATGGCCACAGCCAACCCATGATGCACAATTTCCCATTTATCTTCTATTTGCTTTTAGTGTAGGTTGCAGATTATAAGTTTTGGCTTGGGCATTTAACATGTTTGTAGCATGAAGGGCTGTATGCATTCAACATAAGACAAAAAATGCTCCATTAATTTTCAAATCCCTAAAAAACGTAATCATTCATTAGACTTTTCGTCCTAAATAGGAGAAACATTTTAACATAGTTATACATATACACCTGACTTATTCAAGTATCATCATATGTATACATATACCTCTCTAGCTCTCTCTCTCTCTCTCTCTCTCTCTCAGATCTTTTCCTCTTCTTGTCTATTCACAAAATATACAAACCCAAGTAAGACCTTTCCTATGCACCAGTTGTTCATCAAACCTTTTCAGATACAGTGAGCCAGTGAGGGAGGCAGGAACTTGAAACAAAAAACCAAATAAAAATACTCTACCCTAAATTTTGCTCTTGAAAGTTAAATGTTCTTACTTTATGGCATTTATTTATTTGATAAGTGAAATGTGATTACTATATCAAAATGGGAATTCCTGCACTTGTTAAGATTCCCTTCAATGGTAAGGTGTGCATTTAATAGTATACAAATGACCAATAACACATGGGCATTATTTTCCAGTTTTGCATTCAATATCTGATTGGAGAATGTAATGCACGTGTCATATTGTGATTGCACATTCATATACTTGGTACACTAAACCAAGCATATAAGATCTTTCCCATTTAAAACACTCCTGACCATTGAAAACAACCCCCTCACTCCCTCAGTATTAATTCCAACTTCCAATTTCCATTAGGGAAACCTTCACATTGCAATTTCCATTAACGAGTGACATGAGGCACTTGTTAGCAATACCCCTATTCAAATTTCCTTCTCTAAACCTACATTAAATTCCACAATTAATCAATCAACTTTCTTACTCTATGAGTGTAGCCAGTATTCAAAGAATGACAGTCACACATAATTTCCCTAAGTTCGAATAGCAACCGCAATAGGAAAGCACGCACATTCATAGTCAAAATAACTAGTTCAAACACATTGATATAAAAGACCAAAGTTAATAGGAACAGCTAACAAACCATCTTGAGGGCTGCCATAATTTACATAACCGTAGCCAAGTGACCGCCGAGTAGACAAGTCTCTGCAAACTCGGACAGACACCACCTGACCCAGCTGGTTAAACAAATCATAGAGCTGCGAATCAGTGACATTCCACTCAAGGTCCCCAACGTAAAGCGACGTCGGAACAAACTGGTTCCCACCAGCAACACCACCCTGAGCCTGAGCTTGAACCTGCGCCGCCATCTCAAAAAAAACCCTAACAAAAAATCAACCTTTTTTCAAACAATTTTCTGATTTTTTTCTCTTTTTTTTTCTTTCTGCTTCCCTCTCCTCTTCTTATTTATAACAACCGAACCCTAGATAGCCGAAATTTCAATTTTGACTTTTTTTGACTTTTTTTGGTTGGATAGAGAGATAAAAAAGAAGGAAAGGGAGAGGAGAGGGAAGTAAAATGGATAGGGATAGATTAGTCGGAGATCCGACGGATGGGTGGTTGATATCGCCGCCGGGGACAACGGCGATGCCGGAGGGGTAAGAGAGAGAAAGTAGAAATGCGAGGGGTTGTAGAGGCAGCTTGAAACTGCACACTGCAAAACTTAGCGGGTCGGGAATTTTTGGCTTATAAAGGTGGGTGACGTGGTTATTGGAGTTTGTGCGCTAACCCTAAGATACAATCTAATGAAGGCCAAATCTCCACCGTTGGATTAGATATGAATGACCCACTTAAGTAGTCGAACGGGTGATATTAACAAAGCTAAGCACGGTGGGTATTTTCTTCTTTTCTTTTTATTTTATTGATTGTTGAATAAACAAAAAATCTGAATTGAGCATCTCCCATCCCATGTTACTTCTTCCTGTGCATCTTTTTAGTTGGATTTCATTATCACTTACAAATTTTTCTCTTCTTATTCACTTAAAATTATATTTTTTCATTCATAATTTTCTTATACATCTTCTTAACTAAGTCTCACTGTCACCTCATTATTTTTACACTTTAATATTATTTTTATACTTTTCAACAAATAAATTTATTTAACTTTATTTAATATATTTCATATTTAAATATTATGTATAAATAAATTAAGACATAAATTAATTTTAAAATAATTATTAAATTATAAATTATATAAAACATAAATACTTAAAAATTACGTCAAAACAATTCAATAATTAGAATTACATAAAAACGTCAATAATTAAATTCTATCACTAGTTGTTACCAGAACGACGTCATATATGTTCAACAAAGTTGGATTGAAATTCATGATGTGTGTTTCTATCGCGTACCTCTAAATTTCACTACATATATTCAATAAATGTTTGTGTTGACCCATGGCTCACTTGTGGAGTCATAAACGACATCATCAGACCAGTTCCTAACGTGATCACCATCGGTCTTTCACAATCATGTTGTGTAGAATAATGCATAAGCATTATTTCTTTTAAGTTATCTCCATATAAAAACCTTATATGACCTTTGGTAATTGTCCATCTTGATTAGAGCACTCAAAATGTCCGTTCGATACATTTTCTTGCAGCCTCTTACATTTCTTTGAATTGCTTTCATTTAGTATCCGACGGGCACGAAAAACTCTTCACAAAAGCAGCCCAATCCGGATAAATTTCATCTATTAGGTAGTATCCTTTTGTATATTATGTGTCATTCACTTCGAAATTACACGGCGATGCATTTTCTTCGAGTACGTTATTGAATAAAGGTGATTCACATAGCACATTAAGATCATTACAAGAACTCGTGTCCCCAAAAAATGTATGTCGTATTCATAAATCTACAGACGCAAATGCTTTGAGCATAATTGTTGGCTTTCCATGATCTCTTGCATATTGACCTTACCAAGCAACTGGACATTTTTTTTTCATTCCGAGTGCATACAATCAAGGCTTCCTAACATACCTGGAAATTTGTGTCTTTGCTCGTGCATTTGAAGCAAATGTTGTATATAATTAGCATTTAATCTTCTCAAGTATTGACCTCCAAACAACTCAATAATGCATCAACAAAAGTTGAACATGCAGTCAATAGCAGTTGTTTCTCCTAATCGGAGGTACTTATTGAGATGATCGGCTGGAACTCCATAAGCCAATTGACGGATAGTTGTTGTCCATTTTTTAAGTGGTGAGAGACCTACTTTTCTGTATGCATCAGACCTTTGTCGAAAATAACTTGAATAATTTTCCAAATGAATTAACTATCTGAATGAATAAGTTTTTATACATTAGGAAGCGTCACCGAAATATATGATCGAGATACAGTGGCTGAGATGAGAAGTAATCATTGACAAGTTGAGTATTTCCTGATACACGATCTCGATTTATATAACTCCTCGTTTTCATTTGGCGATGCCTCCTAATATTGACTCTCTCAATTTCAAACATCTGTTGTTGTGATGCAATCATCTGCAAAACAATTTGCTCACCTTCAGACATGTTGGATTCATCGTTGGATTATTCGGTATGGCTACTTATGTTAGAGCTATTGGTAGAAGAATAAGAAGGCATCTTTAGTGGTAAAATACAGGACAATGACAAGGGTTTATATGTTAAACGTTTGTAGTTATTGGTAGATGAAGAAGACAACATCTCATCTATATATACTACGGCTAGTTTACAACATTAATCGAATATTACATAAAACGTTAAAATTAAAAAAAAACATAAAATAATGAAAGTTACATAAATACATTGAATAATAAAAGTTACATAAAAATATTCTAATATTAAAAGTTACATAAAAACATTAATAATGAAAGTTGCATAAAAACATTCTAATATTAAAAGTTACATAAAAACATTAATAATGAAAGTTACATAAAAACATTCTAATATTAAAAAGTTACATAAAAACATTATAATATTAAAGTTACATAAAAACATTTAACAACGAGCACTAAAAATCATACACTTTCTTCCTCAATTGCGTCTTTACTTGCTCACATCCGTGTTGATACATGACAAGTTGTTCCCGACTCATGTTGGAGGTATCCTGTGTAAGAAAAGAAATGTCTTTCACGAGCCTTTCGCGTTCATTTCTTTCTTCTCTTGCTTGTTTAGCTTTTGCTTCAACCTTTTATACTTCAAATTCAAGTTTTTTTAATTTCAAATTCTTATTTTTGTTTATTTATGAGTATTTATCTAATGACAACGTCATCCGAGAAGAAAGCGTATGCAACCCATCTACATCCGAAGATGTTTCGACTTTTCCTTTAACTTTAGCATTCCTCTTTGTCGCCTTTTGTCCAATTGGACGAGTAAGTAAATTGATTTTTTCCACATCTTCAACATCCACACTAGTCTTAAAATGAATGCCCTCAAATTCACACGTCTTAGACTTTTTATTAGGTGTGTGTCATAATTGCTTGTGGAGAAAATGATACAGAATAATTTTTTAACACATCCCAAACATGATAAAAAAGAAAATGCTTACATTTTTCTTGATGATATAGCTTCATTGCATTTTCATTGGAATATCATCGCTCCAACCGTTGTGTTTAACATTGAGAAGCCTATTGTAGATTTCATTAAAGCTTCTAATTGATGGAGCAATTATAGTTAACCAACGTGGCGTCAACTTCGCGATCTATATCGGCATCGATTTATTTGGACAATGTTCGTTGTAATAATCAGCTACTCGCTTCCAATATTGCGCACTCTTTTGATTATTACCAACTAGTGGACATTGGCCAATAGCCTGCACAGCTTTCGTAAGCAGAAGATCTTCATCTTTGGTCCATTTTGCAGTACCGGTTCTGCTTCTTCGTCTAAATCAATTGTTTCAAAATTGATTTACGTCTCGGGAACCGATAATAGCATTGCCAACAAATTACCAGACGAAATTGCATCTACACTTGTTCGACGTGAGTCATTCGAAGATATATAAAATCGAGAAAATGCACGTGGCGGACCGTGCAACATGAAAAATTGGTTTCCCGTAGGTTGCCAATAATTCAGAGCAAAAGAAACGTTAATAGATGAATTTTCAATAGTTTGAGGAACTTGAAAATTTTGGAAATGTCCAAAATTTGGAGGCATGTAGAAATTTGAAAAATTGGAAACATTTGAATTGTTGTAAAAATTAGGCGGGTATCAGGGAGTAGATGAAATTTGAGAATTTTGAATCTCCGGAACCCGAGAGTTTAGAGTGTTTTGATTTTATTCAAAATCAGAAGAATTCAGTAAATTTTGAAAATATATATATATTATCTTTTGGATCAATTTGGAAAATAATGTTTTGATTTTCTTCAAAATTTGAAGAATTCAGTAAATTTTGGAAAAAAAATTTATCTTTTGGATCTATTTGGAAGATAAGTATGTAGAGAAATCGATTTTTTAAAAGAGATGATAAAGAAATAGAAGAGGTAATGGAGAAGTTGTAGAAAAAATAAAGCAGATTGAGGTGATATATTTATAGGGAAGAAGAAAAAAATAAAAAATAATAAAATGTTTAAAAAAATAAAACCCAACCGTTGAACCCTCCCACCCAACGAAGATTCAGAACTGTTAGATATTTAAAAATAGAAATAGAAAAATCAAATTTATCAGGCAGTTTGTAGATGGGGGACCCACCAGAAAACCCATCTCACGCTCCTTATCTGCGCGTGTGGTGCACGTGCCATGTCCGAGGCAACGGTGCACCACACTGCCCCCCTCCTATGATGATTCTTCCTCATGGCCGAATTTCTTAGTAATTAAGAAGTTTTCAATACTCTCTCTCCTAGGTGGATCAATGAAGAAGAATTCTCCCATTGTATTTCCTCCTCTTCTTAGCAAGAAGAACACTACAAAGAGTCAAAAAAAAAAACCAACAATACAGTTGCTCTTATACTTTCCTTCCTGCAAATTGCAGTAGTAAAGTTTCTTCTACCTGTTAGAGCATGTACAACAAAGCTCCCCACTTAGGGAGCTTAAGCTCAATTTTTTTCTTCCATTTTATTATAAAAATGTCATTAAACTCCCCAACAAAAATATTTTTCCAACAATACACAAATTTCAATACTTTTACATACATCACCAATTATAATCTCCATTAATTTAATATTTTTATATCTTACTTGTATCAACCAATAATTTTGTTTATACAATTTTATTACATATTTCTTACATCAATATATTTGAAATAATAAAAATATTTTTGAAATTAGTAATACATAAATAATTATTAATAAATTATTTAATGATTATGTTTATAATTTTAAAAGTAAAACAAGTACAATAATTAAGTAAATAATTTTTTTTTCCCAAACAAGTACAATAATTAGAATAGTAAATACAAATACAACAAGACACAGAAAATTCAAGAACAATATATTAAGTTGAGCTTGAAAATTAGGAAAAATACAACAATAAAAGCAAACGCGACATTTCAAGCACTAACATATTTAGTTACCGAAAAGTCTCCAAAGGTTTTCAATCAGATCATGCTTCATGCGACGATGTGTTTCTTTATCCTTGACGACACATCTTGTTTGAACATACCTCTCGTGCTCCGGAATACGCTCGTTAAAATATTCTTATGCTAAGCTACCGTATGTAATGTCAACTTGGTCATAGTCGGAAGCATTTGGTACACAACCGTAAGTATCTCGTTCATCTTCGACAATCATATTATGTAACACGATACATGCCATCATAATTTTTTTCCCAAACTACTTACCTCCCACGTAAATGATGGGGCTCGTATTATTGCAAAACGTGCTTGCAACACCCCAAATGCACGATCAACATCTTTTTTTGCTATCCTCTTGATGTTGAACAAAGAGCTTATGTTTATCACTCTGCGGCGATCTAATGGATTGGATGAATGTTGTCCATGGAAGATAAATTCTATCAGTTAAATAGTAACCCAAGTTATACTGATTGCCATTAACCGTAAAGGCTACTGCCGGAGCTATACCAATATAAATATCGTTAAATACTAACGATCGATCAAGGATATTAATGTCATTACAAGTACTTGGAGTATTAAAGAATGCATGTCATATCCATAAATCATATGAAGTGTCTGTCTCCCCAATGGTCGCTTTTATGTCCCCTCAAGTACAACGGTCATTTTGTCGTCCCTTCAAGCGTATTAACCTTGACCAAGACACATGACAATTATTTCATTCCTAATGCATGCAATCTATACTACCTAACAAATCAGGAAAACCGTGTGTCTTCCTGTGGGTGCCCCGGAAAATTCTCCCGTGCCCCGCGCTCCTTTTTTTAGGGGAACGCGACATGCGGAAGGGCATCACTCTTTCCATTCCATCATCTCTTGTTTAGGGGAAGACAAAATTAAAAGTGCAGAAAGAATGTTGCCAACAGCGCGTTGAATACGCCTCGGTCACCTGAGTGAGCTTTGGTCCATTATGAGAGCTTTGTATTTCTCTGTATCTCACCCTCCCTTGTTTAGGGGAAGACAAGGCATAGAAAATGCATCACCCTTTTCATTCCCATCGTCCCTTGTTTAGGGGAAAACGGAAAAGTGCAAAAAAAGGATGTTGTGAGAGCACGTAGAAACATGCCCTACCTCACTATGGACTTTTCGAAAATTGTCTTGGGTCATTATGAGTGCATGGGGTTTCTCCGTATCTCACCCTCCCTTGTTTAGGGGATGACAAGACACAGAAAATGCATCACCATTTTCATTCTCATCGTCCCTTATTTAGGGAAAAACGGGAAAGTGCAAAAAAATGATGTTGCGAACCTCACCATGACCTTAGGCTTATTTTGGATCGCTATGAGTGCTTTGGGTTTCCCCATATCTCATCCTCCTTTGTTTAGGGGAAGACAAGATATAGGAAATGCATCACCCTTTTCATTCACATCGTCCCTTATTTAGGGAAAACGGAAAAGTGCAAAAAAAAGATGTTGCGGGCCTCACTGTAATAAAAAATGTTTAAACAGAGTCGCCATCTTTATTTTAAGGAGAAATAAAGAAAAACCAAAAATAACCAGAGTTTGTAAAAGAAAAGGGTTCGGAGGCTAAGTTACGAAGTGGGAAGGTGTTAGGCACCCAACTCGTCATTTCGGTCTCAAAAACAGTTTTTGGCTAAAATATGTTTTTATTATATTTATCTGGCAAATGAAATAAAGCATTAAAAAGCAGATATATATGTATTTATATTATTTACAGACTTGCAGCCGCTTCCTTCCAGTAATTACAAATACATTTAAAAATATTTTGCCATAATAATGGCTCTTTTTAATGCTAATTTCTACATAAATCCGGGCAGCACAACAACTTATATATATTTTACATTGGACCGGATGAAAATATCATTTTTTTATAAAGAAACTCCTAAAGGTTTACCTTTAAGAGCGTTAGATGCGTTCGCTATGTCCTTCAGGAGAGGAGTCTTTTTGTCGGATTTCGGGCGAATAAGCCGCTTCGAAAGTTGCTTCTGGGCACCGTCACACGAGCGGAGCAACTGCTTGCATTTTTGCTATTGTTTGCTTGCTGCTGGCAGAAATCAGGCAGAGCAACTGCTTGCTTCTGGCGGATTTGGCCTTTGGATTCGGGCAGAGCAACTGCTCTTTTTGGGATTTTTGGACCGGGGAAATATGGTGGAAACCTAGCTGGGGGGCTAAGGCTCACTTTGACCGGTTGGTTTTGTGTTTGGAGAAGATTCGACAGAGCTTCGAGGCTTTATAGGAGGGGGAACTCATTATCTCATGATCGCTCTTTATCACGGCGTAAAATAAACGCACATCGTTTTAGTGAAAAGAATTCTCGGTCCCTGAAACTGAAGCCGGGCACCTCTATTTATAGGTGAGAGGAGGGACAGCGTTGTCTTTAAATTTTGTTCTTTGTGTTTCATCAGCTTGTACAGCGTGCTTGAGTACTTGTACTAATTCTCAAATTGTAAAGCACTATTTGGGGCTGGGCGCCGAACCCTTGGATCCTAAGCGCCGCGCCCACAAGGCTTGGTGGTAGCGCCAGGCCTTCAAACTTAGCCTCCTTTTGACACTTTGGCCCCTGCATTTCGTTGTTTTACGCATCCTGCTTTGTCTTTTGCATTTTTAAACCCTGTAACTTAACATTTGTTAAGTTTAAACATGTCTTGATCGATATCGCATATCAATGTTACATACCAGGGGGTTCGAAATTGGGGTGTTTACAGAGCCCCTCAACGATGGAGTTTACGGGTAACCCGTAACTTACCGAGTAAACGAACATCGTTGATAAGAAATAGACTCCCAAATTTTGTGGAAATTATAATGGGGAGCAATGCAACAGGTAGCAATTATAATGCAACAGTTTATAATGCATACCAAATCTCACATATCCTAGACATATTTAATCGGTTATAGCAGGTTATCGTAGTTTTTAAGCATATATGCAAATTAAGTACTCTAATGGCCGGACCTACCGAAGTAGGCTACCTACGTATCCCTTTATAAAAGGAATCAGACCAAACGTAGTTCGGCCTCATGCAAACAAACAACAGCCACTGGGTGGGATAGATGGTGCGTTTTGCCCAGCATATGCAAAATTGATGGGACCTTTTAAAATGTGTTTTCCCCAGCATAGGGAAAGCGATGGAACCCTTTATTTCAAAACACGCTTTCCTCAACATAGGGAAAGCGATGATGCTTTTCGAAACACGCTTTCCCCAGCATAGGGAAAGCGATGCAATCTTTTTAAAACGCGCTTTCCCCAGCATAGGGAAAGTGATGATGCTTTTCAAAACGAGCTTTCCCCAGCATAGGGAAAGCGATGCAACCTTTTTTAAACGCGCTTTCCCCAGCATAGGGAAAGTGATGATGCTTTTCAAAACGATCTTTCCCCAGCATAGGGAAAGCGATGATGTTTTTCAAAACGAGCTTTCCCCAGCATAGAGAAAGCGATGCAACCTTTTTAAAATGCGCTTTCTCCAGCATAGGGAAAACGATGATGCTTTTTAAAACACTTTTTCCCCAGCATAGGGAAAGTGATGTAACTTTTTTCAAAACACGCTTTCCCCAGCATAGGGAAAGTGATGCAACTTTTTTAAAATGTGCTTTCCCCAGCATAGGGAAAGCGATGATGCTTTTGAAAATGGGCTTTCCCTAGCATAGGGAAAGCGATGTTGTTTTTGAAAACGGGCTTTCCTCATCATAGGGAAAGCGATGTTGCTTTTGAAAACGAGCTTTCCCCAGCATAGGGAAAGTGATGCAACTTTTTAAAATGTGCTTTCCACAGCATAGAGAAAGCGATGCTGCTTTTGAAAACGGGCTTTCCCCATCATAGGGAAAGCGATGCTGCTTTTTAAAACGAGCTTTCCCCAGCATAGGGAAAGCGATGTTGCTTTTGAAAACGGGCTTTCCCAAGCATAGGAAGCGTCTTTGCTTTGAAAGCTTTCTTTCCCAAGATAGGAAAGCGATCGCTTCAAAACGAGCTTTCCCGGCATATAAGCGATCTTTGAAAACGAGCTTTCCCCAGCATAGGGAAAGCGATGTTGCTTTTGAAAACGAGCTTTCCCCAGCATAGGGAAAGCGATGCTATATATTTTTAAAATGTGTGTTTATCCCAGCATAGGGAAAGCGATGCAGATTTTTTAAAATGTGCTTATCCTGGCATAGGAGAAGCGATGCAGATTTTTTTTTTAAATGTGCTTATCCCATCATATGAGAAGCGATGATTATAAAGCGTTGTGGCGGAATGTTATCGATGATCGGCTTGTGTAGCTTTTCATGATACTGCTGAGGATCTTTGGGATATGGTCCTTGGCGATATGCTGGTAGAACATTTGTGATGACTCAAACCGGATCCCAATACGAAACCCCAAGGTCGTGCCGCCAAAACACACAAAATATCAAACAAAGGGTAAAGCTATAACAACGATACGCCAACGACTCAACAAATGTGGAAGCGAATAACTTAAATGGACCCGAGCTAACAAGCTCTGAGATACAAACAACCAAAAAGATAGTAAATCTCTCGGTCCAAAAATTCAAAGCATGTGACGCAACATTGGACACGTACAACAAAACCACATGTCACAATTTTATAAACAATATAATAACCAAGTCATCGACGACGTTACAGCCGAAACCCAACATTAACTAAGTCTACAACTCTATTCTACACACTCTGCGGCTATACATGTCGGAGTATAACATAACCAACAATATAAATAACTTGAGATGGAATAAATATGTACTTAAACAAACATGGCTCGACTAACATTTGTCGGCTCACAAAAACCAAATATTAATAATTTAACAAGTACATGAACCAATAAAAAACACAACTTTACTACTCATAGTGAAGTCTATATAACTTCACTTCCCAAACGTCATTTCCAATAAACTTAAAGTTACAAAAATTAATACTAGTAGCAACCTTCATAAAAATCTCACTTCTACCGTAGACTCGGCGGATTCCTTCGAATTACTAGCTCGGCTCGAATCTAAGGAAAACAAAGCAAACGAGTAAGTCATAATGACTTAGTAAGCTACTAAAGATGCAATGTCATGGCATAGCATTATGCTCAAATAAAACATGCACATCTCATGTCATACTCATAAAATATCATTTCATGGTATAATTCTCCACATAAACCAAATTTCATATTTAGTCACATAGAACTTAGTTCTACATAATTAATCATAAGGTCATCCATATCATATAGGATATGCTTCTCAATACCAATAATGTTTAGCATGTTATTTCCACACTTTCACTTATCATCAAACCATTATTCACATAACCCAGTTATACCATGAGTCTCATAGATCTTCATTTAACATAACTCATATAATAATTCAAATATGGGAGACTATTGTTTCCATTATAATCATGAATAACATGTTATATTTTTAATATAACATCATATCATAAAAATCATCATTTCATTAACATGTTATATTTTTACTATAACATTTCGTCAAGTAATCATCATCTATTGCAAATCATATCATTAACCACGTAGCACATCAATTCATATAAGTGCTCGTAAAATAAACCACACAAGAGAGAGAAGATGATTTTCCTTTCCGTTTCCGTCGTGCAACTCTTGCGGAAACAAATGTGTCCTCGATATCCCTTTCGTGGATATCGACGTCCCCGAAAACAGTCCCCGCTTCGGGTTCCATAACTATCAGAGGTAGGTGTATTACTCTAGCAATGATCAGCTACATCCCAACCGTGGCCATCGATGGAGGGGTGTGTGCAACCCGGCGCGGCGATCCATTGCGATCACGAATCCCACAATTCATGAAGATAATGCATCGTCCCACTAAAAACTCAAACCAAAAACCGCCAGCTGGACTCAAACTCAAGCACAAGTAATATATACTCACATGCTCAAACAAAGGAAGAGTACAACACACCGTACTAATCCAATCAAGTAGATATTTACTTTTAAATCACATAGTTATGTATTTCTATGCTAACTAACACATAAACACATTAAAGCACTAATATCAAGTCTCTAATACCCAAGTGTTCTTCATACACTTGAAAACACTTGGAGGCTTAACTTCCATCAAAGCTACCCCAAATTCCGTAGGATCTTAATATGTGATTCACTATATTCATATTAGTCCCATAATCGACTCCGTTGAGTCATTTCCACTCACTTCAACTTTGGAGGCATAGAAGATATTTGCACCATAGCTCTCCTATTATTTATTAGCTAATATTGTGCTAAGTTCTCAAGGTTAGCAATATTGTGCAACCCAACAATCCATATTTTCCCAACAAAATCCCTAAAACATGGTTCATAGGTCAACACTTAACATTTAGAGTCAACCATCACATTTCAAGCATGCATCTCAATATAGCATTTAATCAAGCATGCTTTCATCCAAAATAACAATTTATCTAAACAAGATGAAATTTCATCTAGCATGCTTATAACCAAGATATAAATTTATCTAGCATGCTCATAACCATCAATTCATGAATTAGAGTTGAACAACATACTATTATATGCATAAAAGTAAACTTAACCCAATAAAGTCAAACATGACATTTTAATCATGTAATCCATAGTGATAATTCATTATTCATGCTCATAACAAAAAATTAATGAATTAGATAGCAACATACTCTTATATACATAAGAGTCAACTCCATTCTTATTCTTAAAGTCAAACCTTACATTTTAATCATGAAATCCATTGTGAAAATTCATCCTTCATGTTCACAACTAAAAATAAAGGTTCATCAAATATATTTCCAAACCTTAAACCTATAACATGTGTGAATCCAACATCTCATATTATTCCATAAAATTCTCCAAAAATCATTCATAATATCGCCAACCCATTTGCTACATACATAGAGTCAAACCCTAGGTTTTTAGGAATTCATGGCTATCATGCTCAAAGTCCAAACTTCTAAAATGAGGTTCAATAATAGACTCCATTAAATATAGAAAGCATCCTATTCATGCTTCTAACAAGTTCACCCATCAAAAATCCAAAAATCAAAATAAAATCACACACAACATACAAGTGTACTCATTGACCTCAAATAGCAAGTCCCTTTGTTTTCCTTAGGGTCAATGAGCACAAAATCCATAGAAGAAGGAGTGTAGTAGCTTACCTAGCTTGAGTGAAAACTCAAGAGAATCGAAATCTGATCGGTGAAGTTGTTCTACTCGTCGAGGGCTTTAAGAATCTCAAGTTTGGAGGCAATCCGACGGTTGGATCTTCGGGGATTGGAGGAAGAAGAAAGCTAGGGCTCCAAGCTTCCACGGTTTCCCACACTCTCTCTCACTATACATATGAAATGAAGGGAAGAAGTGAGGGATTTTTGCTGAAATTACAAAGGGGAAATGCTATTTATACTTCACAAACAAATGAGGGCACAAATGGGATTTCCATGGTACAATTAGTGAATTTTAGATGTAATCAACCCCTAATCAAACCTTAATTAACTTCCCAAACATGTTAGGACATGATTAGGACTAAGTATGGGTGTTAGGAAGGGTTTAGAGTAGGTTTAGAAAGGGTAGAATAGGAATTAAACTTCAAAACACCAAAACAGGGACCAAGATGTTCGTAGCACCATGCGCTCGCATGGTGCTTCTCCCATGCGACCGCATCAAAGCATTCCTCCCTAGGTGACATTTTCTGCAACCTTGTTCGCGTACGACCCTTCCCGTATGCAACCGCAAGCCTTAAAGCTTCGAAATGGTCTATAATTCAGCCTTTAATGACCTCAAACACTTAGTTAAACCAAACAAGTCTCAAACCACTTTCAAAGTAGGTCTAAACTCCCATAAACAACTCCCGAAACAACTCGGAGCGAAACCGGTGAAAGGCACGACAACTCGCTAACGAAACGATGAATGAAACCACGAACCGACGGGCAACAACCCAATATTATAAACACTTCAAAAGGCTATTGATTAGGCCTGAATGCTTCTCAGAATGTTAAACAACGGGTAGGAGAAAAGGACTCCCGAAAGACGAGACGATCACACGGCTCAATCTCAAACTACGCGATAAGGAGAATTGCTATCCTCGAAGCGTCAAAACCTCACAAGACTTAAGGAATACATCCAACTAGAAGTCTAACACATCTAAACATGTTAATAAATCATCATGTAAAAGATGTAGGACCAAATCGAGGTCAGGAACGTGAAACGCAAGTAAACTCTCAATCGCGTCGCATTTCGACTATTGTTGAGTTACGACTTGTGACTTTAGCAAGTCCACAACTATATATCATCTCTTAAAAGTATATTGGTCTTAATGTGATCTCTCATACACATCTAGACTCTCTCACAAACCAAACGAGCAATCAACCAAGGAAGAAATGCGAGCATTGCACGCAATTCAAGCTAACCGGGAATCGGGGTATTACAACATTTATATTTTTTCAAGGGCTGATGCGACAGAAGACCTAATAAGATGCCATAAAAGGATGCAAACAAAAAATGCAAGCATGCGAATGAAACTTTCTTTTTCTTAAAAAATTGGCTTTTGAATGTGCATGTGTGTCACTCGTTTTTTAAACATGTTAAGACAAGATAAGCCAAAATGATGGAAATGTATTATAAGAGCTTGAGACGTGACTTCTGGTTGGATTTGAAGGGTTATGAGTATAGGAGTTGATAGCGATATTTGAGATGAAGGTGGGTGAAGTTCAGGGTTTCTTTTCAGTCTTTTGACTAATACATCATTAAAAAAAAAGAATTCAATCAGAAGATCAGTAAATCCTACTAGTTGATGCCTCAGAGGGACCACTTTTTTTCTTTTTTTCTTTCTTTTTTTTCTTTTTTTCTTTTTTTTTTGTGCTCTAACTTTTGCCTAGGTTGCCCTTTCAGGTTTTCAACCTAACGAGTTTTTACCTCACAGGGAGCCGGTCTTTCAATGCATGTGATGATAACCCGCTTATTCTTGAGCAATCACAGTTTTGTAGCTTCTTTGTTTCTTCAGGCGAGATGGAAATGACATCTGTTTCTGAAGATGACGAGCCTTTATGTATCCAATGAGTTTGGTGGGAGCCCATGATGACTTGATGAACCATATTTTGTAATATGGGACGGGCAAGTTTCTGAAGAGATTAACTGGAGACAGTCCCCGAAAAACTCGATTTTGAGTAGGAGTGTAAATCGGAACCACCGAACCAAACCAAACCAAACCAGTCGGTTTGGTTTGGTTTTGGTCGAATATGGTTCGGTTTCGATTTCAAAAATTGAAAAGCCACGTGGTTCGGTTCGGTTCACAGTTTTTGGTATCGAACCAAACCGAACCAAACCAAACCAAACCACCCTATATATTTTTATTTATTTATTATATAATATATATTATATTACATTTATTAACCATTTTGAACCTTTGATTTATTCATAATATATATATATATATATATATATAGATACTAAACCAAACAAAATCTTGATTGTTGGAGAACTATTATTTCTTCAATTGTTTGTGTTTATTTTAGAATTTGTTATGATAATTTGTTGTTAGTAGATTATTTCTTAATTTTGATGTTAATTCCAAATTAAAATCTTATTTTCATTGTTATTTTTAATGTTGGTTAATTTCATTAAAAATAATTTATATAAACCATAAAACCGAACCAAACCAAACCAAGTGGTTCGGTTCGGTTCGGTTCCAAGTCTTACTTGGTTCGGTTCGGTTTGATATTTTTGGAACCACTAGAAGGCGGTTTGGTTTGTGGTTTTGGCATAAACCAAACTAAACCGAACCACTTACACCCCTAACTAACACATCTTGGGATAGATTATGATGACACATGATACGTAAATTTTTAAATCTATCCCATGCTTCATGGAATGTCTCTCTTAGTTCGTTTTGAAAATGCATAATTTGTTTTCTATACTCTGAAAGAGATGCATGTTGATAAAGTTTACCCATAAACAAATCATATAATTGAGTCAAAGTATAAACATTTCTAGGCGTTAAATTCATAAACCATCTTTTCGCCAAATCTTTTAATGCACATTGAAAATATTTCATTTTTATCTGATCTTCAGTCAAACCGCCTAATGGAAAATTTTCAATCATGAATTCTTATTCTTTAACAAAATTTACTGGGTCTTCATATGACAGTCCATGAAATGAAGGCGTCATATTATAATAATAACCTTTAAGTTCGAAATTTCTTACCGCTTCTGGTAAGACTAAACATAATGGTGTTGCATTCAACATAGGACGACCATAATCACTTATAGTTCTTTGATTGATTATTACTTCCATATTTCTATCTGCAGGTTCTTCCATTCTTTGATTCACATTTACCGGAGGAACCAGATTTTCAGGATTTTGATTATTACTATCCATTGGATGATCAACCAGAGGATCCTCTCGATTCAACTGTTGTTGATTAACATGTTGGTTTTCCAAATTATCAGGGTCTTCATGATTCTTTCCAAGATTATTTATATTTTGATTTAATTCTACCAATTTAGGATTTAGAGATCTACGACCGTACATAAAATAATAAAAGCAAATAAAACAAATAAACACTAACAACTAAGAATAAAATAAAATCTTTTTGTATTTTTTTATTTTTATAAAAACTGAATTTAAATCTATGCTACCAACAAACTAACTACGCAAACTAGCTTGTCCCCGGCAACGACACCAAAAACTTGATCGTGTTTTATTTTAATTATTTCCTTGCAAGTGAGCAAGACTATCGTAGGACAGTTTGGGAAGCAAGGGTCGAACCAAAGAGACAAGAAGAATACAAATAGCAAGAATATCGGTAGCAATTTTAAACTAAGGGGGGTTTTGTTTATTGATTTTATCTAAACTAATTATTCTACTAAAACAGTAAATTTAATTAAACTAAGCAGCAATCACAGTTTGTAAAGATCTGATGAATGAGGGAAATCTATGATTAGGGTTTCACTTGTATATATTCTATAGCTTATTTAGATAAAGTATCATTCAATAACTTGGGTTCGTTCACAAAAGATAGATATATCCTGTTGAATTACCGTTCAGTCTCCATCTCCAAATAATTCATCTATTCTATATCCTAGGCACAAGAACATATGAATCCTAACTGTCACTTAGGTCATATATAGAACATGACCCTAACTTATCACTCTCGTGCATCGATAGGTTCAATTTATCATGATGGTGAGACAGTGTACGACATATGCATATGGTCGTGCATGTATCAGCACCTCTAGGCCTTTATTACTTGCGATTACATTCATTTGTTCAAAGCTAGATAATAAAGGGGTTGATAAACACCATGATCAACAAGAATTGAATGAATAAAAATATATATTAAGCCATAGATTCAATACAAGTTACCTCCCAACTCCTAGATTAATGGATGTTTAGTTCATCCTTGAAGATGAACTACACAACGAGATGAAGGAATACATGGATCGATCTTCAAAACTGTCATTACAACAACTAATCTACGTAATACAATCTAATTCCTACGCTAAAGCTATTTTCTAACACTTTTTGGACGTCATTTGGCTTTGGCTACCGTCCTTTATTTATACCAAGGAGTTGTAGGGGAATAGGAGGTTCAATCCAAGTCAAAAACCCCGTAAAGTCAGTTCTAGGGACCTTGCGATCGCATTGGGTCTTCACCTTACGTCCGCAAGGGTCTTGATCTGGCTGGTCTTGTTTCTGCCTACCTTGTGGCCGTAAGGTGGCCAGAATGTTTCTTTGCCTTTCTTTTCAATGTTGCACTTTGCCCCCTTCCTCGAAATCTTCACTAAAAGCTTCATAAATCTCATAAATTCACCTAAAACCTTGAAACTCATAAAATAGCTCAAAAACACATATCAGTAGCCAAAAGCCTCATGGAATGGCTCACTTTAAGTCATAAAAGTACCTGATAAAGAAAGACGTATAAAATACGTCTATCAACCGTCAACAACCCGCGCGCGCAAGGTCGGGCATCCCATCACGCAGACAATCGAGCTAGACACATTGCAAGTGCGAGCAAAACAATGAGCTTACCCGGCAATAGATCTTGATCTACTCGAAAAAAGGAGATTGGATGCACGCATAAGTATGGTCAACTACAAGCAGCGAGCAAAGGCTCATCATAACAAAAGAGTCTGAGGAAAGAACATTCATGGTCGGCGACTATGCACTCAGAAAAATCGAGGTTATCGGTCATCGAGCAGAAAGAGGAAATATTATCATTAAACAAGTTCTCAATGCACAAACAGGTAAGACCCTTAGCCCTATTGAGGGTCACTATCACTTTATCAATAAAAAGACAAGTTCTTTTATTTACAGTTGTCAATATAATTGTTTATTTATCATATAAAAATTACTTTCAGATTGATTGGAGAGATATGCTTACAAGTCGAGTAGATAGGGTCATACACGACCAACTATCCACTATACCCAAGTTTTAGTGGACAAATCTTGTCCTCCAAGCGAGCAAGATAGGGCCATGCACAATCCACTTACTTGGAATCCCGCAAGTCGGTAGGGGTCATGCCCATAAGATAGCGGCTAATTACCTCGCGTTCCTATAGTGACCGAGCAACATTGTTAGTTGTTTATCTCTATATCCAAGTGATATACTAGCAACAACTTACTAACGATGAACATGGCCAAGCCGGGTTAGTTGGTCACCACTCAGAGTTGGGTCATGCCCGCTAGGCAGTCATCAGCTCGCTAAAGGCGATAGGGGCCATGCCCTCTCAAAGCCTTGGCCAGAACCAAACATTTAGCCCGGGGAAGGTTGCCCCGGGCACTTAAACTTAAATATGTTCGCTAAATTAGCGTTATTGTTTCCAAGTTATTACTTGAACAAGTTTGCATGCTTGATTAGTGTTATTCGAATTTTACTTGTTACGCTCGCTGAAACAACCCGTACACATGCATGCTAGTATTAATCAAATGTAGGAAAAGTACAAGTAAAGAAAACACCAATCAAGCAAAACAAAATTTCCATTAAAGTTCGGTTGAATTACATATGGAAAGCAAAAACTACTGGCGCGTAGGCTGGACAGAAAAATCTTAATCTAAGGTTTTTTCCAGGGGGTGGAAGACTCTTGAAGGAGGCCTTATACTGTATCTCATATTGAGCATTCAGTTCTTAGCGGGCAACCTCATCCGCAGCAGCTTTGGCGTCAGCATCTCCAAGTAGTTGCTCGCAGTTTGATCGATTTCATCTTATGCCTTCAAGGCTTCGACCAACAAGCAAACATTAACATCCAGTGGCGTAGGAGGGACCCAAGGCTCCCGTTTTATAGCAACATCATCACGGGCAAGGGTGCCCAGCTCCTCCTCAGTGCACGTGACCAAGTGATGGAATTGGCGAGCAACTTCATTAAAAGGATTTGGCACAGCCCATTCAGCCATGGTCTGCATGCTTACACCACCATGACCCGCGAGCATCTGGAGGATATGATTGGTGCCGTGGGCGTAGTATGGGATGATGACATCATCCACAACGACCTTAAACGCTAGAGTGGTCTTGGACTCTTTCACCGCCGTTTCTTTAGCTATCACGAGCTTTTCCACGAGCTCGACCATAGTGGCTCCATCTTTGATAGCCTTTTTTTTTGCAGCTGTGACTGATGTAGTGACACCACCTCCACTGAAGCCTACTCTTTCTTTAGGCTGGTCCACGAGTACAGTCTTTTCCGAGGCCAGCTCCCAGTTCTTAGCAACTAGAAGAAGGTTCCACGTGAGCAACTCCGCCTCCCCTTCTTGGCTGCAGTCTCCTGCTTTTTTCAGTGGATCGGCCAAGGCAGAAATTTGCTCAAGTTTCCTCTTCAACAAAGCCTTTCGGCCAGCATTTTCAGACTCTATCTTCTTGCAAGCCTCCTTTTCCTTGTTGTATCGGTCATAGAGGTTGGTGTAGGTGGAGGCAATCTACAGGCGAACACAAAGTAATCAGCACGAAGACGATCCAGGATAACAATCACAAAAACAGACACAAGACTACGGTCAGTTTTACCACGCTCAGGCAGAGCCCAACATGCCCGACCATCACGTGGTCGGCGGTTTCCCGGTCAAATGTGGCATCGTTGTGGAGAGCTCGTCTGACGATGCATTTTCTCACTAAGCTGGCAGGGCTTCCGCAGGCATTTGGATTGATACCCTCGAAGGCATCAAAATGAAGAAAATCAAAAAGTTGGCAAGTAACCATCTCCATCTAGAAAAACCGGGCGACATCTCGCCCCAGCAGCGAACAGTCTGCGCTCGGGACATTATTTCTTAAATCTCTGCCCGTGGCAGTCACCCCAGTATAGATGGACAATCTTATATGCGTGGACCAAAAGGGGTTCAACCCCAAGCAGATCTACGCGGAGAACATCGACCAAACACAAGTTCATTGGATTACATACAAGCTCTTTCCAGTTGAGCAAGAATTCTTGGTCGACCCATTTCTCATGCTCTTTGCGAACTCCAAGGGCGGTATTTAGTGCCAGAAGTCGCGCACCATCCCTGGAGCTAAAGTCCTGTTTAGAAATTTTAGGGACTTCACATAACTGCTGACCGTAGGCTTCAGCGGCCACCCAATCCGGGAAGTAATTATTAGGAATCTCTTGTCCCAGGCCTTAACTTTGCCCATGACATCACTCAGGAGCCTAAAAAAACTCGAGTTGGACCTAACCCTGATCCGTCCACTAGTACTCGGGGTAAAAATGAAGAGCTTTCGGAAGAGATACATGTTCAGTTCGAAGCATAGCAGGTGACAAGCCACGGTGAAAGCCATGATTGCCCAGATAGTATTCACCATCAGATTATAAGGCATGGCCTTGATCTCGAGCAAAAACTCCACAAAGAAGTTCCAGCGGAAGGCGTAGTCCCACTTTGAAAAAATCAGTAAAAAACAAGAGCTCTCCCCCTTGGTCGCGGGATAGTTCTACACCGACATGGACGTCTATTTTTTCCGCCCTATAATTCTCGGGGTCCACACCGAGAGATGTGAGCCAATCAGTCACCTTAACCGATGTATCTAGAGAGGCCCATCGTGCAACATACCGACTCTCATCGGCATTTATGGACTGGTCGGGCTCATCGGCTTCATGAGCGGCCTCATCTCGTGATCGACCAACGTTCTTTATTCTGCGGCCTATTGGAAGGTCAAAGTTCACCTCACCCGACGTGGAAGCCTTTTCGGCAGCCTCCCTTTGTTCGGGTCGTATCTTTTCGACTATGTGCTCCTTTTTTTCACCCAACTGTTCGGGGCATGCTCACCAGTGACATCTTCACCCTCTACGTTTTCCTCTCCAGAAGGGCCATGCCCATTGGAGGAATCCACAAGGTTAACCACGGGTATAGGCACACGCCCACTGGTGGCCTTACCGGCTACTGATTCATCCCCATCCTCCATCTCGACATCAATGGAAGAGGTCTTCTCGCTACTTAATAGGTCGTTCTGCCCGCCATAACTGTAGGCTTCTTTCTCGTTATCCGAGCATTCGTCACGAGACATTTCTACAAAAAGATCGAGGAAGAAAATTCAAGTTCTGCCCGGATAATTGGCAAGACACAAAGGGAAAAACCCTAAGTCTAGGTACACCAAGAGGCCATGCCCGCTTAGCGATCAGGTCTTTTCCTCGATCTCTGCCTAAGACCCGATTCTAATCCATGAATCCTACCCAGAAATGCAAAGGATGATGAACAAGGAACCTATAAAATGAAGAGCAAAACGAGAAGAAAGAAAACTGGAACACTTACTATCAAAGATCGGTTGAAGGGGTTTTCTTCACAAATAGAATTTGTGGGAAGCTTTGGAAAATAGAACCAGAAACAAAGCGCCGATTAGAATCGAGGGACGAAGGCACCAGAATCTGGAAAAGCTTCGACAGCAACACACACAAAGCTTGAGCGAGCTTTTTCTCTCTAAGAATCTCAAATGCGGTAAAAGAATGGAATGAAAGGGGGATGGCTTTTTATAGACGAGTTTCATGGTTTTTTTTTTGGGAAAAAGGCATAGAAACGACGCTTGCAAGGACGGCTGACGTCACAAGGACACGCTCGCATTAAATGCGTTGCTTCGGGACTTACGCCACCATCAGCTCACTCCACTCACCGATGGATCACACACCCATACGCCTACTCGCCCTACTACTCTTCAACAACACACTTCTCACGTACGCTTCAGTTGGCAACCGATCACCAATGTTCTAGAACGTTCCATCATCTTGCTCTCAAGCCAAGTCACAATTAACTCTAAAAATTACACAAGTGTTAAAACGCGATGCAAGAGCAACAACATCGAACATGAGCGCTCCCCGCTCCGAGCATAAATACTCGCCAGACAAGGAGCCAGGGGCCACTGATTTGCCCGGCCCAAGCCTGGTCACGAGCAAAACACGAACGATCACCACGTGCTTGTCACGAGCTCAATTAGCGTGAGCCTTACCAGCCTAGCGGGAAGAGCTAGCAAGGTACTCGAGCAGAAAACAAGATAAACCCCGTTTAAACCTGGTCGAGCACGGGCCTTGCCTGCCCAACCAGGGGGCCATGCTCGGGAGTTACACATGTCATCACGAGACTTACATCATATAGCCGGGCAGAGCGATGCTCGCCCGGGCAACGAGCATGGAATCTTAGTGACTTACTCTCCAAGATAGGTTAAAGGTTTCCTTATCGGAGCAGAACACTTGCCTTATCTGCTCCGACATTCTCGCGGCCAGCCGTCTATCACCCCCATAATTTAGGAGTTTCCTCCTAAATCCACTAGGCAACTATGAAAGTGAATCCCACAAGGATTCCATGTTATTGGGGGCCTATAAATACCCCTCCATAAATCCTAAACAAGATACTTTCTTGAGTTTTGAAACTCTATCAAATTCTCTTTGACTCACACGATACTTACTCTCACACTAGAGTGGTTTCATGAGGTCAAGTCTTGCACTCCAACTAAGGTGTTTTCGTATTCTTAGACATGTTCAAAGAAGCAGATCAAGCCACACAATCAAATCCATATATCCTACGCATTAATCGGACGACCCAAACTAGATTTTTGCCATATCAGACAGTAATTTACCTTTGAAAATAAATAATTTTTTTATAAAAATATACTCCATCCGTTTCGGGTAAAGAATCATCATTTGAAAATTAAACTTTTTAAAAAATGATACATTTAATAGTTTATTAGTAATAAAATGATATTTTTATGCTTTAATTTTTAAAAGTAGGTTCTTAAATAAAATATTTTAAAATAAAATAGTAAACTATTTACAACAAAAAAAGTGAGTATAAAAAAGTAGACATTTTTGGTTTGTGTTGTCCACTTTGACTAAAAAGATTAGTAACAATCATTATCGTTCACTTTGACAAAAAGATTAGTAGCAATCATTAATTTTTTTTCAAGATTAGTAACAATCATTACTAGATTGTGTGTTTGTGTCAATGACACGACGTTAGTAAACGAGCAGATTTTTGTAGGCTTGTGTTTAATGTATCTTAAATCTATATATATATATATATATATATATATATATATATATATATTTAAAGTTGGCGAGGAGCACTATGATTGTACCACCTCACCCACTTTAGATAAATATTGATTCTTAGGCATCTATGTAAGACTTTTTATCTTCCAACCATTACCTATTAATAATACCTATTAATATTCAATATGATAAGGGGTATTATCATATATCTATATATAACAATAGATATAACTTCTTCTATTGTCAATAGTAGAAGACTTATATTTAAAAAAATTTACAACTAACATTACTTCTAACCAATGTGGGATAAAACTATTCAAGGTGAGATATTACTTCTAATGACTCACTTTTAACATCATACTTTAACCTTTGATATTTTATTCATCCAAAACTTGATTTGGACAAATAAATATATCATTTCGATGTTCTTACCGAGTAGAACACATTTACACAATTACTTTTGTCAACAAACAAATGACACGTAAAGAAATTTGTGCCTCAAGTTGCACAATTTCTTTCACTAAAACACTAATTTTTTAATAAGTATTATACTTTAACTCTTGATATTTTATTCATCCAAAACTCGATTTTGACAAATAAATATATCATTTCGATGCTCTCACCGAGTAGAACACATTTGCGCAATTACCTTCGCCAACAAACAAATGACACATAAAGAAATTCGTGCCTCAAGTTACACAATTTCTCTCACTAAAATACTAATTTTTTTAACAAATATTATACTTTAAGTCTTGATATCTTATTATCCAAAACTCGATTTGGACAAATAAATATATCATTTTGATGATCTCACCGAGTAGAACGCATTTGCGCAATTACCTTCATCAACAAATAAATGACACATAAAGAAATTCGTGCCTCAAGTTGCACAATTTCTTTCACTAAAAACACTAATTTTTCAACAATAGAAGAGATGTATCCCACATTGGTTAGAAATTGATGTTGGTTTAAAAAATCTATTATTAAGTACCAATAGAAGAAATGCATCATACATTGGTTGGAAAGTGATGTTGATTTTCAAAGTCACTAGAAAATCAAAAGTTTTTAAAGCTTCCACATGGATGCTTTAGAATGAAGATTTATTCAAAGGTGGTGAGGTGGCACAACCATAGTGTTCCTCACCAACTTTATATATATATATATATATATATATATATATATATATATATATATATATATATGATAAAATATTTTTACCATTATTACCAATAGATGATGTATATCTCACATTGGCTAGAAAATGATGTTGAGTTTAAATTATTTTGTATTATTACCAATAAAAGATATGTATAACACATTGTTTAAAAAGAAAATGTTAGATTTAAAGTCTTTAGACTAAAGACTTTCACTTTTACAAGAGATATGTATCTCACATGGTTACAAAATATTCAACTATTATTACTAATAGAAGAGATGTATTAAACATTGGTTAGAAATTGATGTCTGTATTAAATATACTATTATTTAATTACTAATTGAAAAGATGTATCATACATTTGTTATAAAGTGATGTTGGTTTTCAAAGTTTTTTTGATAAAAAACTTCTACAATTATTACCGATAGAAGATGTATATCTCACATTGGTTAAAAAATGATATTGATTTTTAATTATTTTAGATTATATAAAAGATTTACTATTATTAGCAATAGAAGATATATATACTTTTAGTTTTCTAGCCATTAGCTAATAATAATACATAATAATATTCAATATGATAAGGGGTATTAGTATTAGTATAAGTATATATAACTTCTTCTATTGTCAATAGTAGAAGACTTATATTTAAAAACTTTTACAACTAACATTACTTCTAACCAATGTGAGATAAAACTCTTCAAGGTTAGATATTACTTCTAATGACTCACTTTTAACATCATACTTTAAACTTTGATATCTTATTCATCAAAAACATGATTTGGACAAATAAATATATCATTTCGATGTTTTTTTCGAGTAGAACACATTTGCACAATTACTTTTGTCAACAAACAAATGACACGTAAAGAAATTTGTGCCTCAAGTTGCACAATTTCTTTCACTAAAAATATTATTTTTTTAATAAGTATTATACTTTAACTTTTGATATCTTATTCATCCAAAACTCGATTTGGACAAATAAATATATCATTTTGATGTTCTCCCTGAGTAGAACGCATTTGCGCAATTACCTTCATCAACAAACAAATGACACGTAAAGAAATTCGTGCCTCAAGTTGCACAATTTCTTTCACTAAAAATACTAATTTTTCAACAATAGAAGAGATATATCCCACATTTGTTAGAAATTGATGTTGGTTTTAAAAATTATATTATTAAGTACCAATGGAAAAAATGCATCATACATTGGTTGGAAAGTGATGTTGAATTTCAAAGTCACTAGAAAACAAAAGTTTTTAAAGCTTCCACATGGATACTTTAGAATGAAGATTTATTCAAAGGTAGTGATATGACACAACCATAGTGCTCCTCACCAACTTTATATATATATATACACACACATATATATAGAAGATGTATATCTCACATTGGCTAGAAAATGATGTTGAGTTTAAATTATTTTATATTATTACCAATAAAAGAGATGTATAACACATTGTTTTAAAAGAAAATGTTAGATTTTAAAGTCTTTAGACTAAAGACTTTCACTTTTACAAGAGATATATCTCACATGGTTACAAAAGATTCTACTATTATTATCAATAGAAGAGATGTATTAAACATTGGTTATAAATTGATGTGTCTATTAAAAATACTATTATTAATTACTAATTGAAAAGATGTATCATACATTTGTTATAAAGTGTTGTTGGTTTTCAAAGTTTTTTGATAAAAGACTTCTACAATTATTACCAATAGAAGATGTATATCTCATATTGGTTAAAAAATGATATTGATTTTTAATTATTTTAAATTATATAAAAGACTTACTATTATTAGCAATATAAGATATATATACTTTTGGTTTTCTAGCCATTAGCTAATAATAATACATAATAATAATCAATATGATAAGGGGTATTAGTATTAGTATATATAACTTCTTCTATTGTCGATAGTAGAACACTTATATTTAAAAACTTTTACAACTATCATTACTTCTAACCAATGTGAGAATAAAACTCTTCAAGATTATATATTATTTATAACGACTCACTTTTAACATCATACTTTAAGCTTTGATATCTTATTCATCCAAAACTTGATTTTGACAAATAGATATATCATTTCGATGTTTTTGACGAGTAGAACAAATTTGCACAATTATTTTTGTCAACAAACAAATGACACGTAAAGAAATTTGTGCCTCAAGTTGCACAATTTCTTTAACTAAAAATATTAATTTTTTAATAAATATTATACTTTAACTCTTGATATCTTATTCATCCAACACTCGATTTGGATAAATAAATATATCATTTTGATGCTTTCACCGAGTAGAACACATTTGCGCAATTATCTTCACCAACAAACAAATGACACGTAAAGAAATTCATACCTCAAGTTGCACAATTTCTCTCACTAAAACACTAATTTTGTTAACAAGTATTATACTTTAAGTCTTGATATCTTTTTATCAAAAACTCGATTTTGACAAATAAATATATCATTTTGATGCTCTTACCGAGTAGAACACATTTGCACAATTACTTTCGTCAACAAACAAATGACACGTAAAGAAATTGTTCAAGTTGCACAATTTCTTTCACTAAAACACTAATTTTTCAACAATAGAAGAGATGTATCCCACATTGGTTAGAAATTGATGTTGGTTTAAAAAATTATATTATTAAGTACCAATAAAAGAAATGCATCATACATTGGTTGGAAAGTGATGTTGATTTTCAAAGTCATTAGAAAACGAAAAGTTTTTAAAGTTTCCACGTGGATGTTTTAGAATGAAGATTTATCCAAAGGTGTTGAGGTGACACAACCAAAGTGCTCCTCACCAACTTTAAATATATGTATGTATATATATATATATATATATATATATATATATATATATAGGCTATTTATTTATGATAAAAGATTTTACCATTATTATCTAATAAACGTGAGTATCTCACATTGGTAGAAATGATGTTGAGTTTAAATTATTTTTTTATTATTACCAATAAAAAGAGATGTATAACACATTGTTTAAAAGAAAATGTTAGATTTTAAAGTCTTTTAGACTACAGAGATTTTCACTTTTTACAAGATGTATCTCACATGATTACAAAATATTTTACTATTATTACTAATAGAAATAGATGACACATGTATCACTGTTAGGGAAACATGTTTGTATTAAACATACATTACAATTACTAATTGAAAAGATGTAATATACATTTGTTATAAAGTGATGTTGGTTTTAAAAGTTTTATGATAAAAGACTTTTACCATTATTACCAATAGAAGAAGATGTATATTCACATTGGTTAAAAAATGATGTTGATTTTAATTATTTGATTATATAAAAGATTTACTATTATTAGCAATAGAAGATATATATCACACATTTGTTATGTAAATTGATATTAATTAATTACTATTATTACCAATAAAAGAGATAAATCTACATTGGTTAAAAAGTGATGTTGATTTTAAAAGTGTTTAAATAAAAG
>CM028380.1:45821454-45861248 GCA_013146195.2 Codonopsis lanceolata
TTAGCTAATAATAATACATAATAATATTCAATATGATAAGGGGTATTAGTATTAGTATAAGTATATATAACTTCTTCTATTGTCAATAGTAGAATTCTTATATTTAAAACTTTTACAACTAACATTACTTCTAAACCAATGTGAGATAAAATTTCTTAAAGGTTAGATATTACTTACTAATGACTCACTTTTAATATTATACTTTAAACTTTGATATCTTATTCATCAAAAAACATGATTTGGACAAATAAATATATCATTTTGATGTTTTTTTCGAGTAGAACACATTTGCACAATTACATTTGTCAACAAACAAATGACACGTAAAGAAATTTGTGCCTCAAGTTGCACAATTTCTTTCACTAAAAACATTAATTTTTAATAAGTATTATACTTTAAGTCTTGATATCTTATTATCCAAAACTCGATTTGGACAAATAAATATATCATTTTGATGCTCTCACCAAGTAGAAGCATTTGCGCAATTACCTTTCACTTCCGTCAACAAACAAATGACACGTAAAAAGAAATTCGTGCCTCAAGTTGCACAATTTCTTTCACTAAAAATACTAATTTTTCAACAATAGAAGAGATGTATTCCACATTTGTTAGAAATTGATGTTGGTTTTAAAAATTATATTATTAAGTACCAATGAAAAAAATGCATCATACATTGGTTGGAAATTGATTTTGATTTTCAAAGTCACTAGAAAACAAAAGTTTTTAAAGCTTCCACATGGATACTTTAGAATGAAGATTTATTCAAAGGTAGTGATATGACACAACCATAGTGCTCCTCACCAACTTTATATATATATATATATATATATATATATATATATATATATATATATATATAAGATGTATATCTCACATTGGCTAGAAAATGATGTTGAGTTTAAATTATTTTATATTATTACCAATAAAAGAGATGTATAACACATTGTTTTAAAAGAAAATGTTAGATTTTAAAGTCTTTAGACTAAAGACTTTCACTTTTACAAGAGATATATCTCACATGGTTACAAAAGATTCTACTATTATTACCAATAGAAGAGATGTATTAAACATTGGTTATAAATTGATGTATGTATTAAAAATACTATTATTAATTACTAATTGAAAAGATGTATCATACATTTGTTATAAAGTGTTGTTGGTTTTCAAAGTTTTTTGATAAAAGACTTCTACAATTATTACCAATAGAAGATGTATATCTCATATTGGTTAAAAAATGATATTGATTTTTAATTATTTTAGATTATATAAAAGACTTACTATTATTAGCAATATAAGATATATATACTTTTGGTTTTCTAGCCATTAGCTAATAATAATACATAATAATAATCAATATGATAAGGGGTATTAGTATTAGTATATATAACTTCTTCTATTGTCAATAGTAGAAGACTTATATTTAAAAACTTTTACAACTAACATTACTTCTAACCAATGTGGGATAAAACTCTTCAAGGTTAGATATTACTTCTAATGACTCACTTTTAACATCATACTTTAAGCTTTGATATCTTATTCATCCAAAACTTGATTTGGACAAATAAATATATCATTTCGATGTTTTTGACGAGTAGAACAAATTTGCACAATTACTTTTGTCAACAAACAAATGACACGTAAAGAAATTTGTGCCTCAAGTTGCACAATTTCTTTCACTAAAAACATTAATTTTTTTAATAAGTATTATACTTTAACTCTTGATATCTTATTCATCCAAAACTCGATTTGGATAAATAAATATATCATTTTGATGCTCTCACCGAGTAGAACACATTTGCGCAATTACTTCACCAACAAACAAATGACACGTAAAGAAATTCGTACCTCAAGTTGCACAATTTCTCTCACTAAAAACACTAATTTTTTAACAAGTATTATACTTTAAGTCTTGATATCTTTTTATCAAAAACTCGATTTTGACAAATAAATATATCATTTTGATGCTCTCACCGAGTAGAACACATTTGCACAATTACTTTCGTCAACAAACAAATGACACGTAAAGAAATTCGTGCCTCAAGTTGCACAATTTCTTTCACTAAAAACACTAATTTTTCAACAATAGAAGAGATGTATCCCACATTGGTTAGAAATTGATGTTGGTTTAAAAAATTATATTATTAAGTACCAATAGAAGAAATGCATCATACATTGGTTGGAAAGTGATGTTGATTTTCAAAGTCACTAGAAAACCAAAAGTTTTTAAAGCTTCCACATGGATGTTTTAGAATGAAGATTTATCCAAAGGTATTGAGGTGGCACAACCAAAGTGCTCCTCACCAACTTTAAATATATATATATATATATATATATACATATATATATATACATATATATATGATAAAAGATTTTTACCATTATTACCAATAGAAAATGTATATCTCACATTGGCCAGAAAATGATGTTGAGTTTAAATTATTTTATATTATTACCAATAAAAGAGATGTATAACACATTGTTTTAAAAGAAAATGTTAGATTTTAAAGTCTTTAGACTACAGATTTTCACTTTTACAAGAGATGTATCTCACATGATTACAAAATATTTTACTATTATTACCAATAGAAGAGATGTATCACACATTGGTTAGAAATTGATGTTTGTATTAAACATACAATTATCAATTACTAATTGAAAAGATGTAACATACATTTGTTATAAAGTGATGTTGGTTTTTAAAGTTTTATGATAAAAGACTTCTACCATTATTACCAATAGAAGAAGATGTATATCTCACATTGGTTAAAAAATCATGTTGATTTTTAATTATTTTAGATTATATAAAAGATTTACTATTATTAGCAATAGAAGATATATGTCACACATTTGTTATAAATTGATGTTGGTTTTAAATTACTATTATTACCAATAAAAGAGATAAATCTTACATTGGTTAAAAAGTGATGTTGATTTTAAAAGTGTTTAAATAAAAAGACTTCTACTTTTATCATTAATAAAAGAGAAGAGAATAGAATAGATATATCTCATTATATAGAAAGAGATGTTGTTTTTATATTTTTTAGATAAAAAACTTATACTATTATTACCAAATGATGAGATGTATTACACATTGGTTAGAGAGTGTTGTAGGTATTAAAAGTCTTTTTATAAAAGACTTAATACCAATAGAAAAAATATGTATTTCACATTGGTTAGGAAAGTGATATTGGTTTAAAATGTTTTTAGATAATGTATATCGCATTGGTTACAAAGAGATTCACATTATTTAGAAACATATATTGGTTATAAAATTTATAGATAAACAAATTTTTATGTTATTATCAATACAAGAGATGTATCACACATTGTTTACAAAGAGATGTTGGTTTCAAAACTATTTAAGATAAAATAATACTAGTATTATTATTTTTATGTTATAACCAATAAAAGAGATGTATCCCACGTTGTTTAGAAAGAGATGTTGATTTCAAAAGTTTTTATATAAAAGACTATTATTATTACTATAGAAGAATGCATCTCACATTTGTTAGAAATTAATGTTGGTTTTAAAAATACTATTATTACTAATAGAAAAGATGTATACCACATGATTAGAAAGAGATGTTTGTTTAGAAAAAGATGTTTGTTTTAAAAGTCTTTAGATAAAAGTTTTAAACTTTTATTACCAATAGAAATAGAAAAAAGTATCTCACATTGTTAGAATACTACTATTATTATTATTTTTATGTTATAACCAATAGAAGAGATGTATCCCACATTATTTAGAAAAGATGTTGATTTCAAAAGTTTTTATATAAAAGACTATTATTATTACTATAGAAGAATGCATCTTACATTTGTTAGAAATTAATGTTGGTTTTAAAAATACTATTATTACCAATAGAAAAGATGTATAACACATGGTTAGAAATAGATGTTTGTTTAGAAAAAGATGTTTGTTTTAAAAGTATTTAGATAAAAGTCTTAAACTTTTATTACCAATAGAAATAGAAAAGAAGTATCTCATATTGGTTACAAAGAAATGTATCTCACATTATTTATAAATGAGTATTGGTTATAAAAGTCATTAGATAAATATATATTTTGTTATTACCAATAGAAAATATGTATCCACATTGTTTAGAAATGAATGTTGGTTAAAAAGTCTTTTATCTACTGCTATTATTACTAATAGAAAATATGTATACCACATGGTTAAAATGTGGTGTTGATTTTAAAGTCTTTAGATAAAAGACTTAAACTTTCATTACCAATAAAAATATAAAATAAGTATTTCACATTGTTTAAAAATGAATTATAATTTTAAAAGTTTTTAACAAAATGACTTCTAATATTATTATCAAGTTAAATGTTAATTTTAAAAGTATTTAGATAAAAAAAATTATTATTATTATTAATACAAAATATGTATCTCACGTTAGCTAGAAACTTATATCAATTTTAAAAGTATTTAGGTAAAAAAATCGTTTAATATTAGTAACAATAGAAAAAAAATTATAAACATGAAGAGATTAATAATCTAATTATAATGTCTAAAAGTTATATTATTATTATACAAATATATATATATATCCCACAATGTACCCGTGTAAAGCACATGCTAAATAACTAATGAAATCTAATAAAAACATTGAAAAATATAAGTGAGAGAGTTAGAAAAAGTCCGATAGTTATACAACTGCCTTCGTATATATAAAAATAGGTTTTAATCGTGATCATAAAATTTTGATAAAAAAATTACTCTCAACCTTTAAATAATTTAGTCAATTATACGTGCGAAAGTACGAGCTTGTAAAACTCTTGAAAATTAGGTTTAAAATGCGCCATTATTGACTTGTGGAAACTGTAGAATATTTTCGCCGGTCAAACAATTGAACCCCCACCGACCCTCTTCTCCCCTGCCAGTTCCCAGCCACAGACAGTGAAAGGAGAGAGAAACACGCAACACATTATTCTTCTGTTCAACCTAACTTCGATCCTTTTTCTTTCACATTTATACAGATACCTCTCCCCCACAGCAAATGTGAATCTATTTTCTCTCCCACACTGACACCCACACGCAAGCAGCTCGTGAACTTTCATGGAATCCATCATCTCAGTCGCCACTTCGATTTCCGGCGTCGTCCCGTCGGCCGTTCACCATTACTACTTACCCTGCACCCTCTCTCATCCCAGCGTTTCGCTACGCCATCCGTTCCTCTCTACGCGCCCCCGACTGAAATTGATCGATCGCCTGGGTGTTCCTAGCCGTTTGGCTGCCGTTCCTTCTACCGCGGCGGGTATATCCAATTGCACCCCGGTATGTCGCCTTTTTGTGTGTGTGGCAGTTATTCACTTGAATTTGGTGTAATTTGTTTATACGTGGTCGTGCATGTGTGTCTATGCAAATATGCTATGTTTTGTCACCTAGAAACTAGAGTAGCTGTTTCTGTTTTCCTGTTTGTTTTCTTTCCTAAAGAGAAAGCCCCATGACGGGTATTTTAGGGCAAAGTAACTAGGAGTACATATGTGTAAGGGTGACGTACGTAGTCAATTGGGGATCGAGCCATAAATAATCATGGAAATGAAGAAATTTACAGTACGATTAACCGGGATGAAACACGAGTCTGTGATGGTGCTGTTCCTGAAGCTGAAAATCGTCTCGTTGCAGACATAGTTAATGGTGGAACGAATCAGTAGGCCTCATCCCAGATCTGTCATGCCAAATCTTTTAGGCAAACTATCCCTCAAGTACTTTTCTTGCCCTTAAATTTTTTAATATCATGTCAGTATAGATTGCTTACGAATGATAAATTGAAGAACTAGAGTATAATCACTGGTGTTGAATTTTAGTTTTTAACCAACTCTGGGAACCCTTAATCACCTTTTGTTTAAGGCTTAAATCACAATTTGGTCACCCTTCTTTGACGAATTATTCACTAAGATCATTCTACTATTTTTTTCTCTTTTCGTCACTATACTTGGCTTTAATTAAACGTTAATCACTTCATCCATGTTTTTGGATGGAAAACTTTAAAAAAAATTAAAAACCCCACCCTTATATCAAAGTGGGTGACCAAATTGCGATATAAGCTAACAATTAATAATAATGATAATAATAATAATACTAATGATAATAATTGTTAACTTTGCTATGAAATGAAAACAGGACAAACACATAATTGAGAGAGAATTGTTTTCTCTATTTATGAAAATGGAATCGAATTACCAAAGATCTCAAAGGATCGAAATAGACATAATTCACAATCTTTTTCCCTCCACTTCAAATTTTTTACGATCCCTAGAAATCACAGCAAACCCATCTCCATTTCCACACACACACGCACGAAACCAAACTATTCGGTCTCAATTTTTTGGTGGGCTTTGCTCTGTGACTGTGAGTTTCGAAATCCCTAAGATTGTGCTTCTTCATTTTCTGTACCCAGGAGGTCTTTTATTTTGATCCAAAGGAATTGATGGGACCGGTCCGGTGGGTTGGAATTGAAGGGAGTGCCAGTGGAAGCTTCTAGAGCCCGGTAAAGTTTGAGTTTTTCGGCGGTTTCTATCTAGGTCGGAAGTTGGGACTGTGGCGGGTCATGGGGCGTCACCTGTTTTGTGGATTAATGAGTCAAATTGTAGGGGTGAGTGAGGGGTTGAAAATTAGAAAAGGGGTAGAAAGTTCTCTTCAGCAGAAGAGAGGTAGAGGTGGGTTGAAGGAGGTATAGAGTCAACCATATAACATTAATTGAGAGTGCATGCGTAGTGGGAGTGCCCGGAGGTAATGGATGTCAGTGGAGATGTGTAATTGACAGAGGGAAAAAGAGTGATGACAATAAAAAGGGTCAACTAATTTTGTTCCAGACGCGTGGATGAAGTTGTATCTTCCCCCAGAGAAAAATGGTGGCAATGGTGGTTGTGATCAAATGGTGGTTTTGACTGCTGGAGATACTAGTGGTGCTATTGTGGTTGGGACTCGGGAGGGTAGATATTGAGATTGAAAGAAGAAAATTAATGAAAATAGAAATGACCTAATTTCTAAAATGCTCTTATAAATAGTTTAAAAAGTAAATGAAATATTGGTATTTTGATCTTTAGTTTGACCCCTTAACTACTAGCCGTTTAAACTGAAAACCCTTAACATTAGTAAGGGCATTTTAGTCATTTCAAAGATCTCCATCCAACATAACGGACTGAAATGACGTGAGTGACCTTATTGACCATCTAGATCAAGTATAGTGATTAATGTGAGAAAAAAAATAGTAGAGTGAGCTTAATGAATAATTTGTAACCAAATTGCTATTTAAGCCTTTGTTACAATTGTCCACTTAGTAAAAAAATCTGGAAGTGGGTGGCTGTTAGAAATGCTAATGATGGAGTCCTCTTTACTGGACTCAAGAATTAGAGAGTGTTGTCACCGAAGTTAGGAAGTGTCTATAATTTTAAGAAAGTGGAGTGATGGCCCAGCTGTATTTTTACTGTGAATTGAAAGGGAATGGAGTTCCTAAATGTTCAAAACCTGTACAGCTCCTCTTTAAAAGGATTCGATATTTTGTTATTGCAGAAACTTGGCTCCTCTGTAGGGCTTGGAGCTCTATCACATGGACTCATTTATGTTTTATTAGTACCAGTGTCCAGTGTTCACCGGGTATGACGTGGCCCACGTGGGTGAGGATCTGTGTTTGATGATTCGTACCAGAATTGAATGGTCGGATCCTTTACACTTAGTCATTAACTTAGGAGCTCATATGTTACAACAAACTGCATTTACGTGTGTAGTAGCCTAGTAGGGGTTGTGCCATGCCATTTAGGTAATTGCCACGTAATTATAGTGTTCCCCGAACTAAGACCAACGTACTATTCTCCATTCTCCAGGATATAGCCCAAACGGGGGGCCGAGATTGAGTGCTTTAGCCCAAGGTTAATGACACATATCTCTTTGGCCGCACCATGACTATTTATAGTTTCCACGAGCAAGCTGGCCCGAATGTCAAAATGCTTCTTAATGAAGACTTCTTGCTTGACCCTATGAGATCAAGGTGGCCTCAAGAGCCCTACATCCGAACATTAGGGTTCTGAGGAATTAACTCTATACCCGAGGTAAGGGGCAACAACTTACCACTGGCACTTATGTTAAAATGGATGGCTCGATTTTAGACAAATTGCCGAATCCCCCTGAAACGGAACAAGGGGAGCGAGTGTGGACACTTATTTATCCTCCCCCTCACCCTCCCCCCAAAGAAAAGAAAAAGCAAAGAAACCAGGTGGAAGCTTTGATAATGGAGGGAATGATAGCATTCCAGATAATATTTGGCAGGGAAAGCACTAATATTAGGGGGATGAATTCAACGATTACAGAAAAGATATGATGTTGGAAACCCTCGTGACTTTTCACGTGCACTTTATCTCCCTTTTATTAATTGCCTAATATTTATAGGCTTTAGCTCCATATTCTTTTACTACCTAAGGTACTAATTTAGAAACTTCTCATTCTTAATGGGATTTAGATTTCGTCGCACCACCTGAATTGCATTAAGCATCTCCGATATAGCTTATAATTTCAATTTCATTAAACTAGATGCAAGCAATTGTTTCTACTTGTAAGATGTGCTTAACGCAACATGGAAAGGCCGATTTAAGCTATAAGCTCTATAGTCAACAGTGAATAAGTTGTTCCAAACAGACCCTTAGAGAGCTGAATTGAGGATCACGCTAGATCACATGTTTTATCTTCATCAGCAGTTACGTGGGAGCGGCTGCATAATGTTTTAGTAGAAGGTTGTATAAGTTCTGCATCAGTCCTCAATGCAGAGTGATAAAATTTTGTTTTGTTTTCTTTTCCAGCTAAGCTGCTAAGAAAATACCTTTTTGAAAGAGATATATTGTTATTAAAGTTACTATCTGTGTGTGATTATTGAAGAGAGAGAAACTCCGGAGCCTCGTTAATTAGGTTAGGACATACGTGCTTTAGGAAAGATCTGGCTGTGGTGTAGACAATCGTCCCACATATTAAGAAAAGATCTGGCTGGATTTTGCTATCCAAAATATGGGGAATCCTGGCTCTGGATTCCTAACCATGTATCTTTGGGTTCTATCGTCTGTTATGTGATGTTACGCCACAGTCAAGGAACTTTCTTAGGTCATGCTGAAGCTTAAGCATAGTTCCTTCGATGCAATGGACAAAAAGTGGGTATAACCCTAGATAGGGTCTGTTGACAGTCTGACAGTAGTCTGACACACCTGCTGCAGGTATTTCTTTGGGATAACGTAGTTCGATACTAATAGCTAGAAACAGTACACCAATTTTCTTAAATCACCATTGCTCTTACAATCTTTCCCTGATAATATTTGCAGCCAAAAGATGGGAATTACACAGTGGGTGATTTCATGACCAAAAAAGAGGATCTGCACGTTGTAGAAATGATGACAACGGTAGAGAAAGGTATTTGTCATACTCAGTGTTTTGTTGTTATGAACATCTTATATACATTATGAGTCTTTCTCCTCACGTATTATAGTTTTATTGACAGCTCTTGAGACTCTTGTGGAGAAAAGAATTACTGGGTTTCCTGTGATTGATGCTGACTGGAATTTGGTAACTTAAATTACCTTCATCTATAGTCCATTACTCCATTAGACCTGGCACCTCTACCCTTATAACTGACTTATGTACTTAATGTGTTGAATCATCCATTGTCTTCTTTTTAAATTTAATTTTACAGATTATATTTTCTTTGTTCTGGACCATCAATTTGCTGCTAGATTCGTCTTATCATGTTTATTCCTTAGGGGCGGGCCATAGATTTGCCTCATTTATGCTTCACAGTCATCGGTTAAATTTCATTTTTTTTTGATAGGCAAGTGTGACCCCTTGTTAGTATGAGAATTGTGATCCCTTGTTAAATTCCATTTAACTATATTTCTTAGGCCAGCGACGTCAGTGCCATAAAGTTGGTGACAAATCGGAGTGTGTTTCAATTTCTAGTTCTAATCTTGGTGCATTTAACAACTTCACTAAACTTGGTGTCACAATGCATTTGAGTGTATATTTTCCTGATAGATCATTTTGCCTATGTAACTGTTATGATGAAAGCGGAAGCCCTAATACTGATTGTCATGCAAACCATAATAATCTGGACAAACACGTAGAAAGAAAAATTAGCAACCAAAGAAACACAAGATTTATGTGGTTCTCTCCAACAGCAATCAAGGAATTAATAGGGGCTACATACACCTACAAGTCAACGACTTCACTAGAATATAATGGAGCTATACGAAGACCTTTCCATCACAAAAAAGACCAAGCCTATACCAGAATTACTAGACCACTGAACATCAAAAAAATAAAATAGAAAATAAATAAAATCTCTTGGCTATACTGAGGAACTGTGGAAACACAGTGTTATTCTCCCCAAGGAAGATAACATAAACTGGCACCTCAAGGTGCATCTACAACAAGAGGGTAGATGTCTTTATATAGCAACTTGTTAAATCCAAATCCCACCAAAAAATCGATGTGGGATAATCCAACTTCAATTCTTATGCATCTAGACTCTGTAATAGCTCCAAACAACAATAAGCTTACTGATCTAAATTATCTAATTACCCAAGGAATTAAGTGTGGGATTTGGGATACTAATTTCCAACAACAACGTGTGCCTATGCACATATTATTTTACTTGGATACGAGAAATAAGTAGAAAAGAAACTTCTGAACAGAACCTCTGCTGCATTGGAACTTGTCAGAAACCCTTTTGAAGAAGTTACTGGTATTTCTCTAATAAAATGTTTAGCATGACTTGACGAAAACGCTTTGTTAGACTGGGCCTGAGGCAGAGTGCATTATCAAAATTCAATAAAGTAGCTGTATTAAACAGTGCATTTCGGAAAATTCTGTAGCTATTCCCCGAAAGAAAAAAATAAGGACGAGGGAAGAAGTAAAGCCAACATGTTACAGGTTAGAGAAAGGTTTGTGAGATCAAGTGATGCCATTCATTTAACACAAAGAAAATTGAACTTCTTTTTTGGGCTCTTGCACAAAGTATAACATTTTGTGCATCTTTATGTGGATCTCTTTAAAGCAATGCACACTTTTGAAAGCATTCAGTACAAGTAACTATTATATTATTTGGTAAGAAAATAACTATTATATGTGGTAGAACCTGTCATGGCATAACTCATATATCACTTCCTCACAATCAATTATGCAATAGCATTATTGCCGTGATACAGGCATACAGCAGTACTGCTTTTACAATAATTGTGATGCAAATTCTACTACTGCTGCGAGTCGCAATTTAAGCAAACTTATTATGAGAAGGAATATTGTTTTGCATTAGTTCAGAAGGCATTTCAAACCAAATGGATCCAATCACGGATAGGGCTCATCAGACTCTGTGGTCTGTTCCATTTGTAACCTTTAATTTTTATTTTGCCAAATTTCTAGATTTAATTTTATTGATGATTATAATTAATATATCCGACAGTAAGGATAAGTTTAATAATATCCATTGTTAAATATGGTAAATATTATAGCATAATTATAGGAGAGTAATCGATTATATTATAGCATAATTATAGGAAAGTAATTGATTTAGCATAATTGTAGGAGAATAATTATAGGAGATTTGATTCATAGTTTCCTAGAATAGATACTAGAAAGTGTATAAATATGTACAGTCTTTCAAGTAATTAATCAAGGAATTCTTCCATCTTCTTCTCTCTAAATTTACTTTCAACATGGTATCAGAGTGGGTTTGAATTCCTCTCTCGTATCTGCTGTGTTCTTTATTCCAGCAGTCCAGTTCTTCCTCTCTCGTATTTGCTGTGCTCTTCATTCCAGCAGTCCAGTTCTACCCTAGAAAGTTTCGCTGGCAACCACTGTCACACGCGCCACCTTCTCTCGCGCGTGAAGCTCACGCACTGACAGCATTCCCTGCGCGTGACAACTCGTGACAGCTCCGATCGACGACGAAAGTTCCAGAATAGTTCGTGTCACTATTTCGAACCTATTCCAGCCTCTTTTTGATTATCTTATTTGATTTTTTTCTTGCCTATATTCATTCCGAATGGGTTCTACAAGTACTGCATTCCCAAGAAACTCCACAGCCACCATTAATTCCACTATCCTAGCCTCTCAAGTGACTTACCGGCGAGATGCTAAAGGCGGGCAGCGAGGTCGAGGTCGCCCAAAGTGTACTCCTGAGTATGCTGCATTTCAGAAATTTCAAGAAAATAACCAGTCATCCACCATAGCCTCAACCAGTCAAATCGGTAATCCTATTGCATGCATCTCTCAATCAACCTCGTTTGGGCCATGGGTGCTCGACTCTGGTGCTTCAAATCATATGTCTGGTAACAAAAATTATTTTTTCATCTTACTTACTCTAATAGTTTATCCACTGTTACATCCGCCAATGGGTCACAAACTAAAGTTCGAGTAATCGGACAAGCTATCCCCTTGCCTTCTCTATCCTTAGATTCAGTTCTTTATGTTCCAGACTGTCCCTTTAATTTGATTTCCATCAGCAAGTTAACCCAAACATTTCCTTACTCTGTTACGTTCGTTGCTAATTCGGTTTTTGTGCAGGATCGGAATAGCGAGAGGACGATTGGAGTAGGATGTGAGTTCCGCGGGCTATACTACCTTTCTCCATCACCAACTCATGTCGCTTGTGTTACCACTGAAACACCTTCCTTTCTTCATCGTCGTTTGGGACATCCTAGCCTACAAAAACTACAACGGATGGTGCCAAATCTTGCCAGTTTACCTTCCTTAGAGTGTGAGTCTTGCGAGTTAGGAAAGCATGTTCGTAGTTCTTTTCCTAGTCGTCTAAATAAACAAGCAGAGTCGCCCTTTGCTTTAGTTCATTCAGATATAAGGGGTCCTAGTCGTGTTAAATCCACTTTGGGTTTTAATTACTTTGTTACATTTGTCGACGGTTTTTCCCGTTGCACTTGGTTATTTTTAATGAAGAATCGTTCAGAATTATTCTCCATATTTTAAACCTTTTGCTCCGAAATTAAAACTCAGTTTGGCACAAATATTCGTATTCTTCGAAGTGACAATGCCCAAGAATATTTTTCTACCCCATTTGAATCTTTTATGGCATCTCAAGGTATCCTTCATGAGTCATCATGTACTCGTACCCCTCAACAAAATGGGGTGGCCGAGCGGAAAAATAGACACTTGATTGAAACCGCGCGTACTCTCCGAATTCATTCTCATGTTCCGCTACGCTTCTGGGGAGTCTGTTCTTACCGCATGCTATTTGATTAATCGCATGCCGTCCTCCATTCTAAATAATCAAGTCCCTCATTCTTTGTTATTTCCTAGCCAGCCACTATATTCTCTTCCTCCACGTATCTTCGGGTGCACATGCTTTGTTCACGATCTCACTCCCGGGAAGGATAAATTACAAGCCAAGTCTCTCAAATGCATCTTTCTGGGTTACTCTTGCTTACAGAAAGGTTATCGTTGTTTCTCACCTGATCTTAGGCGATATCTTGTATCACCCGATGTCACCTTCTTTGAGACGACTCCTTTCTTCCCTTTTCCCAATCCTTCTCAGTGTGTGTTAGAATGTGTTTCTCAGGATCTCCCTCCTCCAACCATTGGTTCTACCCCTCTGGTTATATCATCCATTGACATGGTCTCTCCTACTGCACACTCAACACCTCCTTTGCTCACCTGCCATCGCCATCATCCACAACCTCCGGTTGCAAACCCTTCCTCCGAGCCTACAACCGAACCTACCATTACTGTTGCCCCTATGCCTACATCTACACCTGGTCCCGCGGACTCACCATCTACTTCAGATCTGCCATCTGCTCCGGTCCCCGACTTGGATCGACCTATTGCTGAATGTAAAGGTATTCGCTCTACTCGCAATCCTTATCCCATCTATAATTTCATGAGTTATCATTGTTTATCTCCATCATATACTGCATTCGTGTCGTCCTTGTCGTCTGTTTCCACTCCTAAAAGTGTAGGAGCAGCTCTTTCAGACCCAGGTTGGCGTCAGGCGATGATTGATGAGATGTCTGCATTACACTCTAATGGCACTTGGGATTTAGTGCCACTTCCTTCAGGAAATTAGTAGTCGGTTGTCGTTGGGTTTACACTGTCAAAATTCATCCTGATGGCACTATCGACCGGTTGAAGGCTCGTCTCGTTGCCAAGGGATATACTCAGATTTATGGGCTTGATTAAGGCGACACTTTCTCTCCCGTTGCCAAAATGACATCTACCTGGCTATTCCTCTCTATGACAGCTATTCGTCAGTGGCCCCTTTATCAGTTGGATATAAAAAATGCCTTTCTCCATGGTGAACTGGAGGAAGAAGTTTATATAGAGCAACCTCCTGGGTCTGTTGTTCAGGGGGAGTCTAAATCTAGAATGGTGTGTCGCCTTCGTCGTGCTCTCTATGGGCTGAAACAATCCCCACGGGCTTGGTTTGGGCGATTTAGTTCGGTTGTCCAACAGTTTGGAATGACCCGAAGCGAGGCTGATCATTCAGTATTTTATCGCCATCTCTCCACCGACCGATGCATCTATTATCTAGTAGTTTATGTGGATGACATTGTGATTACCGGGAATGACCAGGAGGGCATACAGATACTCAAGCAACATATGTTCGATCACTTACAAACTAAAGATTTGAGCAAGCTGAAATATTTCTTGGGAATAGAAGTTGCTCAATATCAACACAGTGTATTTATCTCCCAGAGAAAGTATGCCTTGGATATCTTAGAAGAAACAGGCATGGTCAGCTGTAAGCCTGTAGAGACTCCAATGGACCCAAATACTAAGTTGCTACCTGACCAGGGGGAGCCCTTGTTAGACCCAAGCAAATATAGGAGACTTATTGGCAAACTTAACTACCTCATGGTGACGCGACCTGATATTACGTTCCCAGTGAGCGTTCTCAGTCAGTTTCATAGTACTCCATGTGATAGCCATTGGGAGGCAGCCATCCGCATTCTAAAGTACATCAAAAAAGAACCTGGAAAAGGATTGTTATATGAAAACAAGGGGCATACCCAGGTGATATTGGGCAGGTTCACCAGATAAACGCTCAACCACTGGTTATTGTATTTTTATTGGGGGGAATCTTGTGTCATGGAAAAGTGAGAAACAATCTGTTGTCTCTCTATCCACTGCTGAAGCAGAGTATCGAGCTATGGCTAAAACAGCATGTGAGCTCATATGGCTGAAGCAATTACTCCAGGAATTATAGTTCATGAAGGTTCTACAAATGAAGCTAATATGTGATAATCAAGCAGCTCTCCATATTGCCTCTAATCCAGTCTTTCATGAAAAGACTAAGCATATAGAAATTGATTGTCACTTTATCCGAGAGAAAATTCTTTCAGGAGACATTGCTACCAGTTACGTTAAATTAGTTGACCAACTGGTAGATATATTCACAAAGTCTCTCGCGGGTCCTTGAGTTAATTATATTTGTAACAAGCTGGGAACACACAATATATACGCTCCAACTTGAGGGGGAGTGTTAAATATGGTAAATATTATAGCATAATTATAGGAGAGTAATTGATTATATTATAGCATAATTATAGGAGAGTAATTGATTTAGCATAATTGTAGGAGAATAATTATAGGAGATTTGATACATAGTTTCCTAGAATATATACTAGAAAGTGTATAAATCTGTACAGTCTTTCAAGGAATTCTTCCATCTTCTCTCTGAATTTACTTTCAACATCCATGATTACAATTGTTGCTCTTTCGAACTACACATTCATGTGTTGGCACCCGATTTAGGATTTGTAAGAAAATGTGCAGTTAATGTTTAATAGCTGCAGTCTACCCCTTAGCATTCAGCTCGCTTCATCTGTTTCTCTTCTATTCTAGGATCTTTTGTTTGAAATTGTGATTAAGCCAGCTCCTTTCTGCTTTTATCATTCGTGATGCAATTGAAATTGTTTGATTATGTTGAGTGAGAGTAAACTTTGGCTGCAGGTTGGCGTTGTCTCAGATTACGACTTGTTAGCACTTGATTCAATATCAGGTATCTATGTGAATTTCATTTGCAATTCAAACTCATCAGACAAAATTTCTTTTATAACTATTCATTTTATGTGGTTAGTATGTGCGGCTGTGTATGTATATCCATATGTTATAATTCCTGTTTGAAATGGTAAAAGAGATAAGAGTGCCAGCTATGAGGTATCTTCTTCTTGGATTTTACATCCTTTCTATGTTATTGTCTTGGATCTTTGGACAGACTGTCATATTGATTAATATTGTAAGACTTGTTGGTTTGTGAAATTTGTTGTCACTGTAGTTGTGAAGGAATTAGTCAAATATGAATGCAAATTGGAACTTCATGAATCACTGAGAGAAGCGTATTAGATATTTAATCTCACAAATCACTGACCTAGTTGCTCAGTTTGGCAGATTTGATCACATAAACTGTGTGCAAGCCATCTGACATGAAGATGCAGTACAAGTGTAAGAGTCTTTAGTCTTATCAAAAAATAAACTTTTTTGCAAGTGTCTTTAGTAGGAAATGGATAGCTGGTAAAAGGGGCAACAATATTTACAAGCATAGACATGTTCAAGGTTCAAATAGCGGACTTCGGGGTCCAAAATGCATATCCACAAGGTATAATGGCGTACGTCGAGGTGATGTAAAACACCCAACATAAATTTGGCATATGACTTTGAGAGGGTGCACGGACATCTGTAGCATAAAACTGATAAATTTATCTTAATTCTCTTGATGGTAAAGTGGTAAATTAGAGTTTTGGTTCTCCGTTCTTGCCATAAACAATCTATGTTACTTTGTTGTTTGAAGTTTGAAAACCTTTCTCGCTTGTTCTTGCTGGTTATCCACTAGGTAGCAACTTATTTGTCAACCTAATCTTTCACATTTGCTATGATTGCCTGTGTGAAACAAATAATATATTATACAGTTATATACGTCAGTGCTACATTTGCTACTGTTTTACTCGATTCATTCTTTGTGTTAATAGAATATGCTGCTTAAGGTGCTTTTCCCTTGATATATACTCCCTCCGTCCCCAAAAAGTAGTCCCATTTGACAAGTGTTACAAGTCAAACTTTTTAAGATTGCAACTTCACTTGTTTGCACCTTCTTTGCAATTGAACTTTAAAATCTATCCTTTTTTTGAAATGAGACATTTTTTTTTTTTGGGATATACCAAGAAGGAAACTGGAACAATTTTTATATTATATTTTTGGAACGGCCGGAGTACTTATTGACTGCTGGAACTGGAATCTTTTTTTGGGTCTTATTTAGTGACATTGTAATCATTCATGCCCTTTTTTTGGCACTCAGGTGGCAGTCAAGCTGACATGAACTTGTTTCCTGATGTTGATAGCTCCTGGAAAGTATGTATGAAGTTGATTTATACACGCACATTTTCATGTTTTATAGATTTCTTTACTTAATTCTACTTATATATATATATATATATACATACATATTATGTGCATGCTTTATTCTTTTCTTTACTTGATTCTACTTTAGTTGAGGAAACTTAGAGAACAATGCTTTGAGATCGAATATGCTAACCTTGTTAACAAGTATTGTCAAGATTCGATTATCTTAGTTAACAACTTTTTGACCATTGGAAGCATGACTATTATGATATGCAATGGGTATACGAGATTGGTCTGGATGAAGAGCTAAGCAATAGTGACGAAGTGGGGAAGCACGTTAGCACGTACTATCACCCAAAAAGTTTTGGGCTTTTGATTCAGAGACTTGTTTCTCCAAAAAAAAAAAAAAAAGAAAAAGAAAAAAGAAGGGAGCTGCTTTGGGTTTTTGGTTCACTTTTTCTTATTTTGTAACTGCAGCTTGCAACTTCATAATTCAAACACGATTACATGTGTTCAACTCTCCCTGTACCAGAAAATTCCCTATTAGAAAATCAAAGTACTTCTAGGTTACTTTGCCCAACCTCTACTTTTAATATATTGTGAGGATTCTGCTATTACTTTTATTGATTCAAGTAAAAAGGATAAAGTTGATAATTTAACTTTTTTGATAGGTAAGTGTAGCCCTTGATATGGGGATTGGAACCAATGACCTCAAGGTGTTTGCCTAAGTGCCCTTTGCCATCAAATTTGATAATTTATTACATTTGACTCACTTAATTCGGACTTGAGATTCCTTTTCAAAATGTCCCAAAAGACAAAATCGGATGCTAAATGTTTTGAGTGAGAGGGTGTAAAGACAAGCCCCAACTCTTTTGGTTTTTCCCTTTTTTACTTCCCCAAAATTACCAGTAAACTAGACTCTCTGTGCATCAATCATTGCTTTCAGTCACCAAATTGACTATACTTGAGATCTTGATGATGTTCTGGCTCTTAAGTTATACTCCGTGCTATTTGTTACGAGGGATGCCCTTGTTTTTTCCCCCTTAATTGCTCTTTGTTTGATTTTCAAACTTTATTTTTTCAACGTTTCCGTAACTTGAATAGCCAGCATGCCTTGCTTGTATGTTCTGTATGTTTAGCGATTAGTTCCCAGGTTTCCTTTATTGGAACTTACTGATAATCAGTTTTCTTATCATTGCATTATGAATGCTTGTGGAGGGTAACATACAAAGACTTTCCACAACGATAAGGTTGCTATTTTGACCTGGGCGACATGTTTTAAATATATAAACACCGTCTCTGCTTTGGGTGGCACTGCCAACATTAGACACATTCTGTATTGGCTGGACCTTCCTGGGATGCCAGTTTTAATGGATATTACATTTGCACTGGGTGACTGATACTACAAACTACAATGTCCCTGACAAGGTTGATATTTCTTTTGGAAAGGTCAAATGTTGATGTCAACTACAGAATAATGGAACTCTGGATCTGTATTTTGCTTTGCATTTCTTCTTTCTGTCTTTTCACCATGAACCCCCTTGATGGAATATCAATATCCACTCATGAGATTTTGTTGAGATCTCAACCAAGTTAAGAAGTGGAGATTTTTTTTAGCTAACTTTCTTGTTGGTTTCTTCCTTTCTGTTTTTTCTTTTTTACATTTAGCTCTTCCATGGAATGGAGCTAGTCAGCCAAATGTTTGAAGTGTAGGTTTATTTATGATACGGAAATCTGGATCGTCGTGGCCATCTTTGAACAGTTATACAAGAAAGCACCACGGTCTAGATTCTCCCAATATAATGTTAACTGAAGGAAACATTAACTTTTTTTTTTAAAACACATCTCATTGGTTTCTTTATATAGTTGTTGGTCTCTGAATATCTTCATAGTTGTTCGTCATATATAAATGATGAGACAAGCAGTTAAATTGTACTTGCATAGTTAGTGAGTTTGAGTGTTTCAATTAACTGCCAAGAATCATTTTAAATTTGTGTTAGTTGGAGGCTCATCATCCTTGATATATGAAACTCGGTCCTCCTGTCTGTTTTTTACATGAAAGCTCATCCTTACTGCAGACATTCAATGAGATTCAGAGATTACTTGGTAAAAATGATGGGAAAGTTGTTGCCGATTTGATGACACCTGCTCCCCTTGTTGTTCGTGAAACTACTAACCTTGAGGACGCCGTTAGGTACTTGCTCTTTTGACGAATCATCTTTTTGTTTGTCAATCTGGTACGTTGATGTATGTATTTGGCATGTTAAATGAACCTTATGGAATAAGGTGTTGTATTAAATGCCATAATTATTGCTTTCCTAGTGGAGAGAAGGTGAAAGAGAAGGGGGAGGTGGTGGAGAGTGGGATTCCTTTCGGGCCTGCCATATGGGGGAAGGAATGACCTTTTTCTTTTACATTTTGCCTTTCTTGCAACATTTATGTAAACATATACCACATCGTGGTAAATAGAGTAGCACCCCTTTCTTTGTATCTTCTTGCTGCTGAAACAATTAGAAGGGAATGACATTAACCTCTCCATGGTAGTATTTTGTCCTACTTGCCATCCTTCCACTTAAATTACCGTTTGTCCTTCTAAAGGAAATGATCATCTTATAACTGTAGGAGGAAGGTTCAAAAAAAATTTCCAGTCGACACCATCCTTCTTCGCCTGCTGAAAGCCTTCCACAATAAATGGGTTTGAGTGGCAAAATATCAATTGGGAAGTTAAATGGGCATCCCAAATAGGTCCAGCTAATTTGACGGGCTGGTATTGTTTTTAGCACGCATCCCTTATCAGCGTCTAGTTGCAAAGATTGAAAGCCTTGGAAGGACCCCTAGCCCATGCATTCAGTGGGCAGATGTTGGGCCTCTTAATACTGTCTGCAGCCTCCTTTTAATTTCCAGATTTAGCCTTTGGGTCTTCGAAAAGTTGACTAACACAATTTTACATGTTTGCCGCAAAGACACAAAACTAGAAACAGCAATAAGCGAGCTGCATTTCTCACATTGCACAAAGATCTGATTGCTAAGCCTAGTTTGGAAATCATATTTTTGTTTGAACTGTTATCAAGGTATTCTATTTTCAGCGTTGGAACCCTGAATACCTTTGATCTTTTTATGAGCTTAGGTTGTTGCTTGAAACAAAATACCGACGTCTACCAGTTGTAGATGGTGATGGCAAGTTGGTAAGGACACTTTTGCTCTTTATTTGAGATTCCATTATATTTAAATGTTGATGGCAAGTTGGTAAGTGGTTTGTAATTAGTCTTTGTTTGTTACAATTCTGTTTAGGTTGGAATCATTACCAGGGGTGATGTTGTCAGGGGTGCCCTCCAGATCAAACGTGCTATGGAGAAGATGCAGTAGTTTCAAGATCTAGAGACCCTGGTTGACGCAATTCAGGGTAGGCTAGTGGCTTGCATTACACTCCCTCCGTCCCTAAATGTGTCAATTTTTTTCCCTGCTAAAATCAAGGCAGTTGACTTTTGGGGCATTTTAGTAGCACATGTACATAAATTCCCTTAATGTCATCATATAACACTAGAAGTCCACATTAGGACATAATGAGTGTCAAAGGTAAAATTGGGAAACTTCCAGAAATGGACACTCATTTAGGGATATGAAAATTTAAAAAATGGACCTTCATTTTGGGATGGAGGGAGGTAGTAAATAGGCATTACTGTCGTCCCAGTTCTGTACCAGGGCATTGTATAGCATTTTTAAGAGAGATAGTTTCCCGGATATATTATTTGGTTCGTTATACTGCATATAGAGCCAAGCAATCAACTTTTGATCCCCCGTTGCCCTAGTAGAACCTTCGATTGTGCCAAAATATTCCAATCCTGGTTGCCTGATGGTTGGGGAAGTTGATTGAACTTCTGTAAGATTTGATATTGTAATTTTTAGCATTTAGTTAAGGTTATTGTACTAGTCATTGAATTGACACTTTACAGGGATTTATCTTTTTTTAATGTATTAGTTATTGCTGCTGTAAAAACATTTAGTTCTGGGTTCAGAGGCAGGATCTGGCTTGTACATTCTTTGGGTAGCACCTCGGCACAACTCTGGCTATTTAGGTGTGGTTCGGAAATGATTGGAAGTTTTGATCTGAGATTCTCACGAGCGAGAAATTTCTCTTGCGGCGTTGCTAATGATGTTTCAACTCACAGCAAAATTTCGGTCCACTTAAGGTTACGATACTTTCTTTTTCGTTCCGGAGTTTCTGTTTAAAAGTTACTTTTTAAGAAAATGGTATTTTTAGTAGTTTATTAATTAATAATAAACAAGTAATAATATCATTACTACTAGTGTTACAACTTATATATTAAAGGACAAAATTAAAAAAATTAACTGTTTATTTTTCAAGATAAGTTGTACCAATAGTTGTAAGGCTAACATTCCTTTATTGTTTGAATCAGAGGCAATATTATTCAACAGTGTTTTAAAACAAGCCTCCTAGGCATTAGGTGCCCGAAACACGCCATGATTAATGTCAAATTGGACAAAAAGTCTGAGAAAATTGTTGACTAGGCGCACTAGTCCCCGACTAACATGCACCCAACAATTGAACTGAAAAAGAGAAGAGAGAAGATGTAGTTTTGAAGAGCCGATTGAAGTTGATTACTCTGGAGTCATCGCCTATGTTGGGTTCGAAGAAATTGGGGTTCATGGGGTAAATAGAGAGGCAAGATTTTGAACTGAAATATGGGATTGAAAGAAAAATTAGCAAACTAAGGGAGATTCGACTCAAAAAATCTGAAAAAGACGGTAAATGGGTAATGGAGGCGGAAAACCCTAACAGAGAACAAGGAGAAGGAGATGGAAAGATGAAATAATTTTTAGATGTGAAATGGGTGTCAAGGTGACAAGCTGACAGCTATTTGAATTTAAAAAATTAATTTGAGGGAGAAACAAATACAATCAATCCAATCCAAAAAGTTGTAGCCGGCATAAAATATAAATACACTAAATTAAAGGTAATTATATTTTAGTCTTCTTCGTTATATTATATTCCCTCTATTTTGAGTAAAAAGTCCTCATTTAAAAGTTATTTTTTTTTAAAAATACTTTATTCGTCTCAAAATTATTGTCGTGTTTTCTTTTTTCGTTCGTTTCAAGATAATTGTCTTATTTGAAAGATTCTTTTTAGGACATCATTTTTATCACTTTATCCTTACTTTTTCATCTTACTTTAATTTTGAGCCACATATTCACGAGTTTTAAAAGAAACCACACACTATTTCAATATTAATAATCCAGTCAAATAAATTTTCTTAAATGGTGCGCCAAGTCAATTCAAAAAATAATTTTGAGACGGAAGGAGTAACACTTTTAGTATCTTATTAGTAATAAAATAACACTTTTATGCCTTAATTTTTAAAAATGAACTTTTCAAGTGAAACATTTTAAAATAAAATAATAGACTCTTTACCTAGAACGGAGGGAGTTTAAGAAAAAAATATATCAAAATAATACACACAATAATTGATCAATGACGTAAGCGATGACGTCAAAGAGCAATAATACAAACAATAATTGCACAATGACGTAAGCGATGACGTCATAGAGCAATAATACACACAATAATTGATCAATGACGTAAGCGATGATGTCATAGAGCAATAACACAAACAATAATTAAACAATGACGTCATAGAACAATAATTATACAAATGACATGAGCGGTGATGTTTATCAACGGGAATCCGGATGAAATGGATTATTTTCGTATGGATCTTGGCAAGACTCGTCACTGTTATTATCAGAACTCGGGCTTTCATTATCCACTGATTCAGATGTTTCAACAGTTGGTATAATGTGAGACATGCCCCATTGATCGAGCGCGTCGATCAATTTGGATGATACGGGGTGGTCATCTGTCCAGGACTGTACTCCTAACATGATATGAGAGGGGACGGTCTGGAGATTGATCATGTTGACTTGAGCGAGAGCTCTTTTTGTGTTCATAAAAAGCTCAAAGTCACGCATTGCACAAGTGGACCCTGCTGGATTAATATCAGACCAGTCAAAGATGAATGCCATGGGAGCATGATAGACAAATGACTGTCCTTGATTTCTGATGGTTGAGGGAGGGAGGTATGAGCATGGTCTCCGGAATATTATGGTCACGTATGGTTTCCGACAGGGAGAGAGCTGTTGTGTCCATTGGTGAGCTGGAAGGAACCACTGGAATAGTTTGAAGAGGTTAGGGGAGTGGGGTGGGACATCGTCAAGCTGACACTTTTTATAATCTTTTGGCCTTGAGAGAAAGTCTGCAAGGACATTTGCTGTTCCTTTGATATGTTTGATAATGAATTTCCACTGAGAGAACCAATTCGACCATCTTAAAAGCTGTGCCTGGGGAAGAGTCTTTCGCTTGAATTGGAGCATATGGGGGAAAGAGGACATGCCCATTTCAACTTGAAAGTTGTGCCCGATTAGATGGAATTGAAATTTTTCTATTCCCCTTTTGACTGCAAGGATTTCTTTGAACGTGGAATGGTAGTGCTGTTCTGATGGCTTAAAAGTACCACTCTTGTATCCACATATTGTTCGTTGATTATCTTCACTTTGGACAAGAAGGACCGCTGCCCAATATTCGTCACTTGCGTCTGTCTGAAGGATTCTTCTTTTTGACGAAGCATGAATCTTTAAAGGGGGCATCGTGCCAGCCAGCTGTTTGATTGACTTGACAGCTTTGGTTTGTCGTGTAGTCCAAGGAGGAGGATCATTTTTCAGAATGGGGAACAACCATACTGTATGTGCAGATAGCTTTGGTAAGAAATTTGCCATATAGTTGACTAGTCCAAGGAACTGCTGGATTTCCTTCTGTGAAGATAGAATATCCTGAACATGCTTCTTGAGCAATGTGGGGAGGGTATGTGTACCGTTAGATATCTTCATCCCTAGAAAATCAATGGATGAAACTCCAACTTCCATTTTCTTTTATGAGAGCATAATACCGTACTGAGTCACCAGGGAATGGAACTGAGAGAGTAAGGCTACATGGGACTCTTCATCAGGGGAGAATAACAGTATGTCATCGATGTAAACCAGGGTATTGGAAAGGATTGGTTCAAAAATTGTTACCATTTCCTTTTGAAATGCGGATGGGGCATTTTTAAGCCAAAAGGCATGACATTCCATTGGTAATGATGGTCAGGGATGCAGAATGCTGTTTTTGGTCTATCTTCAGGTGTAATTCCTAGTTGTCAAAAACCCGACTTGAGATCGAAATTTGAGAGAACCTTTGCGTCGGATAAGGACTGGAACAAGGACTTCTTCTGTGGTAGAGGAAACTTATCATCTGCCAAGAAGTGATTGAGAGGCTGGTAATTGATGATCAAACGTAGCTTTCCTCGAACTTGTTCACTTCTTTTGTTGACATAGAATGCCCCACATGCCCATGGGGAGGATGTAGGTTCTATGATTTTTTGGTCAACAAGCTGGGTGCATTCTGTGAGAGCAAGTTGATAATGGTCGGGATTCATCCCTGGATGGCTTGCTTTGGTGGGATTGACATCGTCATTCTGTTTAAAAGGTAACGAGACATAAAATGCAGAATTTAGCCATAGAGGAGAGGACTGCTTTGCCAAGAACTCTGTATGGGATGAAGCATAAGAATCTTGGACGATCTGATGCTTGATGGTTTCTATGGACGAAGCAGATGCCATGTAAAGCCGTGAGACTGGGCTCCATGGGTTGAAAAAGCTCTTGTAACAGAGATCGTCTTGCGTCCATCGTAAGTTGGGTAACTTATGAAGGATATCAAAACTGATAAGGAGGTCTTTTCCATGTGAGCTTGAGCCTAGCAGTTTGTGTTTGATGACACACTTGGGAAATAATCTGATATGGATGAGAATGCTGATTTTGTCAATAACAAAGCTGTCACCATTAGCAGCAAGGAAATACTGCTGATGTGGCTTCCCAAAACTAGCCGGGAGTATTTTTGGATTTAGGATGGAGACTGCGGATCCTGTGTCAAAGATGGCTATAACCTGGATGGGCTTAGCATATGTAGAGGTGAGAAGGTGGATTTTGGCCAGGGGCATGGGTTGACTTTTTTGTACAGGTAGGATGCGGGGAAGAGGATTCAACATGAAAATCCTTGGTAGAAGATCATCTTCTGAGTCAGAATCTGTTTCTGATGAATTATTTGGGTAGGCAATTGAACAAATTATAGAATCACCTGGTTCATCATTAAGAGAGTAGAGGGACTCGAGGTCAGAGAGATCTACTGGCTCAATTTGGCTTGGATCTTGAGACTTCCTTTATACGCCTTTTGAGAAGTGTCCCTTTTTGTGGCGAGATGAAGCACCGATCAGAATTGCGGCCACGTTGGAGCTTCTTTTTTATAAATCTCCATTTTTTCTTGGACGCGAAGGGGCGTCGTGAGAAGCTTTTCCTTTGTTTGGAGGAATCAAGGGATTTGGAGAGATACTTAGAATGAGACTTCCTTTTCGTGTGAGTGCAGTCACAGGATGACTTATCCTTACACTTGATCTGGAGATGCTTTTCATCACAAGCAGATCCTAATCTTTTGCCAGTTTTTTCAAATTCTGCAAAGAATTTCCTCTGGTTGTAGAATTTTTCCAGAGCATTTAGAATTAACTGGTAAAGGCCACCAAGGGAGGCCGGTCTGAGCAACCATCATGTTTCTGGATTTCAGGGATCTGTATGTTTCGTTGCTGAGAGACTTTGGAAAGGAGTTGAGGAAAACCTGCTTAAGGTTGACATCATCAACACCATGAAGGTAATAGAAACGCTGAGACATTCGATTGTAATGCGTTTCTAGGTCCTTTTTTAGGAAAGAACAACACTTCATTTTTAAAATTTCCTCTCTGGCATGGATAATGTGTTCTATGGGGCTGCCAATGAATTCAGAATAAATGATATTCATGAATTCCTCTGGAGACGGGGTCTGCTGAATCTGCAGCTGTCGGTATTCTCCAAGACTGAGATACCAATCTCTAATGCGCCATTGGATCTAGGCAAGGAACCTTTTAATGACCAGCTCGATGGAATAAAACTGCAGCTCTACTGTGCACCAAGTTAACATTTTGATGCTTCGTTCGCGCCATTTAGAAGGCGGAATATCATCGAACATGAATTTTTGCTTGGTATCGACTTGGGTAGCAGATTGCAGAGTTTTTTGATTCTCTTGTGGTGCGGTCTGAGATGTAGATTCCTATGGATCATCTTCTGGAGAATTATGGACCGTTGGCTTTGGTTCTGTCATGAACAGATGTTCGAAGGCTTCTGTGGGATCGAATTCTTCTTCCATTTGTGAAGAGGATTGATCAACCACTGGTCCGACAAAGGGGGACGAAGAAGGGTTGTGATGGTGGGAAAGAGTTTGTAGGAATTAGGAAACTGGGTTTGTCTGTTCGATTGGGAAAATATCAGGGGCTATGGTGGAAGCACTTATATGAGGATCAGGGTGGTCTGGTTGGAAGGCTTATGGGGCAGAGTTGTTGGATGTGGTGGCTATGCTCGGTAGGGAAACTGGAACAACTTGTGTATGTTGCTGGATGGGTTTGCTGGTGGACAGGGATTTTGGGGCCCAAAGAGAGAGTGAAGGTGATGGCTCTTTGTGGGTGGACTGAGGGATTGGTTGAGGGTCAAAAGCGGTTTTGACGAAGGGGGTTGTGGGTAGTCTCCAAGGATCCTTAGCGAGTGTGGCCATTCTTTTCTGTTTATGTTGCCGCTCTAGATATGTGAGCTGGGCTTTGAGAAACCTCATCTTTGCTTCCTTTCTGGTTAGGGAAGATGAAACTTGGGGAGATGGTGAAGAATGGACAATTTGGAGAAGTTTTTGGTGGAGAACTTGGATCTTGAGACGGATCTCATCTGTCATGCTTTCAAGTGACTTTACCCTTGAGGAGAGATTGTCTTGGGTTTGTGCAAACTTGCTTTGCTGAGACATTATCTGTTTAAGCGCTTTGTTCTGGGCAACAACATTTTTGCTTTGCCAATTGAGGGTAGCTTCTGCTGTACTGACATGGGCTGAGTTAATGCTTGTTGGATTCTTGACTTTCCAAGCGTGTTTGGTTCTTTGATCTGGAAGTTCAAATGAACCTAGGGGAGGGAATTTTGCTTGGTATTCTTGCGGATTTGAGGCTGGAGCAAGCATATGACATGTCAAAGGGGGTGGATGGAGCACTGGGCTTTTGTGAATGATGGATAGGGCTTTTTGGTAGTAAGGAAGGAGATTGGAAGGTGGGGAAGGCTTGCAAGGTTGAGGGGGTGATGTAGGCTTGGGTGTTTTATCTGAAGTAAAAGACATAATAGTCGAATTTACCAGATAGTTCACCGAGGGTTCCTATAGCTGGGTCACCTTCTTCGAATCTTCTTTGTAAACTCTTTTGAGAAGAGTTTTTCTTCTTTTGGAGATCTTCATCCATCAAGACTTTGGAAGCATCATCTAGACAGTCTGGGAAATTGCAAACATTGTACTAACAGTGTGCAATTGGTTTGATCATATTGATTTCCGTTGGGAAAACATTGCACAAAGTGTTTGCTTGATGTGGAGATGAGAACTTTACCTCGATGAGGTCATTTTCGTGACGCACAAACCCTGGAGCTGCGGTGCTTTGTACAGGAGCCTGAGGGGCTTGATGAGTTTGTTCGTAACTTGTTACCCATTGCTCAGGGAGGAGCTTGAGTAAGTCTGCTCGTGATAGTTGTCTTGGGACATAGGTGCACGTTGGTGTTGCACTGGAATCAATATCTAGGAGAAGGGCACCTCCTGAGTTTTCTTGCCAGGGACTATGAGGTCTAAAGAGTGATTCTGTACTATGTACGCCATTTGGTAATGGAACGTTGCTTGGAACGTGTTTACCTGGGCAGTACCACCAATTTGAATCTGAGCTTTTAAGGCTGTGAGTAACGAAGGATCGTTGAGAGGCATGTTGAAGTTTGGATAGAACATAACAAAAATTGTTCCGGCATTTAGGGTTGTTTGAATTGTACCAATACAAGCGTGTTGATACTCAACAAACTTTGTATCTACCAGAGCAATTCTTGAGAAGGCTGGGAGTCCTTTGCGACCATGGAAAGTAAGGGCTAGTCTCACGACACCAAAGTGGATATGGGTATATCCTTGGGAGAGACACATGCAGGAAGGTCAATTTGGAAGGGACAAGGCAACTAATTGTTCAGCAGTAGTTGCCGGAAGTTGGTATGAATCAAACTTGGAAGCTTGAACATACGCTTTAACTTGTTGGACCGAGGAAGATCCGATTTTTTTTTTTTGACTTTTCTGGTTAAAGAAGTAGTGGGTTTAGAAAACACATGGTAAGGATTAACTATAGGTAACTGGGATATGAGGATTTTGGAATCCTCAGGAACATAAGATATTTTATATAATTGATCTATCTTAGAGGCAGAAGATTGACGGAGGTTTAATGAAGGAGATAGAAGCGAACTTGAACTCATGATTTGAGAATTGGAGGAAACTAATTCTTCTTTTTCAATAACTTTTATGAGGAAACAACTGCGACCGCTTTGTCGACTTACAAAATCCTCAACGAACTCGTATGGAAAAAGAGAATAGGCTATTCCAGGAATGCTCAAGTCTGGTTTTCTGATGTGAGAGATCCACACTAAATTGGCAGTCACAGAGCATACTAATCCGAAACTCGGTGGGAGGGAAAGAGGTTTCAGGGGCTATGGTGGAAACTGGGTTCCTTCTTTGCTCACAGCCTTAAAAGCCCAGATTCAAATTGGTGGTACTGCCCAGGTAAACACGTTCCAAGCAACGTTCCATTACCAAATGGCGTACAGAGTACATAATCACTCTTTAGACCTCATGGTCCCTGGCCAAGAAAACTTAGGATATGCCCTTCTCCTAGATATTGATTCTAGTGCAACACCAACGTGCACCTATGTCCCAAGACAGCTATCGTGAGCAGACTTACTCAAGCTCCTCCTTGAGCAATGGGTAACAAGTTACGAACAAACTCATCAAGCCCCTCAGGCTCCAGTACAAAGCACCACATCTCCAAAGTTTGTGCATCACGAAAATGGCCCCGTCGAGGTAAAGTTATCATCTCCACAGCAAGCAAACGCTTCGTGCAATGTTTTCCCAACGGAAATCAATATGATCAAACCAACTGCACACTGTTGGTACGATGTTTGCGATTGCCCAGACTGTCTAGATGATGCTTCCACAGTCTTAATGGATGAAGATCTCCCAAAGAACTAAAACTCTTCTCAAAAGAGTTTACAAAAAAGATTTGAAGAAGATGACTGATCGATGTATTTTATACGTCGATTTTATATGCTTTTATGACTTGAATTAGGCTATTTCACGAGGCTTTTGGCTACTGATATGTGTTTTCGGTGAGTTTTGTAAGTTTCAGGGTTTTTAGTGAAAATATGCAAAACTCCAGGGTTTTATATGCAAATTCCAAGAAGGGCCCAAGATGAAAAATGAAGAAGAAACGAAGGATGTCCAATCTGGAGACCTTGCGGTCGCAAGGTACCCAGACCATGCCCCCGCAAGGTGGGCAGTACATGAAGAAGTCAAGAAAATCAAAGGCCGAAAATCTGGAGACCTTGCGACCGCAAGGTGGTCAGAATGCGAGATTTTCGTATTTTCACAAGTCTTTCGATCGGATTACAACTCCCGGGTATAAATAGAAGTCGGATGCCAAGAGCCACGGAGAGAAAAAACGACTGGAAACAGTTTTGTATAGATTTTAGATAGTTTTTAGGTTGTATAACATAGTTAGATTGTGTAATTTCAAGTATTGAAGATCAAATCATGTTTCCGTTCATCTCCATGTGCTGTTCATTGTCTATGATGAACTAAATCATCCATAATCTAGGAGGTGGGAGGTAACTTGTATCGAATTTATGTTTTAATTCATATATATGTTCATTCAATTCTTGTTGATTGTGATGTTTATCAATCCCTCTATTATTTTTCTTTGAACAAATGAATGTAATCGCAAATAATAAAGGCCTAGAGGTGCGGATAACTGCATGACCAATGTGCATATGTCGTATACTGGCTCACCATCACAATAAATTGAAACTATCGATGCACGAGAGTGATAAGTTAGGGCCAGGTTCATACATGATCTAGGTGACAGATAGATCATAATCTAGGTGACAGATAGATTAAAAGTTCTTGTGCTTAGGATATAGAATGGATGAATGTTGCGGGGATGGAGGCTGAACCAATAGTTCAACAGACTATATCTATCTTTAGTGAACGAACCCAAGAAATTGAATGATAATTATTATGAATTGAACATAAAGGAGAAACAAGTGAAACTCGGAATCCTAGATTGCCACCCATCATACGATCTTCATAATTGTAATTACTGCTAATTAGTTAAACACCTAAATATCAATAGTAATTTAGAATAAAATAATTATAAAAACCCCTTTAGATTAATAATTTGCTATCAATAAATTGCACTGTTCGTGATCTCTTGTTTCTGTGGGTTCGACCCTTGCTTCCAATACTATTCTATAATAGTCTTGTCCACTTGCAAGGAAAAAGATTAAAATAAAACATCGATCAAGTTTTTGGCGCCGTTGCCGGGGAAAAGCTAGTTCACGTAGTTAGTTTGTTGGTAGCGTAGATTTAATTTAATTTAGTTTTTAAGTTAATTTTCAGTTTTTATAAAAATAAAAATACAAAAAGATTTTATTTTATTTTTAATAGTTAGTTGTTTTAAAATTGCTTTAATTTATTTTTATGCACGGTCGTAGATCTTTGAATCCCAAATTGGTAGAACTAAATCAAGATATAAATAATATTAAAACGAATCAAGAAGATCTTGAAAATCTAGCCCCCGAGCCTGATAATCAAGAACAATTGAATCAAGAGGATCCTCTGGTTGATCCCACAATGGAAGAAAATAATAATTGAAATCCTGAAAATCCAGTTCGCCCGGTTAATGCGAATCAAAGAGAAGAAGAACCTGCAATAAGAAATATGGAAGTAGTAGTAAATCAAAGAACTATTAATGACTTTAGTAGACCTTCATTAAATGTAGTAACATCATGTCTAGTCTTGCCAGATGCCGTAAGGAATTTCGAACTAAAAGACCATTATTTTAACATGATACCATCTTTTCATGGAATGCCTCATGAAAATCATGTCAGTTTTTTAAGAGAATATGAATACATGATGAGTACTTTTCCTTTAGGAGGGTTGACTGAAGACCAAATTAAAATGAAATATTTTCCCAGTGCATTAAAAGAGTTGGCAAAACGATGGTTTATGAACTTGACACCTAATAGTGTTTATACTTGGGCTCAATTATATGATTTGTTTATGAGTAAATTCTATAAGCATGCATCTCTTACTGAATATAGAAAACAAATCATGTCATTTCAAAACGAACCAGGTGAAACATTCCATGAGTCTTGGGATAGATTTAAAAATCTGCTCATTATGTGTCCTCATCATAATTTGGCTCAACATGTGTTAGTGCTTCAATTTTATCATGGTCTTTCGCCAGGCTTGCAAACTATGGTTGATAGTGCAGCTGGTGGTTCTATTAATAGAATGACACCAGAAGCACTAGAGGAATTATTTAAGATGTTAAGCATTAATTTTCAACAGAAAAGTGCTAGAGGTAAAAATAGGAGTCTATATCAAATTCAAGAAAAATCAGATACACCAACTCAATTTGAGAATTGGCAAATTCAAGAAGCATGTGCTTTATGTGGATTATATTGCCATGCTACTAATTTTTGTCCATCAAATGCTATGTATTCTGAACAGGTTAATGCTATGAATATGTACCCTCAAAGGCCTAGGAATGATCCCTATTCAAACACATATAATCCTGGTTGGAGGAATCATCTTAACTTTTCTTGGGGAGGAAATAAGCCTTTGCAACCTCAACAATTCCAGCCTCAACCACCTCAACCTCCACAATTTCCAAATCAAAATCAGTTGAGAATAGAAGAAGTTCCCAAACAAGATGGAGCAAACAAAAGTCAAGCTGTGTTGATGAAATATATGCTTGAAGAGATTGAAAATTTAAAGAAGCATATAATGACTTCTGAAGCCGATAAAAGAGAAGAAGGGAAGTTCCCTAGTCAAACCGAGCAAGCAAAGTCAATCACCGTCTTGCGAAGCGGTAAGGTAATAGGTGAAGAGGTAAGTGATCCTATTCATTCTTTTAATGTGCCTGATACAATAGAAAATTCTGAAAAGGAAATCGAAAAAGATAATGATAATAGTAAAGAGAATAATGAAACGATTAATCAAGAAGTAGAAGTAGAAGTAGAAGTAGTAGTTCCAAATAAGGAACAAGAAAAAGAAGTTAAAAATCAAGAAGTTGAAGTAGAAGTTGAAAAAGAGTTAGAACAAGAAGAAGAGGAACCTTATGTGGCTCCACCACCATATGTTCCTCCAATTCCGTTCCCAAGAAGACTTATGAAAAACTGAATGGACAAACAATTTACGAAAATTTATAATATGTTATCCAAGGTGAATGTTAATCTTCCTTTGCTTAATGTTATTAAAAATATTCCAGCTTATGCAAAGTTTTTCAAAGATCTTCACTCCAAGAAACACAAGTTTGAAAACAATGAAAAAATTATTGTTTCTGAAAACATAAGTTCTGTTTTACAACCCGAATTACCCCCTAAGTTGAAAGATCTTGGTAGCTTTAATATCCAAGTTTCCTTGGGAAGCTTTAAAAAGATGAAAGCAATGCTAGATCTAGGAGCTAGTATTAATTTGATGCATTTTGCGGTCTATAAACAATTAGGGTTAGGAGAACTAAAACCCACTAATATGCAATTACAATTGGCTGATCGTTCAGTTAAATATCCTTTGGGTATAGTGGAAGACATCTTAGTTCAGGTTGATAAACTAATAATTCCAGTCGACTTTGTGGTTTTAGAGATGGAAATGAAGATATGCACAAATAATGAAGTTCCTATATTGTTAGGCAGACCATTTATGGCTAGTGCCAACACAATGATTAATGTGAAAAATGGTAAACTCACTATGTCAGTCCTAGGTGAAACTGTTGAAATCTCTGTTTTTGATGCTATGAATAGACCTAGTGACATAAATGCATGTTTTTCCATAGATGAGATCGAAAAGTTATCAACTGAAACTTTTGAAGAAGACAATAAAGATGAAGACTATGAGAGATACATTTATAATTTATGATGATAGTCCTATCCCTCCCATAAAAATTGACATTGATGAGATTGAAAGAGAAATAGAAGAGGAAGAAAGACAAGAAAGAGAGAAGTTAGAAGCTCTTAAAGAGAAAGATAAAGAGAAAGAATCAGAAATTAATTCTGATAAAACTGACAAAGTAGAAGAAGTAAGTAATGAAATTAAAGAAGATGAAGTAGAGATTTTGAAATCTCTTTTTGAAGAAATAGAGATAGAAGATATCAAAGAAGAAAAGAATGAAGAGGCTAAAATAGAAGAAACAATTAAAGCAGAAAATTCTGAATTTATGCCATCTATTAAATCTCCTAAAGTTGAAGAATTAAATCCATTACCACCCCATCTAAAATATGCATTTTTAGGGGAAGGTAAAACTTTGCCTGTTATTATAGCAGCCGATTTAACGGAAGAACAAGAAGCAAGTTTGCTGAAAGTGTTATGGACACATAGAGAAGCTTTAGGATGGTCCCTAGCTGATTTAAAAGGTATTAGTCCATCTATGTGCATGCATAAAATACACCTAGAAGAAGGTAGTAAACCTTCAAGAGAAAGGCAAAGAAGACTCAACCCACAATTGGAAGAAGCCGTAAGAAAATAAGTTCTTAAGCTCTTAGATGCGAGTATAATTTACCCTATATCAGATAGTAAATGGGTTAGTCCTGTTCAAGTAGTTCCTAAAAAGTCAGGAATTACAGTTGTTAAAAATGAAAAAGATGAATTAGTCCCTACAAGAACAATAACTGGTTATAGAATGTGCATTGATTTGCGAAAACTAAATGCGGCAACTAGGAAAGACCACTTTCCTTTGCCATTTATTGACCAAATCCTTGAAAGACTAGCCGGTCATGAATATTATTGCTTTCTTGATGGTTTTTCTGGTTACAATCAGATCCCTGTTGCACCCGAAGACCAAGAGAAAACAACTTTTACATGTCCTTTTGGTACTTTTGCTTTTAGAAGAATGCCTTTTGGATTATGTAATGCACCAGCCACCTTTCAAAGATGCATGATTTCTATATTTTCAGATTTAGGCTCCGTTTGTTTCACGAAAAATCATTTCTAGAAAATGATTTCTGGAAAATGATTTCTGGAAAATCAAAAGATTTCATTTTCAGGTATTTGGTAAATCTTTTGAAAATATGTCAGAAAACATTTACGGGTGTTTGGCAAACACACGAAAAATGTTACGGAAAACAATATATGAATAAATACAAAAATAGAAAATAGAAAATGAACAATATTTAGGATGTCCCTAGAAAATCAATAAGGACCATCTTTTTTTAATCTCACAATTATAAATAATTTTTTTGATAATTGATATGAAAAAAAAACGTTTTAAAATAGAAAATAGACAATGTTTAAGATGTCCCTAGAAATTGTTACGGAAAACTATATATGAATAAATACAAAAAAAAACATATTATAATATTAATGCACATATTGAATATAAAATAGTGTTGAACTTTAAGTAATTTTTCTTTAGTAACCCTTAATTTATAATTAATGATGTCAAATCAATGTCAATCTTTTTTCAATCTCACAATTACAAATAAAAAAAATTTGATAATTGATTTGAAAAAAACGTTTTAAAATAGAAAATTGACAATGGTTAGGATGTCCCTAAATAATATAATTGACACTAATTTTAGAATGTAGTAAGCATTTATTAAAATTATAATTTATAAAGAGTGTGCACAAACTTTATTTATATTTCTAAACAATTTATTTATTGAGTTAAATATTGTGTGTGTAAGTAAATATGTGCATTTGTGAAAGGGACGGAGGGTGCCCGAACATTTGGAAAATGACTTACGGAAAATGAATCCGTAAGTCATTTTCCGGAAAAGAAGCCTTCATTTTCCGTTGACTCGGAAAAGCTTTTACGTTGACTGTATTTTCCTAATGTTACCAAACACCGGAAAATGAGGAAAACGTTTTCCGGAAGTCATTTTCCGTGAAACAAACGGAGCCTTAGTTGAAAGATGTGTTGAAGTTTTCATGGACGATTTTTCAGTTTTTTGAAATTCTTTTGATCACTGTTTAGAAAATCTTACTTCAGTTTTGAAAAGATGTTGTGAAACAAATTTAACTTTAAGTTGGGAGAAAAGTCACTTCATGGTCAAACATGGAATTGTCTTAGGGCATGTTGAGTCTAATAAGGGCATTGAAGTTGATCAAGCTAAAATTGAAGTTATTTCACAACTATCCCCTCCAACTTCAGTTAAAGGTGTTAGAAGTTTTCTAGGGCATGCTGGTTTTTATCGAAGATTTATAAAAGATTTTTCCAAAATCTGTAAGCCTCTATGTAACTTATTAGCAAAAGATACAGAATTTGTTTTTGATAAAGAATGTTTAGATGCATTTAATTTATTAAAAGAAAAATTAACTCGCCTTATTTTATCCGATACGATTGGTCTCTTCCTTTTGAAATCATGTGTGATGCATCAGATTTTGCAATTGGAGCCGTGTTAGGACAAAGGGTAGATAGAAAACCTCATGTAATACACTATACTAGTAGAACTCTAAATGATGCACAACTAAATTACACAACAACATAAAAAGAGTTTTTGGCAGTAGTATATGCTTTAGAAAAATTTAGATCATATTTGTTAGGATCAAATGTAATAATATTTTCTGATCATTCTGCATTAAAATATTTATTAAGTAAAAAAGATGCTAAGCCTAGATTAATTAGGTGGATGTTATTGTTGTAAGAATTTGACATCACAATCAAAGATAAAAAGGGAACCGAGAATGTCGTAGCCGACCATTTGTCTAGATTAGAATTTTCACCCTTGCTTGAACGTCAATTTCTTGATGATCCAGTTCTCATAAATGATGATTTTCCTGATGAGCAACTGTTAGCTATTAAAGATTCAGACCCTTGGTATGCTGATTTTGTTAATTATTACGTGTCTGATATCATAAATCCTGATTTTGATCATTATGAAAAGAAGAAATTTTTGGCTGAAACGAAAAATTATTTTTGGGAAGCACCTCAATTATATAAAATTTGTTCAGATTCTTTAATAAGGAGATGTATTCCAGAAAAAGACCAACAAAGTATTATGAAATTTTGCCATGAATACTCTTGTGGAGGTCATTTTAGTGGAAACAAAACTGCTAGAAAAATATTACAATCTGGTTTATATTGGCCCACTGTTTTTAGAGATTGTGAACTATTTTATAGAACATGTGATAAGTGTCAAAGAACTGGTGGAATAGGAAAAAGAAACGAAATGCCTTTACATATTAATATGGTTGTTGAAATCTTTGATGTTTGGGGCATTGATTTCATGGGTCCTTTTCCAGTGTCTAATAATTGTGAGTATATTTTGGTGACAGTTGATTATGTATCTAAGTGGATTGAAGCAGTAGCAACCAAAACAAATGATGGTAAAACAATAGTTAAATTTGTAGAAGATTTGTTTGCTAGATATGGAGTACCCAAGGCCATAATAAGTGACCAAGGGACTCACTTTACCAATAAGTTATTAAATAGTGTCTTCAAGAAACATGATGTAACTCACAAGTTAGCTACACCTTATCATCCTCAAACATCCGGCCAAGTAGAGGTAAGCAATAGACAAATTAAAGCAGTATTAGTAAAGACCGTTAGGGCCTAATCGTAAATATTGGGAATCTAAACTTAAGGATGCTTTATGGGCATACCGAACTGCTTTCAAAACCCCAATAGGAATGAGTCCATATAGAATGGTATATGGCAAAGCATGCCACTTACCAGTTGAAATTGAGCATAAAGCTTATTGGGCTGTTAAGGAATTGAACTTAGATTTAACATTGGCTGGTGAGGAAAGATTGTTTCAATTGAATGAATTAGAAGAACATAGGTTGAATTCGTCTGAGAATGCCAAAACATATAAAGAAAAGACCAAGAAGTATCATGACATGGGATTAGCCAACAAGATGTTTCGACCAGGGTTGAAAGTGTTACTTTTCAATTCTAGACTTAGGTTATTCCCAGGGAAGTTAAAATCCAAATGGTCTGGTCCCTTTATAATTGTACGAATTTATCCACATGGAGCTGTTGATATTCAAAATCCTAAGAATAATGAAAATTTTAAAGTTAATGGACACCGACTCAAGCCATACCTTGAACCGATGTCAGTTGAACGAACAATCGAATTAATTCGTTTGGCTGACAATGAACCACCCAAGGATTAGGTTTGCAGTTTGGTCGAGCCAAAAACGTTAAACAAAGGCGCTAAGTGGGAGGCAACCCACTATTATGAATTTTATTGCATTTGTAGTTAATATGATATTCTCCGTTAAATGTATTTTTGGACATTTAATTTTTAATTAAATATGCTAAAATTCAAGTTTGGGGGAGAAAAGCATCTTAGTGTTGTATTTATATGTTGCTAATGATTTTAGTTTAGAGTTTTGTTAAGTTTTAGCAATACAGGAAATTCAGTAAACATAACGGAATTTAACGGAAGGGCTAAACTGTTAAACTGTTAAAAATGATGAAACAGAATCGAGAAGGACCAATTCTGCTCACCTTGCGGACGCAAGGTGTGGGGGGGAGACCTGCTGCGACCGCAAGGTCTTCGATAAATACAGTGTGTCTCGTGCGGCGCCATTACAGTCACAAGACATGGGGAATCAGCAGAATTTGAAACGCATGAACGCCTACTTGCGGATGAATCGCCTACCTTAAGTGTGGCGGTTTGACTTACGAACCGCAAGGTCCCTTTATATAAGCTGTGTCGGGCATTTAGTAGCAGAATCACTCCAGAATTATTCTCCCTCTCCTTCAAAGCAGTAGTAGCCGCCCATCTCTCTTCCAATTCCGGCGAAACTTTTGCAATTCTTAAAGAGTTCGGCTCTAATCTAGAAGATCTCCTCCCTCTTCAAACCCTTCATCTTCTACCTCTCCATCATCCTCCATCTCACTCCATTGAAGCTTGAAGAAGCTTTGAAGCAAGGAGAAGACAACATCACCATTGCCGACGCCAATCAAAACTCCGGCAAATCAACCGATCTCTAAGGCTGCAAACAAGTAATCCTAACACTCTTTTTAATTTTGAATGTCAAATTTTTGCATGCTAGGGTGTTAGATATTTTTACGTGAATATATTTGCATGCTTTAGAAAATAATTTTTAATTTTAAAATTTTGAAAATTTATTTTTAACTGTTAAATATTTAGTTTTTAAAATTGTGCTAAAAAACAAAATGTTTAGAAAACGTAGAAATACCGGTGCTTCCACCTCCCGCCCTGTTCAGGAGGAGGAACCTAATTATGACCACACCCGATTTATTTCCTACGAGGCCTCTGAAAAATATGCGGCCAAACTCTCCAAGTCCTTGGTTCCCGAGAGGATTTAAGGCTAAAGAATTTGGCCTCCGCCCTAATTCTTATCGCCAGTAGGGGGGTTGACCGATTCTCCTGACAAGGCTTTCAGCTTATTGCTCATGAAGTTCTATGCCAATGGCCAAATTGGCATAGACGGGGGTGATAGAAACTGTCTATGTTAGGGGCGTTAGTGTAGACTTTTCGTCCCAAAGCATTAACGAATACTACGACACCTCCAACTTTGCGGTTGGTGCCGATCATTTTAGCACGCACCTCCATACCCCTGTCCCTATCGAGGTGGTCAATGCGACCATCGCCTCCCCCGGTGTGTGGACCTAAAACCGCACTCCTACGGTCCACGCACTCATGGAGAGTCCTTCCTCGAACACCCGCCAAGCCTCGTGTTCAAATTTATTTGTGGTCGCCTCATGCCTCCGCCACCAACATACAAGTGATTCGGGGATGCGTCGTTTCGACTTACACCATCATGATCGTGGTTCAGATGTTGGCCGCCTCGATCAATGGCCAAATCAAGACCCTTATTAGAGGTGCCACGACGCGCTGCCCCCCGCATTCGATCACGGCCGTGTAGCGCGCCAGATGGCCTGAGCACGCGGAGGCTTAAGGCCGCCCGACCATTACTGGCCATTTTGTTTCGAGCACCAAGAATTAGGCCGAGTACGGATTCCTCATTTGGAGGAATCCGAAGAGGAGGAGGACCCACTGTAGGATCTCCAATAGGCTGAAGAGGTTTCCTTCAAGCTCAAATGACAACTCAACAGCAGCACAAATTGCACGACTCAAGAGCGGTCGCTTGAGTGGCTTAACACCGGGGGACAAAATGTCTCAAATTATTACGGGTTGCCTCCTGGCACGATCCTCGAAGTTTCATCCTCATTCGTTATTTCCGCCTCGACTCACCGTGAGTCGAGGCCCAAGTTCCATCCTCTTTCGTTAGGTGGGCCTCGCTTATTTCTTTTGATAT
>CM028380.1:45861348-45932572 GCA_013146195.2 Codonopsis lanceolata
TTTCAAGGTGTCTTCGAGATGCACTTGACAAGTTTGCTGGTGAGGAATCATTTGAGACTTTGTCACTGTAGCACGTCTGCTGGTGGCGAGTCTTCAAGGTGTCCTTTAGTGCATTTAACAAGTCTGCTGGTGACGAGTTTTACGAAGAGCCTTTTGAGACTTCAGCAAGTCTGCTGGTGCTTGTGCATATGAGGTGCTGTTCTATTCAATCATCTATGAGGAGGTTAGGACTAGACTAGGATGACCTAATCTAAGACCTATGTGTTGTCAAACAAGTTGCCACACTAATCGGTACGCAGACCTTTTAGCCACTTGTTATGACACACAGTTAATGGGAACAAACAAATCAAAATATTAGGGATATGCAACAAGATAATTTGATTATCAAGAAGCATATTCAACAATCTCCTCCTATTTGCTTGGAACCATTACAAAATGACATATACAAAGCACTTAAGCATTTTATCAAAACATAGCAATAACATGCCTACAATGAATAATCATTTTATCTCTAGGCATGCCCTATGTTGATAATTACAAGAGCGATGGCTTTGCATAATCTACTATTGCTATTAGAGAATCGATAAATCAAAGTACTAAACATGTAAAGCAATAGTAAGAAAAACAGTTTAGATCAAAATATGATCTAAAAAGTTTTGAGTTCCTTTCTTGCATAAAGATATTTATATATGAAGAATTGTTTTAGCAAGAAGGGATAGCAGAACCTTAATTGAAAATTTGTTTTGAAGACTGTTAAGGTCTGCTACTGGTACCAATTATCCTTAATTGAAAATTTGTTTTGAAGAGTATTAAGGGTATTAAGGATTGCTACTGATACCAATTGTGTTGAGGAAAAAAATGTTGAACATTTATATCAAAAATATTTGATGAAATGTTTGATTTTTCTGTTGAAAAACCATAAAATCTCTGTTGAAGGTAAGACTCAGCAGAGATGTTTTTAGTGTAAAATAATGTTTCAACAGAAGTGCCACCAAGGCTAGAACATGATTCACAAAGAATCAGTTTAGGGGAAAATTATCACATTGTGTGTGTCTTCCATTTGATTCAAGGGTGATTGGTATTTACCCTTGTAAGCAAATTCTCCTCCTAAGGTTGTGCATACTATGTCATAATTGTAACTCTCCTCCTTAACTCTCCACTATAAGTGTAACTTTCTTCCTTAATGTGAGTTAAAGTTGTAAGGCATAACTAAAACTCTCCTCCTTAATGGTTGCAAGCAAAGGAATGATTTGAAGAACAATTGCAAGCAAAGAGGATAAGGAAAAAAGAACATAAAGAAGGACAATTTTGACAAAAGTGCAAGAAAGTACTATAACATTGAATAATACATCCTAATTTGAATCTCCAAAACTACCAGTGCTAGAATCTAAGGAAGAGTTTCTATCCTGATCAAAAAAACTTCTATTGCCGAACAATTCTCGAGTGATCAATAGGTCTCCAGTAACAGAAAGGCGTTCATCCTCGTGAATTATGGAACGAATGGTGTGGTAGGAGCATAGGAAATAACTGATAATCCTAGCGTACTAGTGAATACCAGACCCATTCACTCGTCTTCAGCAACAGTCGACGATGAGAGAGAGAAGACTACTGCACCAATTGATGACATGAAAGTCGAGAACAACAATGGTGAAGTTTCGAAGTCTTCTGGTGTCGCTTCATGAGCCTGGTTCGTGAAACAGAAGACATTGACTCAGAATTTCACCAACACAGTACATGTTCAAAGGATAATTGAAAATATCCCATATACTGTAGTCATCGCGAGAATGGTAGCCAAGATGCGTGCAGCCATGATTCGTTGAGAATAGAATCATTAATGGAGTCAGGGCCAATAGAGGGAAGGTCGAAGACCCTTGACAGACTCTCGGCAATGAGGACGAGATCAGTGCCTCTAATGCGACCGTGGAGGCTCTTACCATCTCTTGTCAGTTGCATCCTTGAGTAGAATTCATCGACCAGTTGAAGGCAATAGAATTCTTCGAAATGTAAGGATGGAGACGAGTCTGTAATGGAAAAGATCTATAATCTTTACACCAACAAGATTGTCGAGGAGAAATTGTTCTCCTTGAATCGCTTCGACCAAGAATGTAGGATTGAGAACCTACTTTGGTAATGAAGGATGATTCAAGAGGAGCAATAGGCTTGGAGACGCCGTAGAAGAAGAGGCAACCATGGAGATTTTCTAAGGAAGAAAAGAAGAACCATCGATAGTAATCGTATTAATTGTCGGAATGGAAACAAAGGATAATGATGGAGAGAGATAACAAATCAAAAGATTTTTAATGAGCATATATATATTTAGTACTTTCTGAGAATATGCAGGAAGAACACACTTATCAAGAACCGTTGTTTGAATATCCACTGTAGAGCAGTAATGACTGATATCTGAAACGACGAAGAAATCATGTCAGTACTTGATTTGGAATGGACATGTTTCTTGGAAAGGCGGCGATTCATGATTGCGAAATTAAGTCACTTCTAGGGAGTATGAATTTGGACAGATTTGTGACTTAAATCGAGAATTTCAATACCAAGAAAAATAGATGAATTTTGATGACATAGGGTATTGAAAAGAAGTTGTGTTGATATCGATGAGGAAAAAAATAGTATAGCAAGTTTTGCACAAAATAAGTTTAGGAAATAGGATAGGTTTTAAAAAAAAAATTTCAAATGTTCAAATAGATAATTTATGGGGCATTCTGAATCATCTACACAATCCTCAGCAATCTCCCAAATCTATAGAATTTTGGAACATAAATAATTTCGAAAATATTTTGAAAGTATCTTTTCAAGAAAATGTTTTGCAAAACAAAGGAAGATCTTTGTGTTCTTTGTTTACCGTAAGAAACTTTCGTGTCTTTCTCGAGTCATCCACACGCTTTAGCAATCTCGAGTCTTCTAGTCATTCTAGAACAAGGAAGAAAATGTGTTTTGAAATCATTTTTTAGAAAGATTTGTGAAATATATTTTGAAATGCTATCAATATTCCTAAACGTTTATGTCAAAGATATCATTACACAAGGTTGATCAACGAGTTAAAGTCTCGAAACAATTTTGATGATCGCAGAGAGTGTGAAGAAGTGCTGATACAAGAGTGTGAACAACAGGAATGAGAGTCTACTGTTTAAGGATAACCAACAGAGTTTTGAGTCTGCTGATTGAGGATGACCAGCAGAGTTTCGAGTCTGCTGATTCAACTGATAACCTAAGGATGTGTTCAGCAGTGATGGATGTCTGCTGATATTAATGCTTGAAGATGCATGATTATCAGTTGTCTTGAACACACTTATGAGGTCAGCAATGTAATTGTTGTGATACCAATTAGTTGAAAACACTGTGTTCAAGAATGATGGAAGTCTACTGATACTGATTTTGAAATATAGGTGATCAGTAGATAAAGGTTTGTTGATATAAAGGATTAGGAATTTGAGGATTGATCAACAAAGATTAAGATATGTCGTTTTCAAGTGATAAGAGAAGCAAGGAAGTCGATAGATGAGGATCTGCTAGTTGAAGATGATTAGAAGAATTTTTGAGTTATGAAAGCGAGTTTAAGAGTCACGATAAAGAAGGATCAGCAGGGTTTGGAGTCTGCTAAAGGAAAATTGTAACTTTAGGAGTTAAGCAGACTAGAGGATTGCTGAATGAGTATGATACAACAGATATGAAAGTCTGCATATACCAATTATATAAACAATGTTTCAGCAATTTTATCCTTTTTGGAGTGCCTCGGCTTTTGGAAGGATAAACCATAGGCTTCATTGGCATAGATTAGCTAATGACCATGTTCCTCCTCAACAGAATCCCGATAGGTGAGAAGAGCATTAGAAGCGACATAGATTCAACAGTCACCTTAGTTAAAGTACTTGTATCACACAGAAGCAAGTAGCTTATACTAAGTTTTACTGAGGGTAGAGTTATAAAAGAATGTCTTATGCTTCAAGGTCAACAGCTAAGGAGATGACTAACTTTTGGGTAAGAAAGTCAATTGTTCAAGACTCAAGAAGGATGAGAGAAATTTTGAGCAGGGTTGTCTTGAACAGAGGAAACAACATGATATGATACAGAAGAAGCTGCTAGTTCCTCAGAAGGTCATCCTTCCAGCAGCAGCTATGAGGTTTGCTGCTGCGAAGTGTTTGAGACCAGAATTTTTGGGATGGAAATGAAGATTCACCAGAACATCATGGGTTAAGGTGAGATCTTCAATTTCTGGGAAAGGAGTTGCTAGGTAAGCAGTCCTTTCAAAGAAATCCATAACTAAAGTTGTCCATATTCCAACATTGGTTCTTCTGATGAGATTTCTACCAGTAATTATTGAAGTTTTTCAACCAAAATAAGGTTCTTTTAAGAATTAAAGAAACCATTTGATCTAGTTGTAATGACAGCTGTTAAAGCAAAGATTGTCATTAAACCAGGAATCAACTTAGTCTTTTAAGCACTAGAAGTTTTGATAAAAGAATTTAAAGTCTTCTGTGCTATCTGAGTCACATGTAAAAAATGGTAGATCAGATTTATAAGACTATTATTTAAAGAATAGATCCTGGGATTGTCTCATCAGAATTATTGTTTTGTTGAATAGAAAAACTCGTGGTTAAGGATTGGTTTGCTGTTGGGTTAACAGCAGAGTTATGCTTGCTATTGTGGATCCGAAATGAATACTGTAATATGAAGATCAGAATCCATAAGCAAACACAAGAGTTCATGCTATCATAAGAATGTACAAGCAAAGACAGATAGACATGAAGTAAAGTTGCTTTGAACAAGTTTTCATTTAGATCAAAATATACTCAAATACAAAGAGGATCTAAAGATTACAAGATTCAATACAACTTTCGATGACTTAACTACTCCTATTAAACAACTAATCTAAACACCTGATACATTTCTAAAGATAAAAATGTTACAAGGAGATGTCTATGAGGACAATGGACCCAGATCCGTCTAACCGGTTGGCAAACAGAATACAGGTCCAGATCAAGGGGCTCAAAGTCGAAAGAGGCAGCCAAATGGAATCTCTACATTGTGAAAAATGCAGATGTGTGATCCAGTTGCCTGCTCTTCCTTCTCTCTTCGCTAGCTCTAGAACCCAGATGATCTTCACGAGCAAGCATGACTACCTTTAGAAAGTCTGTGATTTGTGCTCATCTCTAGGGAGAATCATGTCAGCACGAGAAAATGTAGAAAGTCTACATTACTGTAAAGGGGTGGCTGACATGAGCACGATCATAGGGTTCAGGAGAGGCATGCTAAATGGTTGTTGAGGAAATTCTTCATATAAAGGAATCTCGAAACAAACCAAACAACTTTTGGGGAATAGAAAGAATAATTCCAAGTTGTTGAGAGAGAGGCTTGATCTATCGCTAAGAATTCTCCTAAGTAACATTTTGGAAGAAAGGGATTTTGTATCAGTGTCTATCATAGTGTTTGGAGATAGTTTGCAAGTGATAGAGAGGAAGGAGGGAAGTCTCTATTTATACTTGCTGAGGCAAGACTAAGGACCGGTTATAAAGGTGAACTAATAAGGCGAAGGGTCCTTTCATCTACTCACCAGAAAGTCATAAAGACTTGTGAGAGATGAGTCAATTCCTAGATATCCGTAAATTGTTCTCCTTGGAAAGCCCAAAAGAAAATTGAAAAGACAAGTCGGCTTTCTTGAGAAGATAAAAAGGTTTTTGATTTGTCAAAACAACTTTTCAGTAAGATTTGACAAAACAACTTTTCATAAACAGTTTTGAAGAAATAGTTTTTCCTTTTTAAACATTTTGTTTACCTTTACCGAGAATCTAAGGAATTTGTCATTATGCTTTAAGAAGTAGTCAATTTCGAAAAGCTTAGCCTCAACCTTTGTAGAAATTGCAAAGATACCCATGTAGTTTGCACAATGTCTACTAAGGTGGAAACTCCTATAAGTCAAGACACCGAACCGAGCTTATGGTTCATTGCATCAAGAAAGATCATCAAGAAGGAGAATTGATGTTGCAAATACACAATGCTCAAAGATAACTTTGAATAAAAGACATCAATTCAGATTGGTAATGTATATCATACTTAAAGGAAGAAAAGGAATCAAAGAACATAGTATGATAAACAATTACTCAAGTATTTATATTTGCAGAGAAAAATAGAGATGAACAGAGCATGCAAATATAAACGATGTGCAGTGAAGATTTATTCCTGAATATCTGAGAGTAGGAAAGATGAAATAGATATTAGTCATAAATCAAAGTACCCAATAAGAAGAAGATTTGACCGAGACAAAAGAGAAATCGCAATTTAGTTAGGTAGAGAGATAGTCAAAGGTAGCTAGATGATCTTGAGAAAATCTGTATTCCTGAATGAAAATCAAGAAGATCATCAGTAACACTTTGCGAGCTTTAGAAAGCTCCAAAGACAATAAAAAGATACATGAATAAGTATTTCAATCAGATCAGAAAGAAGAGGAAGGAAAGAACATGATCTTGAATATCTTAATCCTCCTGGGTCTCAGTGCATAGAGAATAAGGAGCACCGGACTTGAATGTACCTTTATTGACAATATTCAAATCAATGTAGACGCTTTCGAATGAGCCTTTAGGAATATGAGCTATTGTGTCTATAGTAGATGTTACTTAAGGAATGATTTCATTTACTTACATTTTTAGAGAATTTTTGTTCAAATTTCTTTAGTGGTCGACTACTATATTACTTTGAAATATAGACTAAGTTCTCGTAAAACTAAATATCATAAACAGAGGGATCAATCAAAGTTTCATGATATAGAGTTTTTGACTCTTAATCTTTTTCCTAAGATGAATCAGAGATCAGATAAAATTCTTTTACAGTAGTGTTGCAGAATTTTAACTAAGAAATTTTCTCTCGAGAAGGTGTTAGATTGATAACAATCGTTAGCCTTATGTCAAGAGAATTTGAATGTCAAATTCCATTATTATGAAGCATCCATCGAAGTTTTTTTTTATACATCTGAAAAAGAAATTATTCATAGTGCCAATGGATATATGTATATATCTGTCTTATGAATAAGTTCTTACAATCATCAAGGTGAAAGTATCTTTTCAAATGATTTTTGAAAACAAAGAGTATTTAGATATAAACTGGTTTTCAAAAAATTTCAATGAAATCCTTGTCAAAAGTTTTGAGAAAAATTTTGACACGCATTTGGAATGGGCTTTTGAGGATCAAACTCTCAGGTGGTTAGACCTGACATAAAGCTTGAAGAGCTTGGCTCTGATACCAATTGTTGGTCCGCAATAAAGCTCAAATAGGCTAGAGGGGGGGGGTGAATAGCCTATGATACCACATCAAAAACTTTTCTTTTGGATATGCATGAAGTATAGGTTTTAGTGGCATAGACAGTAGACTTGTCGAGCATGTCCGCCGTCGCTAAATGTAACGTAACGTAACGTAAGACTTGCTCTAGCAGAAGTTGTAAACTCTACTGGTGAACTGTCAGTAAAACAAAAGCCTGTTTAGAAAGAGTTTAAGCAGCGGAAATATTTAGGCTTAGGTTTTAAGAAGTCTTAAGTAGCCGTACACGATTATATGATCAAAACAACAACATACTTAATCCTTCTTCCAAAATGCAGGTTTTAGGAAGTCATTGAAACGTGGCTTTTCAAAAGATAAATATGTTTATTAAAAGCACATAGAGAGATAAGGATTGGAAGATGAATAATTTAAAGAACATCTGAATTTATTCAAGGATAAATTACAGATTACATTAACCTAGACTCTCTATGAAAATTTATGTGCTCATCTTCATCAATCCCCAAATCTTGTACTTAATCGTTTATAGACAACCTCTTAAGTACAAAGGACAATAGGAGACGAGATGAGAAACAGTAATGAGAAGATACTATGGTTATTCGTTCAGATAATAAATACCAGAACGAATGAGTGCAAAGCACTCGACTTCCTAAGATGATTGATTATTACACAATCAATAGCATTTGTATCGAAATACAAATCTGAAGATATGAATGTAATATAAATAGACAGCTCTTCATCTTCCTTGGGCAACATCTGGGTTCAATCTTCAAATTGATCAACGACTTGACCTTTAGCTTTAGAAATAGATTTCTTAAGCTTCAGCTAAAGGCCGAGTTCTTCAAAGAAGGATGAAGAACTCAAATCAAGAACTAGGTTCTTGACCAAGTTGAGAATCTTGACCTGATGATCTCGATCTCTTCTCTTGTAGTTCTTCCTAGCAATTCACAGAGGTGATTTGCTAAGGTCCGGGTGTAAGCTCACCGCAACCGTGATGAGATCTGAGATGCGCTGGTGAAGACGGATTCGCTGTTCGATTTCTTTCTTCTTCTCAAGTTCTTGGTGCGTATTCGCAGACTTTTTCGCCGTCGCGTTTCATCGTCACTTTGAAGAGCAGAAGAGATATCCTTTTATATTGATCGCTTTCAAGATGATCGTTGAGATTTTGAAGATAAACTTTCTATCCGTTAGAGTTGTATGTTGAAATCCACCGGATGTACGTGTTGTTCACTCGACCTCGACCGATGGATAAAGGCTTGGCCTTTAAGATCCTCGAGCCGGCCTGCCCGCCGACCGTCATTGATAGCTCTCAAAAGTGAGTCCCGACGCCCCGATCCGCTTAAATGATCTCACCCAATAAAGTAGATGCTTTTTCGTATCACATGAGAGAAAAGATTGTAGTATCAATGGTGTCGCTTCAAAGACTTTGATGTTTTCAAGCTTGGGCACTTTTTGTCTTTGTCTTGATCTGCCGTTGCCTTGACTTCAAGCACGCAAGCAGAGTAAAGTCTACCGGTATGATGTTCAAGGGTGAGTCTATCTTTGAAAGAATGACCGCCGTTTTATGTGAACATTCAAACCGCAATGCATTCGGCCGGGCTGGTCTTCAAGGTGTATTCGAGATGCACTTGACAAGTTTGCCGTGAGGAATCCTTTGAGACTTTGTCACCAGTAGACGCCTCGGCCGGTGCAAGTCTTCGTGGTGTCTCTTTAGTGCATTCAACAAGTCTGGCCGTGACGAAGTTTTACGAAGAGTTTGAGACTTCAAGAAGTCTCGTCAAAAGCTTGTGCATATGAGGTGTTATTCTGCTCAATCATCTACTGAGGATGCCTAGACAGCAACCGCTACCACCTAATTCATGGTGACTTCACGTTTTCTACCTCAACAATACGCAGAGCAGCTCGTTGAAAATGATTCTCACTACGAACCGAAAAGCCGCAGCGCGTAATCATTGCTAATTCTCACCTTTTCTACTCAACGGAGAATACCAAGGGCGACAAGGCCAAGAACAAGGACAAGACTCGCAGAAGCCACACGCCAACACTGCAGCCGAGGGTACAACCGCCTCAGGCAGGACATTATTAGAGGCGACATCCACCTCGACAAAGATTCAGGGATTCACAATTTACCCCGCTGAACACTACCCATGAGGAGATCATGTTCCATGTCGGGGACGCGTTACTGGTGCCTTACCCGCTTGTCCCTGAGCTCGCTCACACCAGGGAAAACACGAAGTATTACGATTACCATCATGGTAATGGTCACACAACTGAGGAATGCAACGTGTTGAAACGGGAAATACAAAAATTGATCAATGCAGGCAAATTGGACCGCTTCAAAAGGAATCAGGGTGCGGGTAATAATGCTAATAATGACCGACAAGGGAGACCCCCAAGAGGAAGAGGCGGCCAGGCCCCTCAAATATAAGGGGTGATCAACGTGATTCAAGAGGAGCTCCCGTCCAACACTCAGATTGGGAAGCATATATACTCTCTATCTAAAGCTGTGAACTCCCCAGCAGTGTAGCGGGCAGGGGAACCCAACATCTATTTCACTCGCAGCGAGCTAGCGAGCAGTCCTCTGGGATCTGAGCAACCGCTAGTCATCTCTTGCCTTGTGAACAACTGGCAGGTTCATAGAGTGTTGCTTGACACAGGAGCGTGCAAGGATATCATGTACTATTCCTACTTCAAAGGGTTAGAATTATCGGATACTCGGCTCAAGCCATACCTGGGAATGCTTGAAGGTTTCACCAATAATCAAATGGGTGTCAAGGGCACCATTGAACTTGAAGTCTTCATGGGGGACGAGGCATAAACCCAGACAAAGATGATCACATTCCTGGTAATCGATCTCAAATTTGCCTACAACTGCATCCTTGGCGCCTCGACCACGGCTAAGTTCGAGATGGTCACCTCTACCCCTCACCAAAAGGCCAAGTTCTATATCGAGGATGGAGTGGGTATCTTTAACAGCAAGTCGCGGGCAATGTGGGAGTATGTCCGGGATTCCCAATGAAAGAAACAGAAGCTGATCGTGGACATTCCCGAGCAAACGACCATAATCCCTGAGAAGGAGGCCACTACCAGTACTACATTAGGCCCAGTCCTCATTCAAAATATTGAGCTCGGGGAATCCTCTGGAACAGCAGTCCCTATGGAGGACGATGCTGCTGAGCACGCTCCAACACCAACGGTTTATGTGCATAGGGCCCGATGTCCTGCGGCACAAGAGATTGAGATGGATACTTTACAAGTCCGAGATGAGCCTGAATTCCAGCCACAAGGTAAGTTGTAAAAAAAGATCATCATCAATCCTTCTTACCCCAAGTAAAAAATCAAGATCGGGATGGCCATGCCTCCTGAAACTCGGGCCAAATTGATCAAGCAACTCAAGAGCAGCCTTGATGTGTTCGCTTGGACCGTTGAAGACATGTAGGGAATCAGTGAGAGGGTTGCCCGCCACGACCTGAACGTGGATCCAACTTTTTGACCCATCCAACAGCGGCCAAGGCAGTACTCCCTGGAGAAAAGTGCATTGATTGTGTCTTATTTTAATTAATTCCTTGCAAGTGCACAAGACTATTGCAGAATAGTTCGGGAAGCAAGGGTCGAACCACAGAGACAAGAAGAATACTGATGGCAAGAATATCAGTAGCAATTTAAACTAAGGGGGGTTTTTATTTGTTTTATTTAAACTAATTTATTCTACTAAAGCAGTAAACCTAATTAACTAAGCAGCAATCATAGTTGTAAAGATCTGTATGGAAGAGGGGAATCTAGGATTGGGGTTCACTTGATCTACTCTATTGCTTATTTAAATAAAGTATCATTCAATAACTTGGGTTCGTTCATGAAAGATAGATATAGATTGTCGAATCAAAGTTCAGTCTCCATCCCAAATAATTCATCCAGTCTATATCCTAAGAACAAGAACATATGGATCATATCTGTCACCTATGTCATATATATGAACCTGACCCTAACTTATCACTCTCGTGCATCGCTAGGTTCAATTTATCATGATGGTGAGCTAGTGTACGACATATGCATTTGGTCGTGCATGTATCCGCACCTCAAAGCTAGACAATAAAGGGGTTGATTAACATCATGATCAACAAGAATTGAATGAATAAAAATATATTAAGCAATAGATTCGATAAAAGTTACCTCCCGAACCCTAGATTAATGGATGGTTAGTTCATCTTTGACGATGAACCAAATGATAAGATGAAGGAATAGATGAATCAATCTTCAAAACTGTAATTACAATGCCTAAGTTATGTAATACAAACTAAAATCTATACTGGAACTGTTTCCTAATGATTTCTGGACGTCCTAGGCCTTGGCTACAGTCCTCTATTTATATTCAAGGTGTTGTAGGGGAATAGGATGTTCAATCAAGGTGAAAGACCCCGTAAGTCGGTTTCTGGGGACCTTGTGGCCGCATGGTGTTTATACCTTGCGTCCGCAAGGGTCTTGAACCATTCTTCTTTTCTGCCTACCTTGCGAGTGCAAGGCCATTTAGGCTTGCGGCCGCAAGGTGTCCAGTTTCCTTCTTTTGCATCTTTTCCCATGTTGCACTTTACACCCTTCCTCGAATTCTTTAATAAAAGCTCTATAAATCCTAGAAGATCACCTAAAACCCTGAAACTCACAATATACCTCAAAAACACATATTAGTAGCCAAAAGCCTCATGGAATTGCTATTTCTAAGTCATAAAAGTACCTAATATAGACGTATAAAATATGTCTATCATGCATCAATCAAAATGGAGGTCGATAAGCTCCTGAAAGCTGACATCATCGAGGAGATCCAATACCCGACCTGGTTGGCCAACGTGGTGATGGTCAAAAAGGCCAATGACAAATGGCGAATGTGCGTCAATTTCATGGGTCTCTACAAAGCTTGCCCGAAGGACTGTTACCCGCTATCACGGATTGATGTGCTCGTCGATGCCATAGACGGTTTTGAGATGCTCATCTTCTTAGATGCGTACTTAGGGTACTACCAAGTAAAGATGAATGAGGAAGATAAAGCAAAAATAGCTTCCCGAGTAGGTGGGGGCTTATGCTGCTACAAAATGATGCCCTTCGGGCTGAAAAATACAATGGCCACTTATCAACGCATGGTTAACAAGGTCTTTGGCTCCCAACTCGTTAGAAACATGGAGGCTTACATTAATGACATGGTCATTAAAACTAAAAGCTGCGACCACACTCTGGACCTAGAAGAAACGTTTGCCAATCTACGTAAACATAACATGAATCTGAATCCGATCAAATGCATGTTTAGAGTCCGAGCAGGAAAGTTTCTCGAGTTCATGGTCAATCAAAGAGGGATAAAGGCAAACCCGGAGAAGATCCATGCCTTGATCAAGATGGCGCAGCCTTATTGCATCAAACACATCCAGCGACTAAACGGCAGGATCATCGCCCTTCGCTTCATTTCTCGGCCAGAAGAAAAATGCCTTCCATTCTTCAAAGTCTTGCGCGGCAACAAAGGGTTCGAATGTAATGAAGAATGTGCCAAAGCCCTCGAGCAGCTCAGGGAATATCTTGGCAAACCGCCCCTCCTTAGCAGCCCCGTACCCGGGGAACCCTTATATGTGTATCTAGCGGCCACAGACCAGGCGGTGGCCGTTGTTTTAGTTAGGGAAGAGGTAGGAATTCAAAAACCTGTGTATTATGTATCAAAGGCCCTCAGTCCTGTTAAGGGTCGTAATTTTAATGTAGAAAAATTAGCTTACTCCCTTGTTGATGTGTTAAAAATTATTTTACAAGTGCACAAGACTATTGTAGAATAATGGTAGCAAGGGTCGAACCACAGAGAGAACAAAACTTAAAAGGATTTTAATCTAAAACTAATTAAATGCAATTAAATAAGAAAGGGGTTTTGTTTTGAAATAATTTAAACTATTAAATTCAACTATTTAAAATAATCAAGAAAAAAAAATAATAATCAAGAAATAACTAAGTGCAATAAACATAATTAAATCGAAAGTTTTTGGATAAGAGGGATCTAGGAATTGGGATTCACTTGTATCGCCTTTTATGTGTATCGGTCTTAAATATCTATCAATCACGGGTTCGTTCACTAGGGTAAATGATTGGGACTTAATGGGCGAGATTTGCAACCCTTACTACTCCGCTTTGGCTGTGCTTTCTTGATCCGTCCACACAGTAATTAAGAGTCCATTAAGTACTCTAAGAACTAAAGTGATTAGGAGTTCAATCTGTACTCCCAACACAATGCGAACCTAGATCTAACGTTAGCCCGATCAGGAAATGAGAGAGATCTATTTATCAATTATGTTGGCCAATGTATACTTCGCGCACAAATCATTCGACTAATTATACCCATGAGCCTACACATTCACTAACGCAGCCATTATGCTATAACTTCAATGCTGTACACACCCTAATTTCGTACCTCTGATAAGTAATCTTGACATGAGATATCAAGACCTGTTAAACACTAACAAATGTCAAGTTACAGGGTTTAGATTGCAAAAAATGCAAAAGAAATGAAAGGATGCATGAATAGTGAATTACAGGGGGCCAAAGTGTTAGAAATCAGAAAAAAGGGAGCTAGCGCCACCATGAATAGTACACTGGCGCCGCCAACATGGAAAATGGGAGCCGCGCCCACTTCTTAGGGGTTCGGCGCCCAAACACTATTTGAGCTCTTTCGATTTGAGAATTTGTACAATTCTCTCAGCGCACGGTACAAGCCGATGAAGCTCAGAAAGGAAATCTTAATGACGAAGGAATCCCTCCTTCGACCTATAAATAAAGGTGCTGGCTTCAGAATTTGGGACGGAGAAATTTTCACACAGTTCACTTCATTGCACACACCGCTTACATTTTACGCTGAGCGATCGTCCTGACAGTTCCCCTCCTCCAAAAAGCCTCGAAGCTCCGTCAAATCTCCCCCAAACACAAAACCAACCGGTCAAAGTGAACCTTAGCCTCCCCGCTAGGTTTCCACCTTATTTCCTCGACCCAAAAATCCAAAAAAAGTTGCTGCGCAGAGTAAAAAGCCAAATCGTTAGAAAGCAGCGGTTGCTCGCCCGATTCCGCCAACAACAAGCGATAGCAAAATTGCTCCGCCCGTTGTGGTGCTCGAAACAACCTTAAGTAGTCACCTTGCCCAAAACGCAAGAAGAAAAAGACTCCTCTCACGAAGGGCGAGTGAGCACACCAACGCTCTTAAAGGTGAGCCTTTAAGAGTTTATTTCATAAAAAACTATTTTCCATCCGGCCCAATGTAAAAATATAAGTTGTTATGCTGCCCAGATTTATTTAGAAAATAACATTAAAAAGAGCCATTATTATGACCAAATAGTTTTAAGTATATTTGTAATTACTGGAAGGAGGCGGCTGCAAGTCCGTAAATAATGTAGATATGGATATATTTATTTTTTTAATGCTTTATTTATTTACTAGATAAATATAACAAAAAACATACTTTAGTCAAAAACTGTTTTTGAGACCAAAAGGGCGAGTTGGGTGCCTAGCACCTTCCCAACTCGTAACTTAGCCTCTGAACCTGTTTTTTGTATTCTCTAGTTTTATTTTTGGTTTTTTCTTTTTTTTCTCCTTAAAATAAAGATAGCGATTCTGTCAAAACATTTTGGATCACAGTGAGGCCTCGCAACATCCTTTCTTGCAATTTTCCGTTTTCCCCTAAACAAGGGAAAATATGAATGAAAGGGTGATGCATTCCTATATCCTGGTATCCCCTAAAAAATGGATAACTTGATATATAAAACCAAAAGCACTCATAGTGATCAGAAATAGGCCTTAAGGCAATTTTCATAAAGTCCATAGTAGGGCCCGCAACATCCTTTCTTACACTTTCCATTTTCCACTAAACAAGGGAAGATGTGAATAAAAGGGTGATGCTTTCCTGCATCCTGTTATCCCCTAAAAAAGGGATAACCTGATACAGAAAACCTAAAGCTCCCATAACGGACCAAAAAATTACGGAAGTGACCGAGGCGTATTCAACGCGTATCTTGACATCACCCTTTCCGCATTTTTAATTTCGTCTTCTCCTAGACAAGGGAGGGTGGAATGGAAAGTGTGGTGTCCGCTCCGCATGTCGTGCACCCCTAGAAAAGGGCGTGCGGGGTGCGATCCGGGGCACCCACAGTGGCGACTCTGTTGGGAAGATCGTTTTTATTTTAAATAAAAATGGATGGCTAGATTCAGTAACCAAAACTTTTTTTTTTCTGGCTAAAGTATGCTTTTTATTTTCTTTAAGCATTTGAATATTTGCGTTCCTATACATCCATGTATATATTTGTGGATATGATCCTCCATCTTGCAGCAGTTTTGTTCCAATCACCATTACATGAATATTTAAAAATATGTATTTTCCAAAAAAACAAAAATAATAATAAAATAGATTTCCGGGCAGCATAACAAGAAGGTTGAGGCATTATTTTTGCCATCGCTTTATTTCTGCTTTATATTTTTATTTTTGCGCGCTTTATTTTTATCGCACAAAATATGTACATTTTATTTCATTATGTCATTTTATTTCGGAGACTAGGACAAATTTGTAATTAATAAGAATAGATAGATTCCCCATTTTTTTTTCTATTTCTTGATGTGATTGGTTGCTTGCTCATGCTCAAACTAAAAAAGCCGAGAAAATCAACAAATAGCAGCAAGACATACCATATCTGTTTTATTTTCTGCTCTATATCTGAAAAAAGGAAAAAAGAATTTACTGCTTTTTAGATGCCGCACACACGCGCACGCACGTAGAAATATTCCGAACATGGCCAGTCTACCCCCTGCATCAGCCAACGTTAATTGCATATAGATTCTCAGGACACTTCATGGACTGACCGGTTTTTGCATCTCTGAATCATTGGTCAGCCCCTGTGAAAAAAAAAGAGAGATAAAAAAAAAATTAAGCAAGAAAAAAAATCAAGCAAAATCGAAAAAAAAATGAATAAAAAATGCAAAGGTTATGAATAAATGCACAGGGACGGATTGATTATTTTCTGATGCTCGACTTAAACCATTTTGAATGGTGGATCCCAGAAAGAGTATATGCCCTTCACCTGAGATCAGTCCAATCTTGGGGAGTCGAAAGGCAGGTGGATTTTGAGGATCCTATACTCTGGAGAAAGAATCCACTATTTCCGGAATAGTCCTGAGACTGTCAAAATAAAGCGGGTGCTTATCCGGTCAATTGTAGGAAAAATAAATGATAATAAAATACTAATAAAGGCACACTGTACTCCAAGCCCAGAAAGCCTTCAGCCAACCCCTTCTGATACCTTCAGACCCTTTTCTTCAGAAACTTGGCCCGAATTTGGAAAGGCATAGTATTGGTCGGTTGATACGGGATACAGGCACAAACGTCATATCAGAAAAAGGTAAAATCAGTGTAGAAGATACAGATTTGGGCAGAATGACAGCCGAAAATGAACAGTCTACAGCGAGTACTGATATAGGGGCTCCCGGGTTCGCTCCTAGTCCAGTCATCCAGCAATGGTTAGATCAAAAGCTGGATGCACAGAATGATCATTTGCTGATCCAAATGGCAAAACTTGTACAATGTTTAAAACCCAGTGGTGAGGGAACCTCTTTCCCTGCAGCTCCTCAAGAAGCATCTACTACTCATGCTCCTCTAAACCCAAACCCTCAGCCAAATACTAACCTTCCACCAACCGCCAGCGCCCTAGTCACCAATTTCTCACCAAATACTTATTACCAAAATTTTAACCCTTTCTCACCATACCCACCATACCCTTTCCCAAGCACCAATACTCCCTAGAATCCAAATGACCTTCATTTTCCCATTGCCAATCCATCCCAAAACAACTCATATATGGACCCTAGAAATTATACCCAGCCGGGACAAGTGACGACCTATCTACCTCCTAATGATCCTGGCCGCCAAACCGAAACCACCAATAATCCACCTGCCCAAAATCCTACCCAAAATCTTTACCAAATACCACAGCTAGGAATGAACCCACCGCTCCCAATCCTTCAAACATATACCAAAACCCAGCACCTCCTCCCACAAAATTAGAGGCAGATATGGAGAACCTAAAAAATATGATGCACAAATTCTTGAACAGAAGGGAATTTTCTACGCAGGCATTAACGCTGCAACCTTCAGCCATACTACCCTCAAAATTCAAAATGCCTGACGTAGAAAAATTTGATGGGACTGGATGCCCTATCTCTCACCTAAAATCCTATTCTACCAGCATGCAGTCAAGAGGGGCTAGCTTTGAAGTTATGGCTTCCAATTTCCATCTTACCTTGATAGGGGCTGCCAAGCAATGGATAATGCTAGCAAACAATAGCACCATGGGTACTTGGGACCAAATAGCCGAAGGGTTCCTGTACAGGTAAAAAGACAATACTACCTCTTAAAACAAAATAGACCTTTTGGCTACTGATATGTGTTTTTAGTGAGTTTTGTGAGTTACGGGGTTTTTAGTGAAAATATGCAAAACACAAGGGTTTTATATGCAAATTCCAAGAAGGGTCCAAGATGAAAAATGAAGAAGAAACGAAGGAAGTCCAAACTGAAGACCTTGTGGTCGCAAGGTGTTTCAGACCTTGCCCCCGCAAGGTGGACAGTAAGCTCAAGAATCAAAAGCCCGTTGCGGACGCAAGGTACCCAACACCTTGCGACCGCAGGGTGGTCAGAATGCGATAATGTCGTATTTTCACAAGAGATTCGATTGCAATAAAACTTCGTGGTATAAATAGGAACTGGTTGCCAAAGCCTAATGGAGAGAAAAACGGCTGGAAACAGTTTAGTATAGCTTTAGAGTAGATTTTAGGTTGTATAACATATTTAGATTGTGTAATTACAAGTATTGAAGATCAAATCATGTTTCCGTTCATCTCCAGGTGTCGTTCATTGTCTATGATGAACTAAATCATCCATAATCTAGGAGGTGGGAGGTAACTTGTATCAAATTTATGTTTTAATTCATATTTATGTTCAATCAATTCTTGTTGATTGTGGTGATTATCAATCCCTATATTATTTCGCTTTGAACAAATGAATGTAATCGCAAATAATAAAGGCCTAGAGGTGCGGATAACTGCATGACCAATGTGCATATGTCGTACACTGGCTCGCCATCACAATAAATTGGACCTATCGATGCACGAGAGTGATAAGTTAGGACCAGGTTCATACATGATTTAGGTGGCAGATAAATCATATGTTCTTGTGCTTAGGATATAGAATGGATGAATGTTGCGGGGATGGAGGCTGAACCAATAGTTCAATAGACTATATCTATCTTTTGTGAACGAACCCAAGAAATTGAATGATGATTATTGTGAATTAAATATAAAGGAGATACAAGTGAAACCCGAATCCTAGATTGCCACCTACCATAAGATCTTCATAACTGTAATTACTGCTAATTTGTTAAACACCTAAATATTAATAGTAGATTAGAATAAAATAATTTTAACCCACCCCTTAGATTAATAATTTGCTGTCAATAAATTGTACTGTTCGTGATCTCTTGTCTCTGTGGGTTCGACCCTTGCTTCCAATACTATTCTATAATAGTCTTGTCCACTTGTAAGGAAAATTTTAAAATAAGACATCGATCAAGTTTTTGGCGCCGTTGCCGGGGACAAGTTAGTTCACGTAGTTAGTTTGTTGGTAGCGTAATTTTTAGTTTATTTTAATTTTCAGTTTTTATAAAAATAAAAATACAAAAAGATTTTATTTTATTTTAATAGTTAGTTGTTTTTTTTTAAACTGCTTTAATTTATTTTATGCACGGTCGTAGATCTTTGAATCCTAAATTGGTAGAATTGAATCAAGATATAAATAATATTAAAAAGAATCAAGAAGATCTTGAAAGTCTAGCTTCACAGTCTGATAATCAAGAACAATTGAATCAAGAGGATCCTCTGGTTGATCCTACAATGGAAGATAATAATAATCGAAATCCTGAAAATCCAGTTAATCCAGTTAACATGAATCAAAGAGAAGAAGAACCTGCAAGAAGAAATATGGAAGTGGTGGTAAATCAAAGAACTATTAATGACTTCAGTAGACCTTCATTAAATGTAGTAACATCATGTTTAGTCTTACCAGATGCCGTAAGGAATTTCGAACTAAAAGACCATTATTTTAATATGATACCTTCTTTTCATGGAATGCCTCATGAAGATCCTGTCAGTTTCTTAAAAGATTATGAATACATGATGAGTACTTTTCCTTTAGGAGGGTTAACTGAAGACCAAGTTAAAATGAAATATTTTCCCAGTGCATTAAAAGAACTGGCAAAGCGATGGTTTATGAATTTAACAACTAGTAGTGCTTATACTTGGGCTCAATTATATGATTTGTTTATGAGTAAATATTATAAGCATGGATCTCTCACTGAATATAGAAAACAAATCATGTCATTCCAAAATGAACCAGGTGAAACATTCCATGAGTCTTGGGATAGATTTAAAAATCTGCTCATTATGTGTCCTCATCATAATTTGGCTCAACATGTGTTAGTACTTCAATTTTATCATGGTCTTTCGCCAAGCTTACAAACTATGGTTGATAGTGCAGCTGGTGGTTCTATTAATAGAATGACACCAGAAGCATTAGATGAATTATATGAGATGTTAAGTATTAATTCTCAACAGAAAAGTGCTAGAGGTAAAAATCGAAGTCTATACCAAATTCAAGAAAAATCAGATACACAAGCTCAATTTGAAAACTGGCAAATTCAAGAAGCATGTGCTTTATGTGGATTATATTCCCATGCTACTAATTTTTGTCCATCAAGTGCTATGTATGCTAAACAGGCTAATGCTATGAATATGTTCCCTCAAAGGCCAAGGAATGATCCCTACTCAAACACATATAATCCTGGTTGGAGGAATCATCCTAACTTTTCTTGGGGAGGAAATAAGCCTTTACAACCTCAACAATTCCAGCCTCAACCACCTCAACCTCCACAATTTCCAAATCAGAATCAATTGAGAATTGAAGAAGTTCCTAAACATGATGGAACAAACAAAAGTCAAGCAGCATTGATGAAATATATGCTTGAAGAAATTGAAAATTTAAAGAAGCACATTGTGACTTCTGAAGCCTAGAAAAGAGAAGAAGGGAAGTTCCCTAGTCAAACCAAGCAAGCAAAGTCAATCACCGTCTTGCTAAGCGGTAAGGTAATTGGTGAAGAGGTAAGTGACCCTGTTCATTCTTCTAATATGCCTGATACAGTAGAGAATTCTGAAAAAGAAGTCGAAAAGGACAATAAGAGTAAAGAGAATAATGAAACAGTCAGTCAAGAAGTAGAAGTAGAAGTTCCAAATAAGGAAAAAGAAAAAGAAGTTCAAAATAAAGAGGTTGAAGTAGAAATAGAAAAAGAATTAGAACCAGAAGAAGAGGAACCATATGTGGCTCCACCACCATATGTTCCTCCAATTCTGTTCCCAAGAAGACTTATGAAAAACCGAATGGACAAACAATTTTCAGAAATTTATAATATGTTATCCAAGGTGAATGTTAATCTTCCTTTGCTTAACGTTATTAAAAATATTCCAGCTTATGCAAAGATTTTTCAAAGATCTTCACTTTAAGAAACACAAGTTTGAAAACAATGAAAAAATTATTGTTTCTGAAAATGTAAGTTCAGTTTTACAACCCGAATTACCCCCTAAGTTGAAAGACCCTGGTAGCTTTATTATCCAAGTTTCCTTGGGAAGCTCTAAAAAGATGAAAGCCATGCTAGATCTAGGAGCAAGTATTAATTTGATGCCTTTTGCGGTCTATAAACAATTAGGGTTAGAAGAACTAAAACCCACTAGTATGCAATTACAATTAGCTAATCGTTCAGTCAAATACCCCTTGGGTATAGTGGAAGACATCCTAGTTCAGGTTGATAAACTAATTATTCCAGTCGACTTTGTGGTTCTAGAGATGGAAAGGAAGATTTGCACAAATAATGAAGTTCCTATATTGTTAGGCAGGCCTTTTATGGCTACTGCCAATACAATGATCAATGTCAAAAATGGTAAACTCACAATGTCAGTCCTAGGTGAAACTGTTGAAATCTCTGTTTATGATGCCATGAATAGACCTAGTGACATAAATGCATGTTTTTCTATAGATGAAATCGAAAAATTATCAACTGAAACTTTTGAAAAAGAAAATGAAGATGAAGACTATGAGAGAGATGTATTTATAGTTTATGATGATAGTCCTATCCCTCCCATAAAAACTGACATTGATGAGATAGAAAGAGAAATAGAAGAGGAAGAAAGACAAGAAAGAGAGAAGTTAGAAGCTCTTAAAAATAAAGATAAAGAAAACATAGAGAAAGAATAAAAATCAGAAAATAAGTCTGATAAGATGGAAAAAGTAGAAGAAGAAAATAATGAAATTAAAGATGATGAAGTAGAAATCCTAAAATCTCTTTTTGAAGAAATTGAGATAGAGGAAGTTAAAGGAAGATGTTAAACAAGAAGATGTTGAAGAGGAGGAGGTTAAAATAGAAGAAACAATTAAAGCAGAAAATTCTAAATTTATGCCATCTGTTAAATCTTCTCCAGTTGAAGAATTAAAGCCGTTACCACCCCACCTAAAATATGCATTTTTATGGAAGGTAAAACTTTGCCTGTTATTATAGCAGCTGATTTAACTGAAGAACAAGAAGCTAGTTTGTTGAAAGTTTTATGGACACATAGAGAAGCTATAGGATGGTCCCTAGCTGACTTAAAAGGTATTAGTCCATCTATGTGCATGCATAAAATACACCTTGAAGAAGGTAGTAAACCTTCAAGAGAAAAACAAAGAAGACTTAACCCACACATGGAAGAAGCCGTAAGAAAAGAAGTTCTTAAGCTTCTAGATGCGGGCATAATTTACCCTATATCAGATAGTAAATGGGTTAGTCCTGCTCAAGTAGTTCCTAAAATATCAGGAATTACATTTGTTAAAAATGAAAATGATGAATTAGTCCATACAAGAACAATAAATGGTTATAGAATGTGCATTGATTTGCGATAATTAAATGCGGCAACTAGGAAAGACCACTTTCCTTTTCCATTTATTGACCAAATCCTTGAAAGACTAGCCGGTCACGAATACTATTGTTTCCTTGATGGTTTTTCTGGTTACAATTAGATCCCTGTAGCACCCGAAGACCAAGAGAAAACAACTTTTACATGTCCTTTTGGTACTTTTGCTTTTAGGAGAATGCCCTTTGGATTATGTAATGCACCAGCCACCTTTCAAAGATGCATGATTTCTATATTCTCAGATTTAGTTGAAAGATGTGTTGAAGTTTTCATGGACGATTTTTCGCTTTTGGAAATTCTTTCATCTCTTACATCGGAAAAGATGTGTGTCAAATTTAACTTTGTCAAACATGGTCATTTCATGGTTGTCAAACATGTTGTGTCAAATAAAGGCATTGAAGTTGATAAAGCAAAAATTGAAGTTATTTCACAACTACCCCCTCCAACTTCTGTTAAAGGTGTTAGATGTTTTTTAGGGCATGCTGGATTTTATAGAAGATTCATAAAAGATTTTTCCAAAATCTGTAAGCCTCTATGTAACTTGTTAGCAAAAGATACATAATTTGTTTTTGATAAAGAATGCTTAGATGCATTTAATTTATTGAAAGAAAAATTAACTACTGCCCCTATTTTATCCGACCATGATTGGTCTCTTCCTTTTGAAATCATGTGTGATGCATCAGATTTTGCAATTGGAGCCGTGTTAGGACAAAGGGTAGATAGAAAACCTCATGTGATCCATTATGCTAGTAGAACTCTAAATGATGCACAACTAAATTACACAACAACAGAAAAAGAGTTTTTGGCAGTTGTGTATGCTTTAGAAAAATTTAGATCATATCTGTTAGGATCAAAAGTGATAATATTTTATGATCATTCTGCATTAAAATATTTATTAAGTAAAAAAGATGCTAAGCCTAGACTAATTAGGTGGATGTTATTGTTGCAAGAATTTGACATCACAATCAAAGACAAAAAGGGAACTGAAAATGTCGTAGCCGACCATTTGTCTAGATTAGAATTTTCGCCCTTACTTGAACGTCAATTTCTTGATGATCCAATTCCCATAAATGAAGATTTTCCTGATGAGCAACTGTTAGCAATTAAAGATTCAGACCCTTGGTATGCTGATTTTGTCAATTATTATGTGTCTGACATCATAAATCCTGATTTTGATCATTATGAAAAGAAGAAATTTTTGGTTGAAACGAAAAATTATCTTTGGAAAGCACCTCATTTATATAAAATATGTTCAGACTCTTTAATAAGGAGATGTATTCCAGAAAAAGACTAACAAAGTATTATGGAATTCTACGATGAATATTCTTGTGGAGGTCATTTTAGTGAAAACAAAACAGCTAGAAAAATTTTACAATCTGGGTTATATTGGCTAACTGTTTTTAGAGATTGTGAACTATTTTATAAAACATGTGATAAGTGTCAAAGAACTGGTGGAATAGGAAAGAGAAACGAAATGCCCTTGCATATCAATATGGTTGTTGAAATCTTTGATGTTTGGGGCATTGATTTCATGGGTCCTTTTCCAGTGTCAAATAATTGTGAGTATATTTTGGTAGCAGTTGACTATGTGTCTAAGTGGATTGAAGCCATAGCAACTAAGACAAATGATGGTAAAACAATGGTTAAATTTGTAGAAGATCTGTTTGCTAGATATGGAGTACCTAAGGCCATAATAAATGACCAAGGGACTCACTTTACCAATACATTATTGAATAATGTTCTTAAGAAACATGGTGTAACTCACAAGTTAGCTACACCATATCATCCTCAAACATCTGGCCAAGTAGAGGTTAGTAATAGACAAATTAAAGCATTATTGGAAAAGACTGTTAGGCCTAATCGTAAAGATTGGGAATCTAAACTTAAGGATGCTTTATGGGCATACGGAACTGCTTTTAAAACCCCAATAGGAATGAGTCCATATAGAATGGTATATGGCAAAGCATGCCATTTACCAGTTGAAATTGAGCATAAAGCTTATTGGGCTGTTAAAGAATTAAATTTAGATTTAACCTTGGCTGGTGAGGAAAGATTGTTTCAATTGAATGAATTAGAAGAACATAGGCTAAATTCATATGAGAATGCCAAAACATATAAAGAGAAGACCAAGAAATATCATGACATGGGGTTAGCCAATAAGATGTTTAGACCAGGATTGAAAGTTCTGCTTTTTAATTCCAGACTTCGGTTATTCCCTGGAAAGTTGAAATCTAAATGGTCTGGTCCTTTTATAATTGTACGAATTTATCCTCATGGAGCTGTTGATATACAAAATCCAAAGAATAATGAAAATTTTAAAGTTAATGGACACCGACTCAAGCCATACCTTGAGCCGATGTCAGTTGAACGAACAATTGAATTGATTCGTTTGGCTGACAATGAACCACCCAAGGATTAGGTTTGCAGTTTGGTCGAGCCAAAGACATTAAACAAAGGCGCTAAGTGGGAGGCAACCCACTATTATGAATTTTATTGCTTTTGTAGTTAATTTAAATATGCTATTCTCCGTTAAATGTAATTTTTGGACATTTAATTTTTAAATTAAATATGCCAAAATTCAAGTTTGGGGAGAAAAGCATCTTAATGTTGTATTTATATGTTGCTAATAATTGTAGTTTGGAGTTTTTTAAGTTTTACAATGCAATACAGAAAGTTAAGAAACATAACGGAACATAACGGAAGGGCTTAACCGCTAAATTGCTGAAAAGGATGAAAAGAAATCATATGGAGAAGGACCACGCCCACCTTGCGGACGCAAGGTGTGGAGACCTTCGACCGCAAGGTCCTGCAGGTATCGTGAAAAGACATGGGGAATCGCCAGAATGAAACGCATGAACGCCCACCTTGCGCGCAGGTGTGCGACGACCGCAAGGTGCCTTTATATAAACCATAGCCGGGCATTTAGTAGCGTAATCACCGTAATATCTACTCCTTCTTTCCTTCAAAGCAAGCCGCCTCTCTCTTCCAAATCCGGCGAAACTTTTGCAATTCTTAATTCGGCTCAAATCTCAAAGATCTTCTCCTCCTTCAAACCCTTCATCTTCCACCTCTCCATCATCCTTCCATTTCACTCCATTGAAGCTTGAAGAAGCTTTGAAGCAAGGAGAAGACAACATCACCATTGCCGACGCCAATCAAAACTCCGGCAAATCAACTCTCTAAGGCCGCAAACTAGTAATTCTAACTCTCCTCTTTAATTTTTAATGTCAAATTTTTGCATGCTAGGGTGTTAGATAATTTTTACGTGATAATATATTTGCATGCTTTAGAAAATAATTTTTAATTTTAAAATTTTGAAAATTTATTTTTAACTGTTAAATATTTAGTTTTTAAAATTGTGCTAAAAAACAAAATGTTTAGAAAACGTAGAAATACCGGTGCTTCTTCCTCCCGCCTGCTCAGAGGAGGAACCAATTATGACCACCGCCGATTTATCTCCTACGAGGCCTCTGAAAAATATGCGGCCAAACTCTCCAAGTCCTTGGTTCCCGAGAGGGGATTTAAGGCTAAAGAATTTGGCCTCCGTCCTAACTTTACTGCCGTAGGTGGGGGTTATTGACCGACTCTCCGGACAAGGCGTGCCTATTGTCCGCGAGTTCTATGCCAATGGCCGCATTGGCATAGATGGGGTGATAGAACTTAATGTTAGGGGCGTTAGTGTAGACTTTTCGTCCCAAAGCATTAACGAATACTACGACACCTCCAACTTTGCGGTTGGTGCCGATCATTTTAGCACGCACCTCCATACCCCTGTCCCTATCGAGGTGGTCAATGCGACCATCGCCCTCCCTGGTGTTGTGTGGACCCAAAACCGTAATCTACCCTACGGTCCACGCACCATGGAGGAGTCCTTCCGAACACGGCCAAGCCCGCCCGTGTTCAAATTTATTTGTGGTCGCTCATGCCTTCCAGCCACCAACATACGGTGACTTGGGATAAGTTCCCGACTCTACACCATTATGACTGGTGGGTCTGTTGATGTTGGCCGCCTGATCAACGGCCAAATTAAGACCCTTATTAGAGGTGCCACGAATGCGGGGTTCGCGTTCCCGCATTTGATCACCGGGTTGTGTAGGGGGCAGGCGTGAGATGGCCCAGGCACGCGGAGAGGCTTAAGGCTGGCCCGACCATTACTAGGGCCATTTTGTTTGAGCACCAGCAACAGCCGAGAGTACGGATTCCTCACGGGGAGGAATCCGAAGAGGAGGAGGAGGACCCACTCGTAGGGATCTCCAATAGGCTAGAAGAGGTTTCCCTTGAAGCTCAAATGACAACTCAACAGTTGGCACAAATTCGTGCCGACCAAGAGCGGCTGTTTGAGTGGTTTAACACCGTGGGACAAAATGTCTCAAATTATTATGGGTTGCCTCCTGGCACGATCCCCGAGTTTCATCCTCATTCGTTATTTCCGCCCGACTCACCGTGAGTCGAGGCCCAAGTTCCATCCTCTTTCGTTAGGTGGGCCTGCTATTTCCTTTTGATATTTGTCCGTCCCCATCAATCCTCTCGTATGTTCCTCAATTTTGAGGACAAAATAAAAATTAAGTTTGGGGGGGGGGATTCTAAGCCCAGAATCTTAGCAGGTCCTAGCCTAAGGAGGAATGGAGTTGGGCAACGTTTTTAGGGTGAAGAGAATTTTCTTTTCTTGATGACCATTTAACTCTTCACCCGCTTTTCCTGTTTTTAATTTTTCTTATTTTTGGAGATGTTGCTGTGACTAGAATACTATAATAGTAAGGACCTTCATGTACCTATCAAAAGAGTCATCGTTATCTCATCTCAAATTTTCTAAAAAAAAAAAAAATTTAAATCAAAATCAAAATCAAAATCAAAAAATAAAATAAAATAAAATATTTCAAAATTTTCATCCTCTAGTTTTAGGTGTGGTAATGCTAGTCGTAGTCGATGAGGAGTTAATGCAATGAACCGCATAGCTAGTCCGTAGATCCCTCTGGAATTTACTTGATTTTGCGAAACTTTTACTTTTCTCCAAATTATTCATGCACCCACACCAGTCATAATATATGGATTGATTAGAATATTTTTATATAGTTTATAGCACCTACTTCATTACAACTAGATATGCACAAGAATATGATGCATAGCCATTCAAACATGATTGCATGATTGTTGTATTAAAATTGTGACTTAGGGTCAATTGCATGATAGTTAGATCCCTTGGATTTTTCTCATTTATATATCTCAAGCACACTTTCGAACCGTGTCTGCATGTTAGTCTCAATTGTCCCTACCATCTGTCTTAGCGAATGCTTATGTGAAATCCAGTGATGCTAAACATTCAACCCCACAATTCCCATAGTTGATATGATATTTTGTGTGTTTTACTTGCTTAAAAAAAAAAAAAAAACTATATGAGCATTTGGCATTAAGAAATGACTTAGGCCATCTTTGGATCGTTAGAGCCTAAATATTCCCTGACCTATACTAAAAATATCCCTAGTGTCTCCGTTGAGCCTTATTTTAAAAAAAGAATGGAGTGTGCTAAGCACACTATTTAAACCCCCATTCGACATCGTTTCTATTACCCACATTAATGTAACCCTAAAAGCCTATACACTTTTAGCCTACCCTTTGAGAGAGTAGGATGTGGGTGGGGAAATTGATTTTTGAGGACCATTCCTTTCAGTTAGACTATTTTTCTGAAGACTTCTTCTCTTCGTCGTCGAAAAAAAAATAATAAAAGAAAAAAGAAAAGAAAAGAAAAAAAAATATATGTATCGACGAAAAAATGAAACGGAAGAAGAAGAGTGCAAAAAGATTCAAATGGAAGCATAGCTTTCAGAAGAAAATATGTAAGAAAAATTATTGCCGAAAAGAATGATGTGATATTTTTAGAAGTATTTATTGCCCAAAACAAGTTTGGGGGGGGGGGAAAGAAGAAAAGTGAAAAGTAACTAAAAGAACCCCCTACTTGTGGTCTTTGCAGGTCCTAGCCTAAATAGGGAAAACTTCCTTTTGCTTGGAAGTATGAGGGATAAAGGGTAGTCTTACTCTCTCACTTTGAATTCCGATCCCTTTCCATCAAATCCCCCATCACCTTGGCCTTACATTACAAGCTAAATAAAGACCTAATGATCTTCTTGCCAATGCTTGTGCTGTTTTAACTGTCAAGTGAGTCATATGAAATTGATCAAATACGTCATGCTCATTATTATTCGCCTTAAAGCTCACTGTGTTAGCATAATCTTAGCTATTACAAGTCATTGGGATAGGAGAGCATTGTATGACATACATAGAAGTGCATGGGATGGATGTATAAGTCTTTGAAATCCTTGGGACCTTTCTTTCTGTAATTGACCGGGTTTGGATGGTAGATCTCATAATTCTTAATGCATGATATTCTATTAAACCTTGATTTTCATATGAATGTGGTGTTTAGCTTAATAAAACTGTTTTAGTTAAGATATTTTTTTAAGACTGGTGATCACACACACACGGAGAAAATTAGAAGTAGTAGTAGTCTTAAGAAAAGATTAGTTGGTTTTATGTGACTAAGCCTGCATATATGTGGTGAGCATCGAACTGAGACATAGGTGCACGTTGGTGTTGCACTAGAATCAATATCTAGGAGAAGGGGACCTCCTGAGTTTTCTTGCCAGGGACTATGAGGTCTAAAGAGTGATTCTGTACTCTGTACGCCATTTGGTAATGGAACGTTGCTTGGAACGTGTTTACCTGGGAAGTACCACCAATTTGAATCTGGGCTTTTAAGGCTGTGAGTAACGAAGGATCGTTGAGAGGCATGTTGAAGTTTGGATAGAACATAGCAAAAATTGTTCCTGCATTTAGGGTTGTTTGAATTGTACCAATACAAGCGTGTTGATACTCAACAAACCTTGTATCTACCAGAGCAATTCTTGAGAAGGCTGGGAGTCCTTTGCGACCATGGAAAGTAAGGGCTAGTCTCACGACACCAAAGTGGATATGGGTATATCCTTGGGAGAGACACTGTCTGGGAAGGTCGGCTGGAAGGGACAAGGCAACTAAATGTTCAGCAGTAGTTGCCGGAAGTTGGTATGAATCAAACTTGGAAGCTTGAACATACGCTTTAACTTGTTGGACCGAGGAAGATCCGATTATTTTTTTTGACTTTTCTGGTTAAAGAAGTAGTGGGTTTAGAAAACACATGGTAAGGATTAACTATAGGTAACTGGGATATGAGGATTTTGGAATCCTCAGGAACATAAGATATTTTATATAATTGATCTATCTTAGAGGCAGAAGATTGACGGAGGTTTAATGAAGGAGATAGAAGCGAACTTGAACTCATGATTTGAGAACTGGAGGAAACTAATTCTTCTTTTTCAATAACTTTTATGAGGAAACAACTGCGACCGCTTTGTCGACTTACAAAATCCTCAACGAACTCGTATGGAAAAAGAGAATAGGCTATTCCAGGAATGCTCGAGTATGGTTTTCTGATGTGAGAGATCCACACTAAGTTGGCAGTCACAGAGCATACTAATCCGAAACTCGGTGGGAAGGAAAGAGGTTTCAGGGGCTATGGTGGAAACCGGGTTCCTTCTTTGCTCACAGCCTTAAAAGCCCAGATTCAAATTGGTGGTACTGCCCAGGTAAACACGTTCCAAGCAACGTTCCATTACCAAATGGCGTACAGAGTACATAATCACTCTTTAGACCTCATGGTCCATGGCCAAGAAAACTCAGGTGATGCCCTTCTCCTAGATATTGATTCTAATGCAACACCAACGTGCACCTATGTCCCAAGACAGCTATCGTGAGCAGACTTACTCAAGCTCCTCCTTGAGCAATGGGTAACAAGTTACGAACAAACTCATCAAGCCCCTCAGGCTCCAGTACAAAGCACCGCATCTCCAAAGTTTGTGCGTCACGAAAATGGCCTCGTCGAGGTAAAGTTATCATCTCCACAGCAAGCAAACGCTTCGTGCAATGTTTTCCCAACGGAAATCAATATGATCAAACCAACTGCACACTGTTGGTACGATGTTTGCGATTGCCCAAACTGTCTAGATGAAGCTTCCACAGTCTTGATGGATGAAGATCTCCCAAAGAAGAAAAACTCTTCTCAAAAGAGTTTACAAAAAAGATTTGAAGAAGATGACTGATCGATGTATTTTATACGTCGATTTTATATGCTTCTATGACTTGAATTAGGCTATTTCACGAGGCTTTTGGCTACTGATATGTGTTTTCGGTGAGTTTTGTAAGTTTCAGGGTTTTTAGTGAAAATATGCAAAACTCCAAGGTTTTATATGCAAATTCCAAGAAGGGCCCAAGATGAATAATGAAGAAGAAACGAAGGATGTCCAATCTGGAGACCTTGCGGTCGCAAGGTACCCAGACCTTGCCCCCGCAAGGTGGGCAGTACATGAAGAAGTCAAGAAAATCAAAGGCCGAAAATCTGGAGACCTTGCGGACGTAAGGTACCTCAGACCTTGCGACCGCAAGGTGGTCAGAATGCGAGATTTTCGTATTTTCACAAGTCTTTCGATCGGATTACAACTCCCGTGTATAAATAGAAGTCGGATGCTAAGAGCCACGGAGAGAAAAAACGACTGGAAACAGTTTTGTATATATTTTAGATAGTTTTTAGGTTGTATAACATAGTTAGATTGTATAATTTCAAGTATTGAAGATCAAAACATGTTTCCGTTCATCTCCATGTGCTGTTCATTGTCTATGATGAACTAAATCATCCATAATCTAGGAGGTGGGAGGTAACTTGTATCGAATTTATGTTTTAATTCATATATATGTTCATTCAATTCTTGTTGATTGTGGTGTTTATCAATCCTTCTATTATTTTGCTTTGAACAAATGAATGTAATCGCAAATAATAAAGGCCTAGAGGTGCGGATAACTGCATGACCAATGTGCATATGTCGTATACTGGCTCACCATCACAATAAATTGGAACTATCGATGCACGAGAGTGATAAGTTAGGGCCAGGTTCATACATGATCTAGGTGACAGATAGATCATAATCTAGGTGACAGATAGATTAAAAGTTCTTGTGCTTAGGATATAGAATGGATGAATGTTACGGGGATGGAGGCTGAACCAATAGTTCAACAGGCTATATCTATCTTTAGTGAACGAACCCAAGAAATTGAATGATAATTATTATGAATTGAACATAAAGGAGAAATAAGTGAAACCCAGAATCCTAGATTGCCACCCATCATACGATCTTCATAACTGTAATTACTGCTAATTAGTTAAACACCTAAATATCAATAGTAATTTAGAATAAAATAATTATAAAAACCCCTTTAGATTAATAATTTGCTATCAATAAATTGCATTGTTCGTGATCTCTTGTCTCTGTGGGTTCGACCCTTGCTTCCAATACTATTCTATAATAGTCTTGTCCACTTGTAAGGAAAAAGATTAATATAAAACATCGATCAATGACCCAGCTGTAGGAACCCTCGGTGAACCATCTGGTAAATTCGACTATTATGTCCTTTACTAAGATAAAGCACCCAAGCCTACATCAACCCCTCAACCTTGCAAGCCTTCCTCACCTTCCAATCTCATTCCTTATTACCAAAAAGCCCTATCCATCATTCACAAAAGCCCAGTGCTCCATCCATCCCCTTTGACTTGTCATATGCTTGCTTCAGCCTCAAATCCGCAAGAATACCAAGTAAAATTCCCTCCCCTAGGTTCGTTTGAACTTTCAGATCAAACAACCAAACACGCTTGGAAAGTCACGAATCCAACAAGCATTAACTCAGCCCTTGTCAGTGCAACAGAAGCTACCCTCAATTGGCAAAGTGAAAATGCTGTTGCCCAGAACAAAGCGCTCAAGGAGATAATTTCTCAGCAAAGCAAGTTTGCACAAATCCAAGACAATCTCTCCTTAAGGGTAAAATCACTAGAAAGCATGACAGATGAAATCCGTCTCAAGATCCAAGTTCTCCACCAAGAACTTTTCCAAATTGTCCATTCTTCACCATCTCCCCAAGTTTCCTCTTCCCTAACCAGAAAGGAAGCAGAGATGAGGTTTCTCAAAGCCCAACTCACAGATCTAAAGCGGCAACATAAACAGAAAAGAATGGCCACACTCGCTGAGGATCCTTGGAGACTACCCACAACCCCCTTCGTCAAAACCGCTTTTGACCCTCAACCAATCCCTCAGTCCACCCACAAAGAGCCATCCCCTTCACTCTCTCTTTGGGCCCCAAAATCCCTGTCCACCAGCAAACCCATCCAGCAACATACACAAGTTGTTCCAGCCTCCCTACCGAGCATAGCCACCACATCCAACAACTCTGCCCCACAAGCCTTCCAACCAGACCACCCTGATCCTCATATAAGTGCGTCCACCATAGCCCCTGATATTTTCCCAATCGAACAGACAAACCCAGTTTCCCAATTCCTACAAACTCTTTCCCACCATCACAACCGTTCTTCGTCCCCCTTTGTCGGACTAGTGGTTGATCCATCCTCTTCTCAAATACAGGAAGAATTCGATCCCACAGAAGCCTTCGAACATTTGTTCATGACAGAACCGGAGCCAACGGTCCATAACTCTCCAGAAGATGATCCAGAGGAATCTACATCTCAGACCGCACCACAAGAGAATCAAAAAACTCCGCAATCTGCTACCCAAGCCGATACCAAGCAAAAATTCACGTTCGATGATATTTCACCTTCTAAATGGCGCGAACGAAGCATCGAAATGTTAACTTGGTGCACAGCAGAGCTGCAGTTTCCATCGAGCTGGTCATTAAAAGGTTCCTTTCCCGGATCTAAGGGCGCCTTCGAGATTGGTATCTCAGTCTTGGAGAATACCGACAGCTGCAGATTCAGCAGACCCCGTCTCCAGAGGAATTCATGAATATCATTTATTCTGACTTTATTGGCAGCCCTATAGAACACACTATCCATGCCAGCAAGGAATTTCTAAAAATGAAGTGTTGTTCTTTCCTAAAAAAGGACCTAGAAACGCATTACAATCGAATGTCTTAGTGTTTCTATTGCTTTCATGGTGTTGATGATGTCAACCTTAAGCAGGTTTTCCTCAACTCCTTTCTAGAGTCTCTCAGCAACGAAACATACAGATCCCTGGAATCCAGAAACATGACGGTTGCTCAGACCTCCCTTGTTGGCCTTTACCAGTTAATTCTAAATGCTCTGGAAAAACTCTGCAACTAGAGAAAATTCTTTGCAGAATTTGAAAAAAAAACTGGCAAAAGACTAGGATCTGCTTGTGATGAAAATCATCTCCTTATCAAGTGTAATGATAAGTCTTCCTGCATGTGACTGCATTCACACGAAAAGGAAGTCCCATTCTAAGTATCTCTCCAAATCCTTTGATTCCTTCCATCAAAGGAAAAGCTTTTCACGACGCCCCTTTGCATCCAAGAAAATATAGAGATTTATAAAGAAAAAGCCCCAACGTGGCCGTAATTCTGATCGGTGCTTCATTTGTCACAAAAAGGGACACTTCTCAAAAGACTGTTGATACAAGGAAGTCTCAAGCGCTTATCCAAACGCTTAGTCAAATTGAGCCAATAGATCTCTCTGACCTCGAGTCCCTCTACTCTCTTGATGATGAACCAGGTGATTCTACAATTTGTTCAATTGCCTATCCACATAATTCATCAGAAACAGATTCCGACTCAGAAGATGATCTCTTGCCAATGATTTTCATGTTGAATCCTCTTCCTTACATCCTACATGTACAAAAAAGTCAACCCATGCCCCTGGCCAAAATCCACCTTCTTACCTCTACATATGCTAAGCCCATCCATGTTATAGCCTTCTTTGATACAAGATCTGCAGTATCCATCCTGAATCCAAAAATACTCCCGGCTAGTTTTTGGAAGCCACATCATCAGTATTTCCTTGCTGCTAATGGTGATAACTTCGTCATTGAAAAAAATCAGCATTCCAGTCCACATCAGGTTATTTCCCAAGTGTGTCATTAAGTACTGACTGCTAGGCTCGAGCTCACATGGAAAAGACCTCCTTATCGGTTTCGATATCCTTCATAAGTTACCCAACTTACGATGATCGTAGGACGACCTCTGTTACAAGAGCTTTTTCAACCCATGGAGCCCAGTCCCACGGCTTTACATGACATCTACTTCATCCATAGAAACCATCAAACATTAGATTGTCCAAGATTCTTGTGCTCCATCCCATACAGAGTTCTTGGCAAGACACCCCTCTCCTCTATGGCTAAATTTTACATTTTATGTCTCACTACCTTTTAAGCAGAATGAAGATGTCAATCCCACCAAAGCAAGCCATCCAGGGATGAATTCCGACCATTATCAACTTGCTCTCATGGAATGCACCCAACTTGTTGACCAAAAAATTATAGAACCTACATCCTCTCCATGGGCATGTGAGGCATTCTATGTCAACAAAAGAAGTGAACAAGTTTGAGGAAAGCTACGCTTGGTCATCAATTACCAGCCACTCAATCACTTCTTGGCAGATGATAAGTTTCCTCTACCACAGAAGAAGTCCTTGTTCCAATCCTTATCCGACGCAAAGGATCTTTCAAAGTTTGATCTCAAGTCCGGTTTTTGGCAACTAGGAATTACACCTGAAGATAGACCAAAAACATCATTCTTGCATCCCTGACCATCATTACCAGTGGAATGTCATGCCTTTCGGTTTAAAAAATGCCCCATTCGCCTTTCAAAAAGCAATGGTAACAATTTTTGAACAAATCCTTTCCAATACCCTGGTTTACATCGATGACATACTGCTATTCTCCCCTGATGAAGAGTCCCATGTAGACTTATGTGGGTCCCAATGGGCACAATAATAAGCTAGAAGGGGGGGGGGTTGAATAGCTTATTAAACACTTAAATTGTTTTAAGTAAATTCTTCGAAGGGTACTTGCAATCTATTGAAAAGATAGAAGTAGCGGAAGACCTTCAAGGTAGTTGTTCCAGGTCTGCCGATAAGGACTACCGGTAGACCTTTTAAAAGTTACTTAAGTTCTGATGTAAACGGATAAAGATAATCAAAGTATTAAACAATTCAAATAGCAGACAAACTGTAAGGAATAACACAAGTATTTTGGGATGGTTCACACTATAAAGAGTGCTACGTCCACCACCAAGGCAGTCAACCTTGGATTTAAATAGTGCACTATGTTTTCCACTAGATCAATTACAAAGAATATCCATAATGGATCGTGTACAAAATATTGACTTGTGTTTGGGGTCTAGGGAATTAAATATCTGTAAATGCAAGATATTTAATTCGTGCAGAAGTATAGTTAATGAATGTAAACAACAAGAAGTTAAAACAATAAGTGTTGATGAGCAACACTTGTTGTTGACGAGGACTTCTAGATCTGTTGAGGATCTCTTGATTGCACTGACCTGTAAGACTTGGAGTTATGGAGTTTCAAAGCAATTCTTTAAGTGTTCGATCGATTCTGTACAGTTGTCCTTGTTCTCCAGTCTTTAATGGCAGAATTTATAGTAGGTGCACTTCAAAAGATCCGTTGGAGAAGACGAATACTTTAACAGCTCTTTTATGAGTGCATTAAATGCATGGGGCTGTCAGTCAAGGATTTTCGTCTTCACAGATATCTAGCGCAGGGAATGATTTCTGAGATCTTCAAAAGTGGGTGATTTAGGTGTCAGATCTGAGAGTTGTTGCGCATGTAGGAGGCGCTTTTCGCTTTCATCGCTCAGACGAAAAGTCTTCCTGCTTTTCGAAAAGTTGCTTTCAGCGGCTTGATATGTCAGGGAATGTCTTGGATTAATTCAAATAATGATTAGGATAAGTTTGAATTAAACCAATGAGTCATTGCTGGATAGGACACGTCATGGGAGACCAGGTGGACACAAGGTCTGCCGTTTGTGGGCTTTGAGCAGGTCTTCCGGTGAAGCTTGAAGAGGTCTTCCGCAGAACCTGTAAAGTCCTATAAAAACTATACTAGGCAAAGTTCTATACACAGTTCCCACGCTAATCGATACGCAGCCCGATTAGCCACTGAAGTATAAAACTAATTTAATGAACTGAACAAATATAAATCTAACATAAGAATCAACAATCTCCTCCTATTTATATCTGGTCATCATTACTACAAATGAGGGCTAAAACAGACTATGTGATAGATAATAGCATGTCTGAGAAATTTGTATATAATGTAGCAGAAGACATGTCTCTATCAAACAGAAGAGCACCTCAAGTGTAAGGAACTAATCTAAGTGCATACAAGGGTAAGTAAGTCAAAGAACATCACACAAATCAGTAGTAGTTCAAATAAATTTAAACTGATTGTTTAAATTCTAAACAGATATAGAGATATAGAAATAAAGTAACAAGAATTTAAACAAGACAATTTTGAAAAACAAGTAATCTTCTGAATTTATAAACAAGATGTTTACATATAACAGAGTTTTCAAAATGTAAGATAAGTACAAAGGTAAGGGAAGAAAAGATACAAAACTACCACGGTCTTTTCCCTTTGCCTTTGTCTGCAGCTTCCTTTTCCCTTCGTTCTCTTTCTAGCTCTTCCATTCTGCGTACGTACTCGTCATCTGCATCAGTAGGAGGTCTGGTGGAACGATAACGGTAGTCCAGTTCTTCACGAAGATGGCTGTTCTCTTCCATCAACATTCTGTTGATTGACCTCATTTGCTTCTCCTCCGTGATGGCCAGATCACGATCACGATTAGCATTCATAACATTGTGAGCAGAGTCGCGAGCAATGCGGTTGAGTTCTAGAACAGGAGGGCGACCGTTGCCGAGATGGAGAGTGATGGCATGGAAAAGCTCGTAGAAAAGGGATGAGCAGATACGTACACACTCATCTCATTGAGCTTCAACGTTGATCTTGACATCCGTGAAGTCGTTTCGTATCTGTCCAAAGCGAATCCAGACATCCTTTTGAAATTGTCGAAGAAGAGCGGCAGTTCGGTCATTTGCCTTGGAAGCGGCAGTGGCTATTTCAGCGGTAGCGGTAGTGATGCTGGTAAACGCGCCTAGCCGTTCGTATATGGCGTCCAGATTTGACAAAATTTCATCATTGGCCGGTTGAGGAGGAGTTGATGCCTGGCCAATGTGAATAGTGGTTTCCGGAGATACAGGCCGGAAGGGTTGTTGGGGTCGAGGAGGATAGGAGTCGGAAGAAGATGAGTCGGAAGAGGTGTTGGTTGATGAAGAGATGGTCTGAGGTGGAGGGGTGGGAGGTTTTGGAGGGGAATCAATCTCAATGTCAGTGTCAGAATTGTCACTGACATGGGATGATTCGGGTAAGGGGTCGGTAGAGAGCCAGAAAGAAGGGGCAGGGTAGAAGAGGGATTTTGGTTTGTGAAGGGTAGGTTGAGGAGGTTGTTGGGTAGGGGTGAATAGGTCTGCTACTTAAGAAAGTTCGAAAAGGAACTTGGCAACAGAGTCTATTGGCTTTGTGGGAGGGATTGGAGTTGGTTGTGGTGCAGTTGATGAAGTTGGTTGGGTTTGGTGAGGTGAGGAAGGGGTAGAAGGGTCAGGTGAGTAGTTGAAGGGAGAAGGAGGAGAGGAGGAGGGGGTTCTAGCCGGCTCCTCACGAGTTTGAGTTTGAGGCTCCTCCTGAGGGATAGGCTCCTCCGGAGGTGGTGAATTCCTCTGAGTAGATGACTCAGGAGGAATGAGTTGTTGGTTGGGTGAGGCGGTAGAGGGTTGGCTAGAGGTAGTGGGTTGGGCGTCGGTAGATGGTTGGCTGGCGTCGGTAGTTGGTTGGGCGGCGGTAGAGGGATTTGTACCGGCAGATCTCCTTTTCTTCCTTAGCGGCTGAATAGGAGACTCAACTGCGTCATCGGTAGTGGCAGGAGTGTCTGCTGGTGGTTGGTCTTCAAAGGTTTTACGAAGTTTCCTTCGTTTTGGTTTAGGAGTGGGTGCAGGAGAGGGTGAGGGTGGTCTTTTGGATTGAGAAGAAGGTTGGGAAGAAGAGGTTGGTTGGGATTGAGAGGAGGGCTGGGCTTGGGCTGGCGAAGGTGAAGGAGTTTGTCTGGCTGGAGGCTGGTCCTTTTGGCCTTCCTTCATCTCTTTCCTGATCCATTTGGCCTGCTCCTCTTCAGTAGGCACTGCATCTTCCGGCCTTGTTTTCTTCTTGCCCTTGGCTTTCATCTTGGCTCTTAGCAGCTACTCTGCCTCATCAGCCAAGTCTTTCGCTTTTTGATGGAGGGACGTGGCCACTTGATCGTCAAACTTTGCAGAGGCCTTTTTGAAGGTTCTGGCGGCCGTCATGTGCTTCCATGTTGAAGCGAGTTACCAAGATCGGCACAGCTTGGCCACTTTGTCTATGGAGGCGGAGGTAGACCACTGCGTCTTCGCTTGTTCTCATATTCAGAGTATTTGCTGAAGAACGAAGCGGTTAACTGCTTCTCCTTGGCCACTACAATCAGTTCGTTTTCCTTCAAGGAAGAGTTGATATTAGCATCATCTCTAAGAAGGGCATTTATCAGTCTTACGAAGGGACGCTTGCAAGTGGGGTTGTTCTTAGCTTTCTCCACCCACTGCTTTAGTTCATTGAAAATGATGGCCCCCCAGTTGAGACGGAGCTGAAGGTATACGACACTTGTTAAGTTGATCTGTTGAGCCGTAAACATGTCATGTGCTCCACTCTTGAATAGAAGCCCCTTGTCAATAAGGTGGTCGGAGCAAGAGACGCCCGTAGGGAGCATTTCGAGCATTTTCCCTTGAGGTTCTCTGTAAGTATCTACTCCTCTCATTGCTTCCCAGGCGTGTATAGCCTCAGCAATGGTTGCTTCAAGAGGTCCGCCAAAGTGTACACCGATGATGGTTGAAATTTTCTTGGCGGTGATGGAGATTGGTCGGCCCCTAATCCATCCTCGTAGAGCATTCGGGCTCATGAGTTCCATTCTCTGATAAAATTCTTCTGCCAGAAAGATGTTGTAATTCTTGTCGTTGAGGCAGAAAAGAGGAAGTATGCCGGAGGCGTTCATGTCATCGCATGCTTTGACGCCGGAGGCTATAGAGCAGACTGTAGGAAGGTTAATGCACATCCCTGGAATATACAGTTTTGGAACCAGGGCCACTATTATGTCATGAGAGGCGGGAAAGGCTGGGTATCCCGGAAGGTTGACATCCGTACTAGGAGGAATGTTGGTTTCTGGGTTTAGTTTCTTTCCGCTGTCACGCTTAGATTTTGAGGTTTTTGCCTGAAACAAATGCAAACAAAAATTAGGGCTTTTCATCTCAAGAACTAAACAAGCAGAAATTTCAAGGTTTTCTGAAATTATTGAAATTTTCGAAATGAAAGCTTGAAACCCTAGAATGTTTAGAGTAACCACACCCGAGAAAATGTATAACAGAAGTTTTTCATAACAATAAACAATGAAAGTACATAAACGATTGTTAGTTTTCTAGGTTTTTAAGAACAACAATGGCGAATACTGTAGAAACTCGAAAATGACTGTTTGTATTCCAAAATAATTTTAGGTTATGAAATGAAATGCGAAACAGAAAACAATAAGTTTCAAGTAGAGAGTAGAGAAGAACATACCATTGCTGTTGATGAGAAGAAGAAGAAATACGAAGGATTTGGGAATGCAGAAGGTAGTTATACAGAGAGTGTATGAATAGAAAGAGAAATATTTTGTCAAAGGGGTTTCGTAAAGTTCTGCAAAAGGCGGTTCAAGGTCTATTTAAAGGCGAGAAAATTTTAGCGAAAAAGCGGGAACTTAAGATATTTTCCAAGTACCCAATTTTATTCTTGACCCCCTTTATTGCTTTAGAAACCTCTTTAGCAGAAAATAGACTAAGTAAGAATACAAACCTTTAAGTCTTTCGGTAAAGAGAGACTTACGTCTTCCGGTTAGTCTAAAACTGGGTCTACCGGTATGAAAGAAACATTTAACAAAAACTTTGAAATTAAGCAGTAGGATCAATCATACCAAGATTTCTCCTTAAATAAGCAAACCTGGTGGCATCCAGTGGTTTTGTGAGAATGTCAGCCAATTGATGCTCAGTTGGAATATATTCCAAACTGATGTTACCTTTCTCCACATGATCTTTGAGGAAGTGATAACGGATATCAATGTGCTTTGTCTTGGAGTGCATCACTGGATTTTTGGAGACTGAGATTGCTGATGTGTTGTCACACATGATTGGACAATTTGCAGTCTTGATGTTGTAGTCCACTAGTTGTTGCTTCATCCATTGGAGTTGAGAGCAACAACTGCTTGCAGCAATGTATTCAACTTCTGTGGTTGAGTTTGCAACTGATCCTTGTTTCTTGCAAGACCACGAGACAAGTCTATTTCCAAGGAATTGACAAGTCCCACTGGTGCTTCTTCTGCTCACTTTGCAAGCTGCATAATCTGCATCTGAGTATCCAACTAGATTGAAATTGTTGTTTTTGGAATACCTGATGCCTAGATTTGTTGTTCTTGAAACATATCTAATGATACGTTTGGCAGCAAGCAAATGTGATTCCTTTGGATCTGCCTGAAATCTAGCACAGACACAAACATCAAACATAATGTCAGGTCTACTAGCAGTAAGGTAAAGAAGTGAACCTATGATTCCTCGGTACTTGGTGATGTTCTCTTGCTTTCCCTTCTCATCTTTGTCAAGATGGCAGTCGGTAGACATTGGAGTTTCGAATCCTTTAGCTGAATCAAGTCCGAACTTCTTGATTAGTTCCTTTGCATATTTGGTTTGGCTGATGAAGATTCCGTCGGAAGTTTGTTGTATCTGCAGTCCTAGAAAGTAGGTAAGTTCACCCATCATGCTCATCTCGAACTTGCTTTGCATCAGCTTCTCGAATCTTTTACACATGCTTGGGTTAGTTGATCCAAAGATGATGTCGTCCACATAGATTTGTACCAGAAGAGAATGGTCTTTGTGCTTGAGGATGAATAAAGTGGTGTCTATCCTTCCTCTCACGAATCCTTGTTCTGTTAAGAACTTGGATAGAGTTTCATACCAAGCTCTGGGAGCTTGCTTCAGACCGTAGAGAGCTTTCTTCAGTCGGTAGACGTGATCCATTTTGTTTGGAATGACAAACCCTGGAGGCTGTTCCACGTATACAGTTTCTTAAAGATCACCAATTAGAAAGGCACTCTTTACATCCATCTGATACACTTTGAAGTCCATGAACGATGCATAGGCTAGAAAGAGTCTGATTGCCTCTAGTCTAGCAACAGGAGCAAAAGTTTCATCAAAGTCAATTCCTTCTTCCTATCGGTAGCCCTGTGCAACCAGTCTAGCTTTGTTTCTGGTGACATTTCCATCTTCATCTCTTTTGTTTCTGAAAACCCATTTGGTGCTGATAACTGGATGATCAGTCGGCCTTTGAACTAAGCTCCACACCTTACATCTTTCAAACTGGTTCAGCTCTTCTTGCATAGCTTCAATCCAGTTATGATCTTCGATAGCTTCATCAATCTTCTTTGGCTCGAGTTCAGATACAAATGCATAAGCAAACATAGTCTCTTTTCGAACTTTATTTCTCGTACGAACTCCTGTGTTGAGATCACCAATAAAGCCTCAAATAACCACTCAAAACATAGAGGTTAGACTCCGTTTTTATTTATCGATGCTAGAGCCTTCAAGTCTCTAGATCAGTCCAACATTTAAAGATATGTTCGACACTGTCCATATAGATGAAAAATGGTTTTTTCTTATCAGAACATCAGAAAGATACTATCTTCATCCATTAGAAAGTAATCCGTATCGCACATGCAAAAGTAAGCGATTCGTTATGAAGGTTATGTTTCTTGCAGCAGTAGTGAGGCCTTGGTTAGATTGTGATGGAAATGAAGTATTCTCTGGAAAGATAGGGATATTCCCTTTCACATTTCAAAAAGGTGCCCAACGGAGGAGTTGAAACCGTGCAGCTGGTACACTAGAGACGAAATCCATTTTCCCGGTAACTAAAGATGTCATACGCTCATGTTTGATAAATAAAGTTTTATCGGCAATGCGAGAGAAGTGGCCGCGATGCAGCCCAGTTAGTACAATTTACAAACAACAAGACAATGCCAAACCACATGTAGATCCAATCGATTCATAGTTTATTCAGGCTGCAAACAGTGAGGGATTTGGTATTCGACTGAAATTTCAACCTTCGAATAGCCCTGATTGAATGTTCTTGACCTGGATTCTTTTGATCTATTCAATCATTACAACATCGAGAGGCCCCAAATAATATTGATACACTTGTATTGGTTGTGGAGAAATCTTTTGATGAAGTGCCATCAACAAGTCTGAACAAAATCTTCTTGTCACTTTAGGCTTGCATGATTGAGGTGATAAAAAACTATGGAGGAAATCGTTACAAAGAGCCACATATTGGTAAAAATCAGATGATTAGAGAAGGCAACCTTCCTTCTCAACTGCAATGCGAGCTTGGACTGGTAGAGGCAGCACTCCAACATCTACAATCTACAATCTACAACCATGACCTAATACTATGTTTCAGCTTTCAACCACAAGCTACAATGTTCATGTGCCTCTTTAATGCTCGTAGAAACAACAGGAAGTTGCAAAATCCATTAAAGGAAGGGAATTTAAGTTTTAAGTCGAATGTTTAGAAATTGACAAGTAATGGAGAGAGAATTTACATGCCTCTCGTATAGTTTACTGATTTTATGAAGATTGACCTCTCTGTTCTTATTCTTTTTTGGTTTTCATCCATTAATGGTATTATAGTTTGTCCCTCAAAATTCTTGTGTTCTGTTTGTGATAACTAGCAGGGATGGAACAATTTTGGTGAATTCCGGTGGAATTTTCAGGTCGTCGGAAAAAAAATCTAATTGGAAATTCAAAGAATCGATGCTTAGAAATTTGGTAAATCGGTGAAAAAATCGGCTAAGGGGCTAACTGTTGATTTTTCATATTTTTTATTTTAAATTTTGGCCCTAAACAATGCCATTTTGGGTTTTTTAAATAATAATAATAATAATAATAATAATAATAATAATAATAATAATAATAATAATAATAATAATAATAATAATCAATTTCATTATGAAATAACCACAAACTTAGGACAAAATGTGTATTAGAGAGAGAGAGAGAGAGAGAGAGAGAGAGAGATAAAACATTTATTCAAAACTTTTAGGGATATCTCAAATAACTACAAACTGTTCGGTATTTATAGCCGATACATGATTTTACTGTTGTTCCAAACGTTAAATGTTTGACACATATTTTCTTCCATCTAGGGCCATAGGCTTCATTTTTCTATCTTCTATGTTCACCTACCAATCTCACCTACCAACCACTTTACATTTATAACACTCCCCTTGAACATAACATCTAAGTTTGAATAAGTATGTCTCGTTAAAAACCTTAAGTCGAAAAACCAGGTAGGAAAAAAAATTGGACATGAGGAAAAAAATACATAACTTAAATTTGAATTATATGCATGAGCTGTTTCGTTAAAAACCTTTTCATGGAAAACCCATTGGGACAAAAACCATGATAAAGAGAAAAAAATACAGTCATATATGCTCCCCCTTGAGTTGACAAGGGTTAAGAGAAATCATCTCTGTAAATCTTATAGATTTCGCATCTCAATATTGTGAACATGATTTCTGAAGGTTTTAGTGGGAAGTGCCTTCGTGAATAAATCAGCAACATTATCACTTGATCGAACATATTGGATGTTGACCTCTTTCTTCTTTTCAAGTTCTTGAGTGTATAAAAATAGCTTCAGGCGGATATGTTTGGTGTCACTTTTGATGTATCCCTTTTTACTTTGGGTGACACATGCGACATTGTCTTCAAACAATACTATTGGGTCTTTACTGACAGATAGTCCATTGGCATTTTGAATATGCTGAGTCATAGATCGAAGCCATACACACTTTTGACTGACTTCATGAAGTGCGATGATCTCAACATAATTTGATGATGTAGCAACTAGTGTTTACTTTTGAGAACGCCAAGAAATTGCGGTACCATCTATCGTGAAGACAATACCGGTCTGCGATCTGGCCTTATGAGGATCAGACAAATAACTCGCATCTGCAAAACCAACTATTTCATTCTTTGAACTTCTAGGATAAATAACCATAAATCGATCGTTTCTTGGAGGTAACAAAATATATGCTTAATCCTATTCCAATGTCTTCACGTTGAAGATGAGGTATATCTTGCTAATGGATTTGTAGCAAATGCTATATCTAGTCGAGTACAAGTAGCAAGATACATAAGAGCCCCAATTACACTTAAATATGGTACTTCAGGACCAAATATTTCTTCGTTTTCTTCACAAGGACGAAATGGATCTTTTACAATATTGAGCGATCTATTAACCATAGGGTTAGTGATGAGATTTTCCTTGTCCATATTAAAACGCTTCAAGACCCTTTTTTGTATAATTTGATTGATATAAAAATATTCCACTATGCAAGTGTCTATTTGCAGACCAAGACAGTATTTGGTCTGTCCAAGATCTTTCATGTCAAATTCTCCCTTTAAGTAATCAACTGCTTCTTAAATTTTCTTGGGAGTTCCAATAATAGTCGGATCATCTATATAGACAACAGTAATTGTAAATCCCACTATTGTTTTCTTAATAAAAATATATGGACATAATTGATCATTCACATATCCGTCCTTTAACAAATGCTCACTTAAACAATTATATCACATGCGTCCAGATTGATTTAACCCATACAATGATCGTTGTAGTTTAATTGCAAATAATTATTTGAGTTTTGAGCTTAGTGCTTTAGGCACGTTGATTCCATCAAGAATTCTCATATAAATATTGGTATCTAATGACCCATATAAATGAGCTGTTATAACATCCATGAGATGCATCTCTAAGTTTTTTGAAACCAATAAGCTGATTAGGTATCTGAACGTAATAACATCCATAACAGGAGAATACGTTTCTTCATAATCAATCCCAGGCCTTTGGGAAAAACCTTGTGCAACAAAGCGAGTTTTGTATCTCACAATCTCATTCTTTTCATTTTGCTTTCAAACAAAAACCCATTTGTATCCAACAGGTTTCACATCTTCAGGTGTGACAACGATAGACTCAAATACCTTTCGTTTATTCAGCGAACTTAATTCAGCCTTCATGGCATCTATCAATTTGATCCAGTCATGCCTCTTTTGACATTCAGATACTGATTTTGGTTCGAGATCACCAGTCCCATCATTAATTTCTTGTGATACTGAATAAGAGAATATATCATCGATATTTTCCATTTAATCTCATCTCGATATTTTTCATTTCATCTCGGTTCTATATTTTTCTATTACACATGCAATTAATGGAAATCTCATGGTTATCGTTGTCTGTAGGGCTTCCTAGACTCGCATGATCGTATGTTTCTTCTGGAACACATTAACGATCACGTGATTCTTCTGGAACACATTCACATGATTGAGGTTTTTCAATCACCTTACTTTTTCAAGGATTTTTATCCTTTGACCAACGGGTCGACTACCCTTCAGGCGTGTCTTAGATTCATTCGACATATTTTCATTTGGTAGTCCTTTTGGAATTTCAATTCGAGCAGGAGCGTTTGCAGCAGCTATATGTGACTTTTTTACTTTTTTTTGTGTCTATGTATCTGGCAATTGATTTGTTACATTTTGTAAATGTATGACCTTTTGAACTTTCAGTTCACGTTGCTTTGTGGGAGGGTCAAGGTGCAATAATGATGGTGTGCACCATTTGATATCTTTTCCCACTTGTTTCCCTTCTTCACCTAATGGTGGGAAACTTTCTTCGTTAAAGTGACAATCAGCAAATCGTGCCGTAAAATCGTCACCTGTTTTTGGTTCAAGATACTTGATGATCGAAGGAGATTTATACCCAACATATACTCCTAATCTCCTTTGTGGTCCCATCTTTGAGCGTTGTGGTGGAGCAATGGGTACATATACCTCCCAACCGAAAACTCTTAGATGAGATAGATTCAGTTCTCGCCCGAATGCCAGCTGTAATGGGGAGTACTGGTGATATGCACTTGACCTAAGATGAATCAGGGTAGCTGCATGTAAAACAATATGACCCCATACAGACGTAGGAAGCTTTGTTCTCATTATCAATGGTCTGACTATGAGTTGAATACGTTTGATTAACGATTAAGCCAAACCGTTTTGTGTATGAACATGCGTTACTGGATGTTCAACATTAATTCCTATTGCCATACAATAATCATTGAATGTGTGAGATGTAAATTTACCAGCATTATCAAGTCTAACTTTCTTGATCATATAATCTGAGAATTGTGCTCTCAGTTTGATTATTTGTGCAAAAAACTTGACAAATATCGTATTGCGAGTTGATAATAGACATACATGTGACCATTTACTAGCATTGATCAATACCATAAAGTATTGGAATGGTCTACTTTTTTTTTTTTTTTTTGGGAAGCAGGGCGGCACATGCGCAATATATAAATAAAAGAGGAGATACAAACTGGAGGGGGACAACCAACAAACCCGAAATGCGGGCAAGAAGGAGCCTAACCTCGAATATGAAGAGCAATCAATAAAAGGCTACATCTAGAAAGAAAATAACCAAATTACAAATTTCGATAGTTAAACAACCCCAAAGCATCTTGTTGAAGTGCATGACGGACATCCCTCGGGAGTTGAGAGACCAAACTAAACTCTCTAGAAACATTGGAATGAGCTGCATTGGCCAGACGATCAGCTACCGAATTCATTTCCCTGTAAATATGCTTGATGTTGTAATTACCAAGCAATGAAAGACACTGATGAAGCTCATAGGAGAACATCCACGGACAACTTTGATGACCCTTTATAGCAGCCACCACCACCATGGAATCAGACTCAACCATAACATTTTCAAGCTGTAACTTATGACATAAAAGAAGCCCATCTCGCAAAGCTAAAAATTCAGCCTCAGTATTAGAACCATTACCATAAGGGCGTGAGAAACCCGAGACAAAGTGACCATTCGAATCGCGAATGACACCTCCACCCGTAGCAACGCCCCCTGCAGCCGATCCATCAACATTCAGCTTGAAAAACGGGGCTGGAGGAATATTCCAACGAATCCATAAAACCTTTTTTAATCTCGAACGAACGATGTTAACACCGAGGATGCCCATGCCTCGCACACCCAAGGAAGAAGACTGAGATTTTGGAACAAAATTCTTCAACTTAGACTGAAGGTTGCCCAGAATCTGCTTGTAAAGAGTCTCTATGTCCATAGGGATATTATCAAAAGTAGCCCGCCATCTTCCAGTCCATATAGCCCAGCAAGTGTAAAGAACAATACCAATTTGACAACTCCCCAGTTGCGAACGGGAAGAAGCATCCGACATCCATATATGAAACAAGTGGGCAATAGAAGTGTAGGTGTCTATTTTATGGAAGGGCAGAGAAAATCTACGCCATAGCTCGCGAGCGATCTTAGAATACAGAAAAAGATGGTCCATAGATTCCAGCTCCGGAGAGTTACCGCAACACACGCATCGAGAAACAATAGGAACATGACGAGAATGTAATCGAAGATCCACCGGCAGAGCACCAAAAAACAACTTCCAACCGAATGCACTAATGGTAGTGGGTAACCAGTTCTTCCAAATTTTCTTGGCCCATGGAAGAATTGCTTGATGAGATCGACAATAATTCCAATATGCCTTGGACTCAAAAGCACCAGAAGTAGTTAGGCTGAAAACAAGTTTATCGGGCATGTCATCCTTTATAGTAATACGATGTAAACTGTTATGCAATTGGGAATCAATTAGGGGCAGGATCGAAGGAAGCTGTTGAAAAGCTTGCCGAACCGTGAGCTTTAAGTCAATTGGGAGGGGACCTTCTAAACGATATCCGAGCCAATTTTCATTCCAAAAAGAAATCTCGCCTCTGCCAATCACCCATCTACTAAGATATGTTAGATCTGAAATATGAGAGTGAGTGTAGCGCCAAACATGCGAAGAAGAGACTGGGACCGAAAAACCATCCAGCGATTGATATTTAGAAGCAATAAATTTGGCCCATAAACTTTTGCCGAGCATAACACTCCACGCAAGTTTGGCATGCATAGAATCTCGAACTTGGACAAGAGAACGAATGCCTAGACCTCCCTCCGAGGTTGGCCTGCAAATATTTCTCCAAGAAATCCAATGAATACGACTCTCTCCTGAATTTTCCCACAGAAAGTTTGCCATGGCCCTCTCTATGCGCTGAAGGACAGAAACAAGAACTTTGATCGCAGCTAACGCATATATCGGGATGCTGCAAAGGACTGATTTAAGAAGAATTATTTTGGCACCATAAGAAAGCAAGCGAGCTTTCCAACCTTCGATCCTTTTTAAAACCCGATTCTCTAACTCCTCAAAGTAGCTTCTCTTAACCCGACCACGGAATAAGGGAAGACCCAAATATTTCATTGGAAACGATTGATGAATACATCCTGACCATGAGGCTATGCGATGAATCTTTATACGAGAAAACCACGATGGAGTATAAAACCCACTCTTCGACAAGTTAATACGCTGACCCGAGGATTGTTCATACAAAGAGAAAAGCCGACGCAAATTCACAATGGAACTCTTAACAGCATTGCTAAACAGAATCATATCATCAGCATATAGGAGGTGCGAAATAGACATGTTACCCCGCCCATGAGAATATGGAACCATGGAACCATTCGAAAAGCCCCTTTTGATTGCTAAAGAGAGAACTTCCTGAGCAATAATAAAGAGAAGGGGAGATAACGGGTCACCTTGACGAAGCCCACGATTCGATTGAAAGAAGCCATGACTAGACCCGTTTATTCTGATAGAATACCAAACGTTGTTAATCAGCCGCGCAACGATATCACACACCTTTTCATTGAAACCAAAGGACCGCAGAGAGCGTAGAAGAAACGTCCATTCTAATCGATCATATGCCTTCGACATATCTAGTTTAAACACAACATTGCCCCCTCGAACCTTTTTGTCAATACGCCCAATCAGCTCATGGGCAAGAGCAACGTTCTCTTGAATGGGTCGACCTTTGACAAAACCAGATTGCTCCGGAGATATGATCTTGGGTAAGATCTCTGCTAACCGATTAGCCATAATTTTAGAAATAATCTTACATGCGAAGTTACACAGGCTGATGGGTCGAAGTTCTGCAAACGAGGTAGGGGCAGAAACTTTCGGAATAAGGACCATGGTCGTGGCAGATAAGCCACGGGGCAGAACATTTCCACAAAAAAAATCCTGAATTGCGGCTATCACATCTTCTTTAATTATAGACCAACACCCTTTAAAAAAATGTCCCGTAAACCCGTCTGGACCCGGTGCTCTGTCAACATTAAGACCACAGATATCATCCCAAATTTCGCTAGGGGCTGGAACTGCTTCCATGCGCAAGTTATCCTGTTGATCAATACATGTCGCAATATTGTCAAACAAAGCATCATCAATAACCGGAGAAGAGGAAGAAAATAAATCAGAATAATAATCAATTGCCATATTCCCCAAAACCATGTCATCTGTACACCAAGCCCCATGAATTCGTTCTAAAAATGATGGTGATTCATTTCTAACTTTGGTTGGTGATGGTCTTATTACAAACTTTCCTCGAGAACAAACATCACAATGGAGTTCATTAGATTGAAAAATCTTATGTTTTTTCAATGGATAACCACTAGAATTCTCAATAATTCTTCGTATCATTATTGAACCGGGATGATCCAACAGTTCATGCCAAACTTTAAATGCTTCCGTAAATTTCGATTTTACGGTAACATATTATTCAAATACTCTTATATTTGTACTGTATAATCAGTAGACAATTTTTCCAATATACATTTGCTTCCGTAAGTGTTTGAGATAATGCAAAGATATTCATTATTCTCCTTGTCCATAGTTTCAATATGGTACCCATTCACACGAATGTCTTTGAAACTTAACAAGTTTCTTTGAGACTTATGAGAAAATAATGAATTACTTATCATGAATTTCGTGCCTCAAGATATTAGGAAAATTACTTTGCCAAATCCCTAAATTATTTTGGCATTATCAGACATAGTGCTGACATTTGCCCCATCAATTTTGAGATAAGAAAAATACTTTTTATCTTTGAGTATGGTATGTGTAATAGTACTGTCTGCAAGACATGAATCATCTTTTTGGATTTTGGATTGAGACATATTTTATGATCGATGGAAATGTTAAAATTAGAGCGTTCATGGTGATAACGTATTATAAAATAACCACAAACTTAGAACAAAATGTGCATTAAAGAGAGAGAGAGAGAAAAAAAAAACTTTTATTCAGAACTTTTAGGGATATCTCAAGTAACTACAGACTGCTCGGTATTTATAGCTGATACATGATTTTACTGTTGTGCCAAACGTTAAATGTTTGAGACATAATTTCTTCTGTCTAGGAGCATAGGCTTCATTCCTCTATCCTCTATGTTCACCTACCAACCACTTTACATTTATAACAAATTTCAAATTATTTTTATAATTTTGTAATTGTCAACGGACTTATGGATAATTGAACTATTGACTATTTTTGTAATATTTTGAACCTTAGATGATATTAAATTTCTAGTTTTTTACTTTGAAAATTTAACATCATAATGTAATCATTACTAGTATCTGTGTTCGTGCCATTGACACGATTTTGGTATAAGATTAGTGTCATGCATATTTGAGATAAACAAAATGTAATTTAAATAAAGCTCATAACTGAAGCTTTTATATGTAATTATGGAGGATGTAATTCAAACAAAACTCTTAACTGAAGGGCTCATATATAACTCACATATACTTATGAATCAATCTGACCCATCAATTGTATTTAACACAATTCGATCAGGACCACCAGTTGACCCTGAGCTAAATTATAATGTAGATTTTTAAATTATTAGGTGATATTTAGTATTAGTATATTTAAAAAATTAATGTTTAATTGTTAGTCCCAAAGGGCACAATAATAAGCTAGAAGGAGGGGGTTGAATAGCTTATTTAACACTAAAAACTTTTCAAATAAATCCTAAAACAAGCACTTGCAATCTATGAAGAAGATTGAAGTAGCGGAAGTCTTGTTAAGGAAGACAGTTCAAGTCTGCCGGTGAAGCACTACCGGTAGACTTAACTGAATACTTAAGTCTGCTGCCGAAGGAATAAGTTAAAGGAAAGAATGACAGTTTAAAGCAGTAATCAACAGAGAGAGAATAACACAAGTATTTTGAGATGATTCGCACTATAATGAGTGCTACGTCCACCACCAAGGCAGTCAACCTTGGATTTAAATGTGCACTATTTATTCCACTAGTTCTATTACAGAAATGTCCAATGGATCGTGTACAAAATATTTTACTTGTGTTTGGGTTTGGGAAATTTGAATATCTGGGAAATAGAGTATTCAAATGTGCAGAAGAATAGTAAAGGGTTACAACAATAAGAAGCAAATGATTAACAATTGATGCAGATCTTCTTGTTGTTGTTGAGGACTTCTTTGATCAGTTAATGATCTTTTTGAATGCACTGAATGTATAAGGCTTGATGTTGTTGGAGAGATTCAGAGCATTGTTTTTCTTCAAGCTTTAACGGAAGTATATATAACTGGGGCATTCTTGAGATCATTGGTGAAGACGAAGTGAGTAATAACTCTATTAGGTTGAATGTATTAAATGCCTGGAGTTGTCTGTGGACTTCTTCTTCAACTGATACTGAGCACGGAATGACAGAGAGTTGTTTGCAGCAACGGGCAGGTGAGCAATCAGAGTTGCAGACTTGTAGTAGTTGGTACAGTCTGTATGTGTCAGTCTGTTCACTTGCTCTGTCACTTTTCAGGAGGCGAAAGTCTTCATGCTTTTTTGGAAAAGCTGGAGGGACGTGTCTGAGAAGTCAAGCGCTGATCTGGAGATGATTTAATTCAATTTCAAACTGATTTGGGCTGAATTAAATAATCCACTAAAGCTTGATCAAATAAAGGGCTGGACACGTCATGCTTTTCTGATGCAGACAAGGTCTGCCGTTGGAGGCCGTCTGAAGTCTTCCAGTGAAGCCTTCAGCCGAAGTCTTCCGCTGAACCTGTGAAGTCTAAAAACTATTCTAAGGCAAAGTTCTATACACAGTTGCCACGCTAACTGGTACGCAACCCAATTAGCCATTAAGCATAGAACCTAATGTAATGTATGAACAAATGCAAATCAAGATACAATGAAAAACAACAATCTCCTCCTATTTGCATCTGGTCATCATTACTTATAAGTGAGGGCTATGAAAGCTTGAAGATAAATAATAGCATGTCAGAAAATGTTTTAGTTTTATAACTGTAGGCATGCCTCTATCAAAAAGAAAACACCTCAAGTGTAACAACTAATCTAAGTGCTTACAAACAGAAGAGATGAAGGAACAACACAAAGATTAGTAATAAACAATTCAAATGAATTTAAACTGGATGTTTACATTCTAAGCAGATATATGAGTTAAAGTAGCAGGAATTTAAACAGTAGACATTTTTTAAAAGCATAAGCTTCTGTATTTCAAACGAGAAGTTTAATTGTACAGAGTTTTCAAAAACTTAGATAGGTACAAAGGATTAAGGATAGAAAGATATATGAGCTACCACGACCTTTTCCCTTTTCTTTTGTCTATTCTGTCAGATGCTTCTCTTTCTCTAGGTTAGCGTTCGAGTTCCTCAACTCTTCTTATGTATACATCATCGGTAGAGGTTGGTTGTCTAGTGGACCGAGAATGGTAGTCGAGTTCTTCACGTAGTCTGTTGTTCTCCTCCATTAGAGTTCGGTTCATAGACCTTAATTGTTTCCCCTCTGTGATGGCCAGATCACGTGCACGCTCAGCATTGATACGATCATGAGAAGCATTGAGAGCGAGATCGTTGAGTTCCAGAACAGGAGGGCATCTGTGACCCAGATGAAGAGTTATGCTGTGGAAGAGTTGCCAAAAGAGAGTTGAGCAGAGCCTGACGCACTCGCTGCGTTGAGCTTCCATATTGATTTTGAGGTCGGTGGACTCGTGCCGCATTTCTCCAAACTTGGTCCACACATCCTCTTGAAATTGGCGGAGGATGGCGGCATTCCTGTCGGCAGTCTTGGACATTGCAGTTGCAAGTTCAACAGCTGTGGAGATACTGGTAAGTTCTCCCAATCTGTTGTAAATAGCGTCCATGCGGCTTGGAATTTCTGAGTTTGCTGGTTGGGATGGAGAAGCGTCGAGACCTATATGAATGGGCTCAATGCCGGCAGATGAGGTGGCGTCGGCAGAGGTGACAGGGCAGAATGGCTGTTGGAGAGGTGGAGTGGCTGAGTTGGAGGAAGAAGAGTCGGGTGCAAGAAAGGTATGGGTAGAGGATGAGTTTGAGTGAGGAGGTGATGAAGGAGGGGTTGGGGGTGTTTCAATATCTGTGTCCGAATGATCATAGACATTGGAAGGGGTTGGTAGGGGTTCAGTTGAGAACCAGAAGGAATGAGGGGGATATAAAATGTCTTCTAGTCTCACAGGGGTAGGTTTTGGTTGAGGGGGAGCAGGGTTGGTAAAGAGGTCTGCTAGTGACGAGAGTTTGAAGATGAACCTCGTAGAAGCAGAGGAAAGGGTAGGTGGATACCAGGGTGTTAGGATAAGGGGGATAGGTTGGCTTGGATCTGATTGTGAAGAACGGTTGGTTTGGGAGGGGGTGGTCTGGTTTCGTTCAGATGGTGTAGTTGGTGTTGGAATATGCTTCTTGATAATTTACTTATCACCTTACATATTCTATATATGTTGATTTGCTTGTTCCCATTACAGTGAGTCATCTCTAGTGGCTAAAAGGTCTGCGTATCGATTGGTGTGGCAACTAGTGTGACATCACATAGGTCTTAGATTAGGTGCAACCTGATCAAGTCCTACCTTCCTACATGATGACCAAACAGACCAGCACTTCATATGCACTAGCACCAGCAGACTTGCGGTAGCGTCAAAATTCTTCAGCAGACTCGTCACCAGCAGACTTGTCATATGCACTAAAGGACACTTTAAAGACTTGTCACCAGTAGACGTGCTACAGTGACAAAGTTTCTCAAAGGACTCATCGCCAGCTGACCCATCATGTGCATCGCAGAATACCTTGAAGACCTGCCACCGGCAAACTTGCTATGGTTTGAATGCTCACAACTTAACTAGCAGTCTTTTGCTACAGAGGACTAATACATCAGAATTGAACTTCTCACCAGCAAACTTGGTTCTGCACGTGCTACAAGGAGACAAGATTGCAGCAGACCGAAACAAGACAAATACGTTGAGCTTCAATATTATTCAAATCTTTATGAAGCCTGACACTGCAAGACTTTCTCGCCTTCCAAGTTACGTGGTCTAAAACAGTCAAAAGAATCTACTTTATCGGACAGATCACCTGATAGTGCATCAATGAATCAGACTTATCCTTTGGCGACTTATCATTCAGTCTGACAGGGTAATAGTTCAAAGATCTAAAGAATGAAGTCTTTTATCCAACAGATAAAGATCTATTGAACAACATCTTTATCCATCAGTTCTCAAAGACAAATCATTCAACGGATACAAAATCTATCAACAGATCTCAACGATCAAAGCTCTCTGGTCTATATAAGAAATCTACCCTCTTCTTCAAACAAAAAAAAAAGAGAAAAGTGTGTGTTGAAAAGACACCTGCAACAAGAACTTCAAAGAAGCTGTAAGATCTACAAGAGATTGTCTTCACCAACGAATCTCAGATCTTCACAGAAGATTGCAGTGAGCTTACCCAGACCTTAGCAAAACACTCTCTGTGGATTGCTAGGAAGAATAGCTCGAGAAAGAAGAGGGAGAGATCGAGATCAGAAACTTCTAAAGACAGAGATCATTGTCTTGGTCAAGAACCCAGTTCTTGATTTGAGTTCTTCATCCTTCTTCGAAGAACTCAGCCTTTAGCTAAGCTTCAGGATTCAATTCCTAAAGCTAGAGGTCAAGCTCTTGGATCGTTCTATAGATAGATTTCAAGATGGTACCCAAGGAAGATGAAGAGCTGTCTGTAGATATTGCATTCATATCTTCAGATTTGTATTCCTATACAAATGCTGTCGATTGTGCAATAATCACTCATCATGGAAGGTCGAGTGCTTTACACTCAATCGTTCAGATAATTTTTATCTGAACGACCTTGAAAATTCTCTTCTCATATTAGTTTCTCGTTCTAGTCTTCTATTGCCCTCTTTGCTTAAAGATTCATCTATGAATAATTAAGTAAAGATTAAGGCTTGAAAGGACGAGGACAGAAATTGTACATAGAGTGTCTAGGTTGATGTAATCTGTAATTTATTCTTGAATAAATTCAGATGTTCTTTAATATAATTTACCATTCAGTCTTTATCTCTCTATGAGCTTTTATAAAATGATTTATCTTTAGAAAAAACTATTCTCTAATGATTCCTTAATTCATCATTTGGAAAAAGGATTAAGTGTGCTGTTGTTCTGATCATATATTCGTGTACAACCACTTAATACTTCTCTAAATCTAAGCCTTGCTATTTCAGCTGCTTAAACTCTTCGAAACAGGCTTTTGATTTTCAGACAGTTCACCAGTAGGGTTGACAACTCTGCTAAGAACAAGTCTGATGTTCAGTACTACCAGCAGACATGTTCAACATGTTAACTGTTTACGCCTTTAAAACCCATGCTTTAACTACAATCAAAAGAAAAGTTTTAAAATGACATCATAGGCTATTCACCTCCCTCTAGCCTATTTGAGCATCATTGTGAACCAACAATTGGTATCAGAGCCAAGCTCTTTAAGCTATATGCCATGACTAACCACCAGAGAGATTGAGCCTCGAATGCTCATTCAAAATGCATGTCAAAAGAAATTTTTGTCTTTATCTTTAAAAACTTTTAACAAGGATTTCATTTGAGATAAATTTTTGAAAAGCGTACTTATCTTGAAAAATTATTTTGTTTTCAAAAATTTTATGAGATAGAAAATTAGCATGATGATTATGGGATATTTATTCATATGACAGATATACATATCAATTGACACTATGAATATTTATTCCTCAGATGTATAACACTCTGATGGATGCGTCAATTAAAAGGATTTCTGATTCGAACTCTCTTGACATAATGCTAACGATTGTAACCAATCCAACACCTTCTCGAGAGAAATTTTCTTAGTTAAAAAAATTCTGGAACTTCACTGCAAAAGAATTTTAAATGATTCCTATTTATTCTCTTGAAAAAGGTTAAGAGTCAAAAACTTTATATCATGAAACAATGATTGATCCCTCTGTTATATGATATTTAGTTTCTGGTAACTTTGCTTATATTTCAAAGAATTGTTTGAATACAAAATCTAAGAAATATGAACCAAAGATCTCACAAGTTGTTGCAAAGGAAATCGAATCTTTAGGCAACATCTACTACAGACTCATCAGCTCGGATTCCAAAAGGCATCTGCTGAAGAAGATCTACCTCAGATCCAAACATGACTGTCGTCAAAGGTACATCCCTTGTTCTGTGTTCTTTCTTTAAACCCTCTTCTCAGCACAAAAAACCAAGGGAGAATAAGAAATTCAAAATCCAAATCTTCTTTTTATTCTCTTGGATTTTCTTGAAATACTTGTTCTAGTATCTAGATTTTTCTGGAGCTTTCTAAAGCTCATAAAATGATGCTAATGATCTTCTTGATTTTCATTCAGGGATACATATTCTCTGAAGATCATCAAAGCACATTTTTTTATCTCTCTAACAACATAAATTGCTATACTTGACTGACGAACAAGAATCTATCCATTTGCTTTAGTCAAAACCTCTTCTTCTTAATATATGATTGACATTTGCTTATGATTCCATGCTAATCATGATCATGAATATATTAACACTGCACAGCCTTATATTAGCTTGCTCTGTTCTTCTCTGTTTATTCCCAGCAAAGATAGAGCTTGAAGTAATTGTTTATCATACTTTGGTTTTGATCTCTTTCATTCTATTAAGTATGATTTCCATTACTCAACTGGTTTGATGTCTTCTTATCAAGTATTTTTTTTTGGAATATCTTGATCTGCTTTGAATGTGTCATCTTCAAACCATCTTCTTTGTCGAACATTCTTGTTGCTCTTTACTTCATAAGCTCAGTTATGTGTGCTAACTTATAGGAGTTTTCACCTTAGTAGATAATACACAAATTACATGTGTATCTTTGCAATTTCTACAAAGGTTGAGGTTAAACTTTTTAAAATTGACTAATTCTTGAAGTAAAAGACAAATTTCTTAGAATCTCGGTGGGAGCTTATTATTCAAGACATTCTTTTTCTGAAAAGTTACTTTTGTTAAAATCAATTTTCTTTGAAAAAGTTCTTTTGTCAAATCTGTTTACTGAAAAGTTGTCTTTATGAAAACCTTTTTATCTTCTCAAGAAAATTGTTCAATCTTTTCAAAATCTTTTAAGCTTTCAAGGAATACTCTACCAGATATCTAGGAATTTCAACCATCTCTCACTTTATCCGATGTAACTTTAAATGAGAGTAGTTGACTGGACTCCTCATACCTAATGAATTCATTTCATTAACCGGTCCATTGTCTTGCCTCGAGTATTTATAGAGATATCATTTCCCTCATCTCTATCACTCGGAAACTACCCCCAAACACTATGATAGATGCTGATACAAAATCCCTTCCTTCCAAAATGTTACTCAGGAGAATTCTTAACACTAGATCAAGTTTCTCTCTCAACAACTTGGAATTACTCTTCCTATCCACCAAAAGTTGTTTGGTTAGTTTCGAGGATTCCTCTTGTATGAAGATTTTCCTCAACAACCATTTAGCATATATCTCCCGTTTCTCTCTATCCTTGTTCACATTCGAATGCTCCTTCTCGTTTAGAAGATCCTCCTATCTTCTGTGAGCCAAATATGATTCTCCTCGGATTTCTCCTCTCAAACCTTCGAGGATGAGTGCCTGCATTAGAACTGATATCTAGAAAATCTAGAAGATGTTTATGCAGTGCACCTTGGATAGAGAAAACCTACTAAAGAGGAAAAAATGATGAGCCCCGTTCTCTCCTTGGCTCACTTTGAGTCCCTTGATCTGGACCTGTACTCCGTTTGCCAACCGGTTAAACGGATCTGGGTCCATGGTCTTTATAGACATCTCCTTGTAACATTTTTATCTTTAGAAATGTATCAGGTGTTTAGATTAGTTGTTTAAGAAGAGTAGTTAAGTCACCGGAAGTTGTATTGAATTCTGTAATCTTTAGATCCTCTTTGTATTCGAGTATATTTTGATCTAAATGAAAACTTGTTCAAAGCAACTTTACTTCATGTCTATCTGCTTTTGTATGAATATTCTTTGATAGCATGAAATATTATGTTTGCTTAAGATTTCGGTACGTGAACACTAAACTATATCTCCTGTTTCGAATTCACAACAACAAACATAACTCTGCTGTTAACCCAACGACAAACCAATCCTTAACTATAAGAATTCCCATTCAACATAATAATTATGATGAAACTATCCCAGGATCTATCTTTTAAATAATAGTCTTATAAATCTAATCTTCTATTTTGATTTGATTCAGAAAGCACAGAAGACTTTAAGTTCTTTATCAAAACTTCTGGCGCTCAAAAGACTATGTTGATTCGTGCTACCGTGCTTATCAAACTGAAAACTGATTTCAACTCAGCAAATCAACTCTATTTCGTTTGAAAACTTCAATGATTACTGGTAGAATTCTCATCAGAAGAATTAGTGTTGGAATATGGATAACTTCAGTTTTAGATTTCTTAGAAAGGACTGCTCACCTTGCAACTCCTTCCTAAGGAATTGAAGATCTCATCTCAACCCATGATGTTCTGGTGAATCTTAATTCCCATCCAAAATTCTGGTTTCATACACTTCACAACAGCAGACCTCATAACTGCTGTTGGAAGGATGACCTTCTGAGGAATTAGCAGCTTCTTTAACTTCTTCACTTATCTGCTGTTTCCTCTGTTCAAAGACAAACTCTGCTCGAAAATCTTTCTTCCCTTTGTCTTGAACAAATGACTTACTTCTCTTAAAAAGGTTAGTCATCATCTTAGTTGTTGACCTTGAAGCAAAATACATTCTTTTACCTCTGTACCTTCAGCCAAACTTAGTATGAGTTACTTCTTTACTTACAATCAAGTGATAACACTGGCCTTAGCTTGATACGAAATATGTGGCTATAACTATGAGATATGAGCCTTCTATCTTGCTTCTTGATATACCATTCAACTCTCGAAAATATGAGTTACTTGCTTCTTTGTGATACAAGTGGCTTAACTAAAATGGTTGCTATCTTCCGTTTTGCTTCTAAATGCTCTTATCATTCAATCGGGATTCTATTGTAAAGAAACATAGTCATCAATTAATCATTGCCGATGAAGCCTATGGTCCATCCTTCTAGAAGTCGAGGCAATCCAAAAGGATAAGTTTGTTGAAACGCTGTTCATTCAATCGGTATCAGCAGACCTCAATGTCTGCTGTTCCATCCTTATTCAGCAAACCCCATGTCTGCTAAGCCCATAAGACACATCTTGTTTCAGTAGACCATATACTTGCTGATCAACCTTCATTCTCAGCCACCTCAAGCTACGAAATGAAATGCAAGAAAAGTAAGGACTTCCCTCTCTACTTCTGACCCTTGCTCTCAACCCTACTCCACTGGTAATCCTCAAAGATCATACCTAACACAAAAGTGGATAACCTTCATGGCAAATGAGCTAGGCAAGAAGTTTAAGAAGGAAGCTACTTCAGAAGGCTGCTCAATCAAGTCTGCTAACGAGCCTTCTATTCAAAGACGCGTCTGCAGAACTTGCTCTCACTCCAACATATCAAAACGCAAGCACTCTGCTAGTGAGGAGGAGCCGACTGTAAAGAAGAAGAAGAAATCTTCTTCAAGCACTGATGTTGCTGTTGCTACTGACACTGCTGCTGCTCCCAAAAGGAAGAAGTATTCAGCTCACACTACTTCTATTTCAGCATTTGTGCCAGATGAGCCCAAGCCGAGTCGGAACTAGCCTCTTACCTATTTTTTTCTCTCACCTCTTTCTTCTTCATCAGCCCTTGCTGCTGTTAGGAAGAAGCCGACTGTTCTTAAAGAAATCTGTGGCTCTACACCGTCTTCAATTCAAACCTGTATACCTCAATCATTGTTGATCAACATTCAATCCTTATCATAACTTTTGATATCAACAATTTGTAATCTACTGATCATCTCTTTAACTTCAGTATCGGTAGACTTCCATCCTTCTTAAACACATAACTTATTAATTAACACAATAGCAAATTCTTTGCTACCCTCTTCTGTGTGTTCAAAAAGACTGATAATCACGCATATCCAAGAAGTGATATCGGCAGAAAATTTCTTAATCATTTACCTTTCTTTCCATCTACCGTCATCAACTAGTATCAACAGACTTTCATTACTGCTGTATACATCTTTAAGGTTATCAGTTGAAACAGCAGACTTCAATCTCTGCTGATCAAATGTGAACAACAGACTTCCATCTCTGCAGTTCACAATCTCTTAACAGCAGCTTTCAATCTCTGCTGTTCTTCCCATTGTGAAGATATATATGGCTTAAAATAACCTTTGGAATTACTGATTGATTTTCAAAATGCTTTACAATAGGTAGCATTTCAAACATTCGATATCAATTCCAGAAATGTTTTCATAATTGGTTTCAATTCCAAAAATGTATTTTACTGTTCTAAGTTCTTAAAAGAAATTTGGGAGATTGACGAGGATTGTATAGTTGATTCTGAAAGCCCTGTACAAATTATCTTTTAGAAACAAAGAACACAAAATTCTTTACTGTTTTGAAAACATATTCTACATTTTTTTTGAAATACTTCTTCAAAAATTGATTTTAAATTCTAAAAACTTCTAAAGATTCGAGAGATTACTGAGGATTGTGTAGATGATTCAGAATGCCTCGTAAATCTTCTGAAAATTTTAGAATCTCAGAAACATATCACAATGCTTCAAAGGTTCGTATTTCAAACTCGTATTACTTTTCAAAAAGTCATTAATGTCAACACAAATTCTCATCTTTTCATCCAGTACTCTTTACCATTGGTATCCAACATCTAGATATTAAGATATCTCAATTTAAGTCACAATCTGTATCGAAAACATTCCAAAAAATGACTTAATGTCGAAATCATGAATCACCGCCTTTCTAAGAGAACTGTCTATTCAAATTCTATAGCTAAGTGACTTGATTGCCTCGTCGCATTGTATTCTTGTCATTACATCTATTCAATGGACAACCAATCAAAGATTCTTGGTATGTACATTCATCCTTTTTAAATCCTCCGAAAAGTACCGATTCTTAATTCTTCCTGACTGAGACTTCCCAGCAATTAACTGATCTGATATCGTCAATTGGTATCTCATCCACTACCAGTATACCTCTTTTATAATCAGAAAAAATTCTCATGGCCGCTTCATCCTCTTCGAGCATCTCTAGTCGATTTGTTCCACCAGAATCATCATTCGTGACCAGAATAGGCTCTCACTCGTATATTCTAGGTCATACGATTCAAGGAGAACAATTTCTCATTGACAACTCTGTTGGAGGAAAGATTATCGATCTTTTCCACAGCTCTGGACTAGTCAAGCTCTTTTCATTTCGTGAAGAATTCTACAGCCTTAAGTTATTTGATGAATTCTACTCTAGGATGATATTGGCAAGAGATAATAATCATTTCTCTATCCGCATTCGAGGTACCGATGTCGTCCTCAGTACCGAGAGATTGTCTCGCGTTTTTCATCTTCCTTCTACCGGACCTAATGCTCTCGATGATTCGATCTTCAATGAATCATGGCTTCTACGAACTGGATACCCTCCTCGAGATGACTACATTACATGGGACATCAAAAACTATCCCTTCGACATGTATTGCATTGGTGAAATTCTGAGTCGATGTCTTCTATTCCATGAAGCAGGCTCAAGAAGTGACACCAGAAGACTTCGAAACTTAATCATTGTAGTTCTAGATTCTCATACCATCAACTGGTCGGAAGTTGTCTTCTCTCTCATATGCTAATATATCCTACGAAGACAAAGGAATGGTCTCTGCATTAGAAAGTATGCCAGAATCATCAGTCACTTTCTTTGCTCTTTTCAAGACATTTGCTCATCAGTCCATGAAGATGAACGCCTTCCTATCACTGGCAATCTGCTGATAACTCGGGAGTTATTTGGCAATTGTAGTTTCTCTGATCATAATAGAGAATATACTTTAGATTCTAGTACTGGTAGCTTCGGGGATTCCAACTAGGTTGTATTTTGGTATTTTCTAATATCGTTTCTTTTTCCTCTAAACTTTACCATCTTCCATGTCTACTGTTCTTACCTCTTTTCTATTCTTCCTCTAGTCTCCTATTTCTGCTTGCAACCATTAAGGAGGAGAAGTGTTGTAACATATTAAGAAGGAGAAGTGTTATGACATAAGAAACAATGAAGAAGGAGAAGAACAACTAAGGAGGAGAAGTTTTGAGAAATTCACACTTCATTAGGAGGAGAATCAAAGGAAGACACATACACAAATAATGTGAAAAATTCACCCTAAGATGATTCTGTGTGAATCATGCCTTTGTGGCGCTTCTGTCAAAAATGTGCTCAAAACGAAAATTCTCTGTTGAGTCTTTCCTTCAACAGAACCATAATTTTTTTTAATTGGTATCGCGAGCAATCCTTACTAAAGAACTTTCAAACAAAAAATTTCTCTGTTGAATCTTCCCTTCGACAGAATCATAAAATTTTTCAAAAGGAATTACAAGTATGTCCTTACTGAACAACCTTCTATAACATATGCTTACTTAAGGATTTACTACTCTTGCTTGCCAAAACATTCTTTCAATATATAAAAATCTATGTGCAAGTAAGAACCCTAAAACCTTTTAGATCCCGCTCAAACATCTTTCAAATACTCTAAGTGATCTAAATTGTTTTTACTATTGCTTTACCTGTTCAGTTATTTGATTTATCGAGTCTGTAGTAGCAATAGTAGACTATACAAAAGCCATCGCTTAAGTAATTATCAACATAGGACATGTCTTGAGATAAAATGATTATTCATTGTGGGCATGTTATTATTATATCTTGATAAATGCTTTAGTGCTTTGTATATGTCATCTTGTAATGGTTCCAAGCAAATAGGAGGAGATTGTTGGAATATGCTTCTTGATAATTTACTTATCACCTTGCATATTCTATATATGTTGATTTGCTTGTTCCCATTACAGTGAGTCATCTCTAGTGGCTAAAAGGTCTGCGTACCGATTAGTGTGACAACTAGTGTGACATCACATATGTCTTAGATTAGGTGCAACCTGATCAAGTCCTACCTTCTTAATGATGACCAAACAGACTAGCACTTCATATGCACTAGCACGAGCAGACTTGCGGTAGCGTCAAAAGTCTTCAGCAGACTCGTCACCAGCAGACTTGTCATATGCACTAAAGGACACTTTGAAGACTTGTCACCAGTAGACGTGCTACAGTGACAAACTTTCTCAAAGGACTCATCGCCAGCTGAACCCATCATGTGCATCGCAGAATACCTTGAAGACCTGTCACCGGCAAACTTGCTATGGTTTGAATGCTCACAACTTAACCAGCAGTCTTTTTCTACAGAGGACTCATACATCAGAATTGAACTTCTCACCAGCAAACTTGGTTCTGCACGTGCTACAAGGAGACAAGATTGCAGCAGACCGAAACAAGACAAATACGTTGAGCTTCAATATTATTCAAATCTTTATGAAGCCTGACACTGCAAGACTTTCTCGCCTTCCAAGTTACGTGGTCTGAAACAGTCAAAAGAATCTACTTTATCGGACAGATCACCTGATAGTGCATCAATGAATCAGACTTATCCTTCGGCGACTTATCATTCAGTCTGACAGGGTAATAGTTCAAAGATCTAAAGAATGAAGTCTTTTATTCAACAGATAAAGATCCATTGAACAACATCTTTGTCCATCAGTTCTCAAAGACAAATCATTCAACGGATACAAAATCTATCAACAGATCTCAACGATCAAAGCTCTCTGGTCTATATAAGAAATCTACGCTCTTCTTCAAACAAAAAAAAAAAGAGAAAAAAAGTGTGTTGAAAAGACACCTGCAACAAGAACTTCAAAGAAGCTGTAAGATCAACAAGAGATTGTCTTCACCAACGAATCTCAGATCTTCACAGAAGATTGCAGTGAGCTTACCCAGACCTTAGCAAAACACTCTCTGTGGATTGCTAGGAAGAATAACTCAAGAAAGAAGAGAGAGAGAGAGATCAGAAACTTCTAAAAACATAGATCATTGCCTTGGTCAAGAACCTAGTTATTGATTTGAGTTCTTCATCCTTCTTCGAAGAACTCAACCTTTAGTTAAGCTTCAGGATTCCATTCCTAAAGCTAGAGGTCAAGCTCTTGGATCGTTCTATAAATAGATTTCATGATGGTACCCAAGGAAGATGAAGAGTCGCGTCAGATATTTTATTCATATCTTCGATTTGTATTCCTATACAAATCTTTGTCGATTGTGCAATAATCACTCATCATGGAAGGTCGAGTGCTTTGCACTCAATCGTTCAGATAATTTTTATCTGAACGACCTTGAAAATTCTCTTCTCATATTAGTTTCTCGTTCTAGTCTTCTATTGCCCTCTTTGCTTAAAGATTCATCTATGAATAATTTAGTAAAGATTAAGGCTTGAAAGGACGAGGACAGAAATTGTACATAGAGTGTCTAGGTTGATGTAATCTGTAATTTATCATTGAATAAATTCAAATGTTCTTTAATATAATTTACCTTTCAGTCTTTATCTCTCTATGAGCTTTTATAAAATGATTTATCTTTAGAAAAGTTATTCTCTAATGATTCCTTAATTCAGCATTTGGAAAAAGAATTAAGTGTGCTGTTGTTCTGATCATATATTCGTGTACAACCACTTAATACTTCTCTAAATCTAAGCCTTTCTATTTCTGCTGCTTAAACTCTTCGAAACATGCTTTTGATTTTCAGACAGTTCACCAGCAGGGTTGACAACTCTGCTAAGAACAAGTTTGTTGTTCAGTACTACCAGCAGACATGTTTAACATGTTAACTGTTTATGCCTTTAAAACCCATGCTTTAACTGCAATCAAAAGAAAAGTTTTAAAATTGCATCATAGGTTATTCATCCCCCCTCTAGCCTATTTGAGCATGATTGTGAACCAACAGTTGGGTTGGTTGGGATACAAGGGGTGAAGTTGGGGTAGAAGGGTTTGGAGAGTAGTTGAAGGGTGAAGGAGGGGCTGGAGAGGGGGATCTCGTAGGCTCTTCCTAAGGGATTGACTCCTCAAAAGTTATTGGCTCCTCCTGAGGGATAGGCTCCGCCGGAGGGGTTGAATCCACCTGAGTTGATGACTCAGTAGGATTAGGTTGAGAAGAGGTAGGTGATTTGGTGCTAGCAGACTTCCTTTTCTGCCTTAACAACTGAATAGGAGGTTCAGCTGCTTTATCGGCAGAGGTAGTAGGGTTTCTTTGGTGGCTTGGTTGGAAGACCTTTACGTCGCTGCGTTTAGGCTTGGGTGAAGGTGAGGGTTGGTCGGATGAAGGTTTGTGTTTGGGCGTTTGGGATGGTTGGGGAGTGGAGGTTGTTGGTTCAGGGTTAGATGGCTGGGTAGCGGATGATTGTCGATGCAAGAGGAGGCTGCACTTGTCATGTCTTCCAGCTTCGCCTTCGAATCCATTTGGCACGAAGTTTTTAGCATCTTCTTCTGCCTTGCCTTCTTTGCTTGAGCCTCTTTCTTCGCCTTAACAGATGCTCGACTCGCATCTTGGGCTTGTCGTAGAATGTCATGAACAATGGTAGGGTCTCCTTTTCCCCATTTTGTCGCTGCAGAAGGAAAGCCTTTGCTAGCAGCATCATATGCGTCCATGTTGAAATGCGTAAAAACCATTGGCGAGGGCTTGGCCACTTTTTCAATAGAGATATGTAGTAGCCCTCGTTGTTGCCTTCTCTTGTTTTTATAGTCCATGTATTTTTGAAGAAGGTAGCCATCATCTGCTTATCTTTGGCCACTGTGATAAGCTCATCCTTTTTAACGGTAGAGTTGACCTCAGGCGTATCCCTTAGCAGGGTGTTGATGAGCTGGACAAAGGGCCTTTTAATGTTGGGGCTCTCCTTCACGTTTTCAACGTAGTTGCGAAGCTCGTTGAAAATAATGGTGTCGTAGTTGAGGTGAGTCTTTAAGTAGACGGCGCTTGTAAGATTGAGTTGTTGAGCCGTGAAGTTGTCGTGAGCTCCGTTCTTGAATAGCAGAGATTTGTCCAAATAGACATCGAACACTAGACATCCAAGGGAAAGATGTTCCTCAGCATTTTTCCTTGAGGTTCCCTTGGAGTGTTTGGTCCCCTCATTCCTTCCTAGGCTCTGTCAGTCTCAGTAATGGATAGCTCAGTATCTCCGCCGTAGCGAATCCCAATGATTCTGGATATCACTTTCGCAGAGAGGGAGATGGGTCGTCCTCGAATCCATCCACGCATCACGGACGAAGTTTTGGGGTTGATAACCATTCGATGGTAGAATTCTTCAGCGAGGAGAATGCTGTAGTCTTCGTCATGTAGATAGAAGAGCGGTAGAATCCCAGACTCGTTCATGTCGTCGCATGCTTTGGCTCCGGCAGGAAAGGTGCAAACGGTTTTCAGGTCAATGCACATGCCGGGCAGATACATCTTTGGGTCCAGGGCCTGAATGATATCATGAGCGGCAGTGAAACTGAGGGTATCCCGAAGGTTGATGGATAGACCAAGTTGAATGACTTGTTCAGGGTCAAGCACCTTCCTTTTGTCGGTCTTTGACTTGGTAGAAGATTTCACCTACAAAAACATATTCAGAAATTAGGGCTTTTGTCAACAGGACAAACAACCAGAGATTTCATTTTTGAGAGATAAATTTTTCAGAAATAAATTGAAATATTTGAATGTTTGCACATGTGAAAATAGTGAAACATCAACAGATAATAATTTTAAAAGTCTGAGAGGAGAACCGTTGGTTTCAAGTTTTGGTGAAGAACAACAATGGCGGAAACCGTCAAGATACGCAAAACGTCTTTTCGGATTCCTCAACAAAGTGACTCAAAAGAAGAAATTTCAAGCATAAATCAAAGAGAAGTTTCCTAATGAGTGTCGAAAATCTTACCATTGTTGTTGAAAGTGAGAAGAGCGAGAAGAGATTGAAGAGGGTTAAGCAGTTTGCAGGGAGAAAGTAATGGTTTGAGTAGAGAGAGAGGGTTTGTAAAAGTTTTGAAGGAGGCGGTTCAAAGTTTATTTAAAGACTGAGAAAAGTCATTTTAGCGGAAAAATGCCTTAGATGATTGACAGGTGTCTATCAAGAGGCTTTTAACTAAAGATATTTTCAAACTTAACAAACAAATGACTTTTAACCCCTTTGCCTTTTTAGAAAACCTTTTACACATTAATAGACAAAACAATCGAAGTACTAACCTGGTTAAAACGGAGAGCTTAAGTCTACCGGTAGATAGAAAATTAAGTTTGCCGGTTAGTAACAATTGAAGTCTGCCGGTATGAAAGAAAACTTGTAAACTTTTAAAAATAAACTTTAAGTTGTAGGATCAATCATACCAAGATTTCTCCTTAAATAAGCAAACCTAGTAGTATCCAGTGGCTTGGTGAGAATATCAGCCAATTGATGTTCAGTTGGAACGTATTCCAAACTGATGCTACTTTTTTCCACATGATCTTTGAGGAAGTGATAACGGATATCAATGTGCTTTGTCTTTGAGTGCATCACTGGATTCTTTGAGACTGAAATTGCAGAAGTGTTATCACACATAATGGGACAATTTGTAGTTTTGATGTTGTAGTCCACTAGTTGCTGCTTCATCCATAGTAGTTGAGAGCAACAATGGCCGACAAAGAATGTATTCTACCTCAGTGGTAGAGTTTGCAACTGAACCTTGCTTCTTGCATGACCATGAGATAAGTCTATTTCCAAGAAATTGACAAGTCCCACTGGTGCTTCTTCTGCTCACTTTGTATGCTGCATAGTCTGCATCTGAGTACCTAACTAGATTGAAGTTGTTCCTTTTTGAATACCAGATTCCCAGATTTGTAGTTGTTGAAACATATCGGATGATACGTTTAGCAGCAAGCAAGTGTGATTCCTTTGGATTTGCCTGAAATCTAGCACAAACAAAAACAGCAGACATTATATCAGGTCTACTGGCAGTAAGGTAAAGAAGTGAACCTATGATTTCTCGATACTTGGTCACGTTCTCTTGCTTTCCCTTTTCATCTTTGTCAAGATAACAGTCGGTAGACATTGGAGTCTCGAATCCTTTAGCTGAATCAAGACCAAATTTCTTGATAAATTCCTTTGCATATTTGGTTTGGTGATGAAGATCCCGTCTGATCCATTGAATCTGAAGTCTAGAAAGTAGGTGAGTGTGAGGTTCAGGAAATGTGCCCCAGCGCCCGCCGCTTGGATAGGGGTGCGCCAGCGTGCGCGCGGATGCGCGGACACCCACGCTCTCGTTCCACCCTCCCTTGTTTAGGGAAGAGCGAAATCCAAAGTGCGAGAGGAGTCTTTGTCTATATTAGCACGTTGGAATGTGCCTCGTTGTTGCCTGAGTGGATTTTGTATCCAAAATGGGAACTAAAGGTTTCCTCATGTCAAGTTATCCCTTATTTAAGTGGATAACAGGGATATGGGAATGCATTACTCTTCCATTCCCATTCTCCCTTTACTTTATCTTTCGAGGGAAAATAGAAGTGCAAGAAAGAATATTGCGACGCCCCCATGAATTTTATGAAAATAGCCTTATGGCTATTTTGGATCACTATGAGTGCCTTGGATTTTCTACGTCAAGTTATCCATTATTTCGGGGATACCAAGACAGAAATAGAATCACCACCTTTCCATTCCCATCCCCTCATTTAGGGAGAAAGCGTGAAAGTGCAAAGAAAGATGTTGCGAGGCCCATTTGGATCAAAAATGTTTTAGAGTCGCCACCTTTATTTTAAGGCAAAATAAAGGAAAGGAAAAGAAAAAAACCGAGATTTTAGAAGCGGGTTCGGAGGCTAAGTTACGAGTCGGGGAAGGTGCTTAGGCACCCAGCTCGCCCTTTAGGTCTCAGAAACGTTTTTAGGCTGAGTCAAGTATGCTTATTGTCACATTTACTTAGCAAATAAATAATGTCTTATTTTGACAAGGGAAAATTAAACAGATACATTCGTGGCCACATTATTTACGGACTCGCGCATTGTCTCTTTCCAATAATTACGTATACACATTTAAGAATATTTGGCTATTATAAACTCTTTTTAGTATTATTTCCTAACAAAATCAAGGCGGACATGCGCTTATATTTTGATATTGAGTAGGACAGGAATAATACATTTTACAAAAAAGACTTTATTGAATAAATAAAGTAAATAAATACAAACTCATCTAAAAAATATTTTGCCATAATAACGGCTACATTTAGTACTATTTCCTAATAAAATCGGAAGCAATAAATCAGCTTATATATTTACATTGGCCGATGGAAATAATACTATTACATAGAAATAAAAAACTTTAACAATAAAGGCTTACAAGCGGCGCAGGGGTGTGTTTCTCGCTACGTCCCTCGGGGAGAGAGAGTCTTTTTTGGTCTGATGCAGTGCAGTCGATTGAAGTTGTGTGTTGTGTGAATTTGGCACAACAGAATCACTGAAGTTATTTTCGGCCTCGGCTGGCCTTTTAAATCGAGGCGAGAGGAAACAAGCGCTCTATCCACTTGGGCCCAGGGAAAAGAGGTGGATGATACCCACAGGCTGGGGGGCTAAGGAACTTCTAGGGTTGGATTTGTGTTTGGCGGAGGTTTGGCGGGGTTTCGAGGCTTTAGAGGTGATCATCGGTATTTCTTCGGGCGTAACGAGGCATGAGAGAAATTTTACGCCAGCAGGTGTGTTGAATGAAGAGGCCAGGAGGCCTATTTATAGGAGGAGGCTGGGACATCGAAGGAATTTTTGTGATTTCTCTCCGTGCATCGAGGGAGTTGTACAACTTGCGTTGGACGATTTGCATTTCACGGCAAATGGAGTGAGCGATCTTTGGGGAAAGGAGGTTTGGGTGCCACCAGTAGGGGTTTACAACACCAAACTTTTGGTAGGTGGTGCCCAAACCTCAAACATGGCTCATTTTTGACACTTTGGCCCCACAATTTGTCCTTTTGTGCATCTGCTTTGTCCTTTTGCAATTTTGACCTGTAACTTGACATTTGTTAATGTTTTTAGGTTCTTGATATTTTTGTCATGTCATGTAATAAAGTGCGAGTGGGGTGTCTGAGCCCCTCAGCGATGGAGTCTGGAAGTGGCTTGAACATGGATTGATTAAACTCCAATTTCGTTTCATTTCAAAAGCAGAGGAGAAATATGCATTGTGTAGCGGTTATAATAGCAATTTATCAAACCTCCATATCTGAACATTTTTAGTCGGTTATAGCGGGTTATCGTAATTTTAAGCAAATCACAAATTAAATGCTCGATGGTCGGACCTACTAATGTAAGAACACTCACGTATCCTTTAATAAAGGAATCGGCCAAGCGTAGTTCGGCTAGCGAGAAACAAACAACAAGTTGAAGAAGAAAAAGATTTTTCATGTTTTCAGCAGGTATTCTTCGGTCAGCGGGTGTCAAATACGGTATGAAGATTTTGTGTATTTCGAAAACCATATTTCAACCGGTCTCTATCACGTGGAAATATGTTAAGAGATCAATCTCAAAATTATGTGCAGTGGTCAATACCTTTCTTCCAAGCACAATAAAGAGGACTTGAGATTTTCGGCTGTACTTTCGGCAGATCAATACATCGCCAGTGCGATCAAAAATTTTCTTCAAATTTTTCAAAAAGCGTATCCAAGCGGAAACCCATTTGAACCACGATAAAAATTTTTCTTT
>CM028380.1:45932672-46000536 GCA_013146195.2 Codonopsis lanceolata
TCACTTTATATAAGACCATTATGAATTGAATAAAGTGTCTAACCTTTTTTAAAAATATAATCATTCACTTTATATCTCTGTTTTGGTCTCCGTTTTTTCATCTCACCAAGTTAAGTTATTGTTGCTTATGAATAGACTTGAAATCAACTTGGTCAACTGACATACACTTTCTCTCTGGGTCTAATGAATCAGAGTCATCATTTCATATAAAAACCATTATTAATTGAAGATATCTGTCTAACCTTTTTTTAAAAAAATCGAATCATTAACTTTATATATGTTTTTTTTTTTTAATCTCACCCAGCTTAAATTATTGCTTTCTCGTATGAATAGACTAAATATGAACTTGACCAACCGCAATCATATACATTTTATATCGTCTAATTTGAATCTGGATTTTCTGCTATTCAGCCAAAAGTTGGTTTTTGTATAAAAGTATAAAATCTAAAAGGTTTTCTCAGAGGGGAGAGGAAAGAGTCTCGAATCTGAACTTAACCAACTCACATACTTTTATCTCGTCTAAATCACGAAAGTTATCACTTTATATAAGACCATTATGAATTGAAGAAAGTGTCTATTTTTTTAAAAAAATCTAATCGTTCACTTTATATCTGTTTTGGTCTGTTTTTTTCATCTCACCAATTTAAATTATTGTTTTCGTTATGAATAGTCTTGAAATCTGAACTTGGTCAACTGACATACACTTTATATGTCCAATGAATCTGTAGTCTTCATTTCATACAAAACCATTATTAATTGAAGATACTGTCCAACCTTTTTAAAAAAAACTCTAATCATTAACTTTATATATGTTTTGGTCTTTTTTTATCTCACCGCTAAATTATTGTTTTTATGAATAGACTGAAATATGAACTTGGCTAACCGCCATACATTTTCTCTCGGCAATGAATCGAAAGTCATCATGTTATATGAAACCATTATGAATTGAAGAAAGTGTCCAGCCTTTTTTGTAAAATCTAATCATTACCTTTAGTCAAATTTTGGTCTGTTTTTTTCATCTCACCAATTAACTTATTGTTTTGTTTATGAATAGACTTGAAATATGTACTTGACAACTGACATACACTTTCTCTGTCCAATGAATCTGTGAAGTAATCATTTTATATAAAACCATTATGAATTTTGAAAGTGTCCAACCTTTAAAAAAAAATTAATAATCATTCACTTTATATCTGCTTTTGGTATGTTTTTTTCATCTCAACATTTTCAAATTATTGTTTTATTTCGAATAGACTTGAAATATGATCTTGAACTTGGCAACCGAACACTTTCTTTGTCCCATGATTCTCAGAAAGTCATCATTTTATATAAAACCATTAAGATTTGAAGAAAGTGTACAACCTTTTTTAAAAAATATACTCATTATGAATTGAAGCAAGTGTCCAACATTTTTAAAAATCGCTCCGACATACTCAAAGTAAGTGTCCAACATTTTTAAACATTTTTAAATTTTCTTTCGCACCTCTCAATTGTTGATACATACACAATGCACTTAATTTTATTCATTTATTCATGAAGATGTCCAAAACTTTAAATTTTAAAACCTGAAAATATTGCATAAATAAGTTAAATACTACAATAGCAAGTTTGACCTTGTCAACCATAGTCTAGAGACATAAAGAAACCATCATAAGTCTAGTCTAGACAGCAAAAAGATCCTACAACCATAGTCTAGAGACCTAATGAAACTACCATAGTCTAGTCTAGTCTAGACAACAAAAGATGGTACGTTGGTTCAAATGCAAAAACACAAGACAATAATTTCGATTTTTTTGCCGCAAAAGAATTGTAGAAAACACCCTACATATTTTGGTGTGCATTGTCTTGTTAACCTTCATTTCCACTCCAACCTTCATTCTTTCTCAATCTTCACTTCAACCTTCATCTTCTTTCTCATTGTCATTGGTACTTGAGCGTAATTTCTTCAAAAAGAGCCCTCTTTAATTTTGAATCTTTAATGTCATTAGCAATGCTTGTTTTCTTTGTGTTCTTTATAGGTGTTGCAAAGATCACCCTTCGATGAATTTGGTCAGTATAAACTATACAGATTTTAATAAAGTGTTATAATAAAAAAATTTACATTTAAAGTTAATTAATATAGTATACCTCGTGTATATCTCGGATATCTCCCTCATCCAATTTTGGCAAATATTCAGCCTCGTTACTATTTTTATGCCCTCCAAAATATTTGTCTATAATTGAACTGTCCATGACCACTTTTAAAACCTGATAAACTTCTCGAATAGGCCCAGAATGATATGGTCTAATCTGAATTTTGAAAAGAACATTCTTGTCCACTAAATTTGCTATTTTCCTTGGAATTTCCTGAAACAAACATAATAATGAAGATGCAAAAGTTATAAATATTGGACTATTCATTAAATAATAATAAACGTACTCCTATTGTTATGTTTCATGTACTATTTTCCAAATTTACATCACCTGTTCTTGAGCATTACTTTTTAAATCTGCAGCTGATTTACCAATGAGGTCCTTTGATTCCTTGTCCCAGATTAGGAAAGATGCATTCCCAGTATTGTCAACCACCCGAACTTGAATTTTGTATCTTGTAAAGTAAAGTATTACCGAGTGAAAGACATAATAAAAAGTTATCAAAGTCAAAAGGATTAAAATGCATATATCATACCTTATCTTGCAACTTGAATCAAAAATTTCACATTTATCACAATAAAATTGGCCCGCAACAGCTGTAATTTTTTTTAGACATTTGTGACACGAAGTGTAACACCAATTCTTTCCAGAATCTATGAAGTCAATTCTGCCCATGACCCAAAAGTTGCCAGCCTAGTTCAAATTTAAAAGTGTTGTAATTAGTTCACATTAAAAATTATATACACAATTTAGTTAAACATTCTTTTACAATTATTAAATTTACCTCATTGATTTCATTGAGTTGTTCTATTGTTCTAATCAAATCAAGAGATCTTTCAAATTCTTCTATATTGGTTTCAGCCTTTGTTGTTGGTGCTGTAGATGCCCGTGCTCGTGCCTGTATTGGTGCGGGTACATGTACTGCTAAATTGCTTATTTCTCCTGTTTCTTTCTTATCAGATGTCAAACTAACATTGAAAATATACAGCTTTAGTATTTGAGTTTTACTACACTAAATTCATAAAATAGTTTCAATAATTTCCTATTATGTATGTACATTACTTAAACTGTTTTTTAATACCTGGAACGAAAATCGCCACGCCTCGATGTCACTATTGATAAGTACCTCGGCCGACATAGAATGTGTTTGAAACTTTAACCACATCCCTAAATTTTCGAACACGACATAACCGCAGAGGACAATAACAAAGTTCTTCGACTATGCGCCTAAGTAGTTCATAGTGTAGTCGACATATTCCCCCATAATGTACACGTAAAGTTTTTCCTCTCGCAATTAGTAGGCATATTAAACCGAAACAACTATGTGCGCTTTATTAAAAAGTAATGAAGACAAGTAGCATGTAATAATGGAATGTACTCATGGTCTTCCAAAATTATATCCATCATTTTAGCTTGTCATTCAGCCTATTTCCTTGTGTTGTGGAGAATTGCGAGCAATCAACTTCCCTATTACATCTTCATAAAGAGAACCAAATGAATGAAAACAAAATTTTAATTCTAACTTAAACACTTGAAGAAAAATATTAATGTACATACCAATCAGTTGGGACTCCTCTACTTCCTCTGGATTTGAAAAATATTCAAATGGCTTGAGCTCGTATATGTTCCATGGGAATCTTTCACAAATACTTCAGTCACCATTGTTTTTCCCATAAGAATAATCTTATATTTTGAATCAGTTGTTTTAAACTTCATTAAATTATCTGCCACAATAAAATCCTTGATAGCATAGACATGATGTTCCTGGAAAATAGTTTTGAACTTTCTTATATGCTGTTGCTTTATTGTTGCATGAATTTTTGATCCCTGTGTATATATAAAAAGTAAGTAAGCAATTGTAATGAAAAATGTAATGCAGATTCTGTGTATATATAAAAAGTAAGTAAGCAATGAATTTGTATTGTTACCTCATTGTCATGAAATATGCATTCCAAACTTTGAATAACTGATGAGTCCCCAAATGCTGGCACATTATAACTGAGCACAAGTCTAACTTTTACAACCCACTCTATTTTTGTAGGATTTAATTGCCGAACCAAGCTGAAAAATGGAGCCATTTGTAACTTGCCAAGAATTCCAAAGATTCAACAAAGAATTGGGTCAGCAAGGGTGGAACCGTGTTGTATTTATAATGGTTCCTTATACATGCAAATCGGCATGTGTACTTGAGAGGTGCCACTTGTCTTGTAAATAATTTCGCTTTACTTTTTTAATCTATACCAAGTCAATTTCGTGGGTAGAAAACCGTGGATTTATACAAAAAAGGATACATGTTGGATATTACAAAAAGTGGTACAGTTGGATTTTACAAAAATAAGGATCGCCCCATTTGTCCGTAATGGGAAAAAATTGGTGTAGTACGTAATGCAATTGAGACAATGATGTGATTGATGAGTATGAAATGTATTTTTGAAGGCCTTTTTAGGCCTGCTTTTGTCGTTGTATAGTTAGTCGTACATACATAGCTAATTTGAAAAACATTGTGACAATCAATTGCTTCGGTAATGTTGTCAGTGGGAAAAAAATTGTATAGTAGATAATATAAATGAGAGAGAATGATGTGATTGACATGATTGATCAGTAGAAAAAAACAGGAAATTTATTTTAGAGTGCTTGTGTTGACTGTTTGTGGGTGAAGTAGGTAATTTCAAAAACTATTGTTACATCAGTTGGGTAAGCAGTAGATATTAGTTTATGTCTATTTATGGCTTTGGGATTTGGCAGGAAATGACCAAAAAGGAAACTTTTTCCTTTTAATAGATATATAGATGATTGTTGTGACTGTTTGTAGTTTTAGACTTTTTGCCTTTTAAAACATATCAGCTAGGTCTGTCAATGGATCGGATTTTGGTCCGAATCCGATCCGAAATTTCAAATATGGATTTGTATAATGGTCCAATAACCCGAATCCGAATCCGAACCTAATAATTTATTTATTAACGGATCGGATATGGATTTAGCTATATCTGATCCGTTAAGGATCCGATCCGATCCGAAAATAACATATTTTATTATACATATACATAATATGCACAATTATATATGCATGTTGTCTTTTGATCTTCCTCCCTTTCATATTCTAATTGTTTTTTATTCATATATTTATATTTCGGATCGGATCGGATCGGATATTTAATCGGATATGTTAACGTGTAACGGATTCGGATATGGATTGACATACACTTGATCCATCGGATTATCGGATCGGATCGGATCGGTGATATAGGGTTTCGGATCGGATTCGAATTTACCTATATCCGATACATATCCGATCCATTGACAGACCTAATATCAACTAGTATCCATCATTTTCTTTTACGTCCTTCGTTTTGGGCAAAGAGTCAACTATTTTATTTTGGAATATTTCACTTAAAAAGTCAACTTTCAAAAATTAAGACATACAAATATCATTTAATTACTAATGACCTACTAAAAGTATCATTTTTAAAAAAAATTGACTTTCAAATGGAAACTTTTTACCGAAACAATATGAATATTCTTCTTTGATCATGTCAAACCAATTTAAAATATCATAATTAAAGTTATTAGATTGCGACGCCAAACACTCCATTAACATTTACAAAGTTCTCAACAACCACAAAATTAACCCCATTTGACATCTCACCACCCCACATATTTCCACCTTTCTCTCTCTCCCCTCCCATCTATGTAGCCCTCGTCCACCCTCTCTGTTGGTTCACGCACTCGTTCGCTGGCATTGTATGTTTGCATGCACAAGTGATACCCTAAATACTAGATGCTAGCTCTTCATAAGCTACTCTTTTCACCAATGAAATGCACATTCAACCTAACCACAACAAATTATCCAACTCTTGTGTTTACTCCTTCCGTTCCAAACAAAGATTCATTTCAGAATGTTTCACTTAAAGAATCAACTTTTAAAAATCAAGGTCTACAAGTTTTATTTTATTACTAATGGGCTTAAAAAGTTTGACTTTCAAACTGCGACTTTTTATCCAGAACGATGGGAGTATATACAATCATTCTCATGGTGAATAAATCAGTGTTGGCATCTAAAATTTTCAATCTATTTTGTAGCCCTAACATTACTCAAATAATATAAGCTTTCAATTCATTGAGTCTGAGTGTCCCGACATCTACTTTCGAAATGAAACTTTGAAAAATTGCATGAAAAGGATGATGGAATGATTGTCTTTCATAAGTTTTTACCTATAAATCTATAATATTGGGAGAGGCTAGTACCACTACTACATTATTTACTTATTCATTACATTATTAATGGAGTATTACTTTGTATGTTAAGACAAAACTACCCTTAATTAATTACTTGACATTTGAAATTGAGCAATATCCTTTTTATTTCTATATTACATGTTAATTCTTAATGCATTAACGAAAAATATCGTTTTTTTATATCCTTATTTTTTCTTAATATGGAGTATATTTTTTCGATTATACTTATGACTCGTTTCATGTTGCATTATGCATGTAGTTATTTGTTACGTTCCTTCTTATTGTTTTCCTTTTCTCTTATCAAATTTGTTTTCGTTTGTGAAAAAACTAATAAATCCAACATTAATGACCATATTCACATTTTTTAAAAAGGTTTTTGCATTATCAATTTACCACAATTAGAGCATCTCTAATGCTAATATGGATGTGAAAAAATTTAGATGTCATTTAGGATTTACATCATTTTTTAAAGAAAAAACATTTCTAGTGCAAATGTGGATGATGAGTGTGAATATGATATTGTGGCAAACAAATTTGTTTACATTGTGGATAACTATGTCAAACTTTCACATTCTACTTGAGGGTGTAAATACATCCTAATTATTAATATTCTTTTTAAAACTCTTTCTATTGGTTGTTCTCTTTTCTTTGCCTTTTTATTTTTTTTATCAAATATTATTTTAGTGGTGGGATGGATGTCAGATAAGATTAAATCCACATCTGCATCGGAGAGATCTATGTTGATTGAATGTGAATGAAGAGAGTGTTAAAACATTTATTTACATAAGATGTGTACACACAATCAAGAACATGATCATGTTTTTCACATAATCATAATGAACATAAATTGAAGACATACTGGAACCAATTGACGCCATTAGTATGAAGCAATTGAATCTGATCAACTGTAATGTGGAACGAGAGTCTTCAATTCAAATGGGTTTTATTTTCACTCCCTTATCTATTTCACATGCAATGGATCGTATATATTTTGTGGAGACGACTACTAGGGCAAAAGAACTTTAGAAACCCTAATACCCAAAAGATTTTAAATAGATAAAGGGTGGAACCAAACCCTAAAGTGTAATCAATCTCTCACGTCCATCAAAGTGTAGAGATTTAGTGGACCTATTAAGATTTAATATACTTTAAATATGTTAGATTACTAAATTATATAAGCTCAAAATGTTATTTGGCTAATATAATTAATTAAGACTCGTACCCAATAAATAGTTTATTCTAAGTTGAACTTGTAGGTCACAAAACATGGGCTAGACCCCATCAGGTCTAACATTCTCCCACTTGACCAAGGTCATACTTAGAATAACCTCATAAGTGTGGTTTAATAAGAACAAACTATCATCTTTTAAGTTAGGTCATATTTTACAAAATATTATAATCAAATAAAATTGAAAGCAGTATATGTGTTCATTATTGTCACACAACCATCATTCGATTATAATCACAATATCCTAATAAAACCTGACAGTCAAATACCTTAATAGCATGAACAAATATCTAATGGTTTTATAAAAATAACGATACAACCATGGTCATGAGGTTCAACTTAAGTGTTAGTTTCATAAACTTCAAATATGTACTTTAAACAAGAAGTAACTAACCATTAGTCATGATGTCCAAAATTAAGAAAACATAAAGATATCACTTACAAAGTAGTCTTTATAGTAGTAACCCATTATCTAAAAGAAAAACTTTCCACCAAACTCATGCTAGCAACATGTTTTCGAAAGAGATTGGATGGCAAGTCTTTCGTCATGGGATCCGCTAGCATAGCAGATGTACTAATGTGCTGAATAGATATTACTTAATTATGGACTCTTTCCCTCACAACAAGATACTTGATAGCGATGTGTTTTGTAGCACCGCTTGACTTGTTGTTTTTGGAAAAGAAAACAGCAGCTTGATTATCACAATATATCGAAAGTGGTCTAGATATGGTATCAACCACTCTAAGTCATGTAATGAAATTCTTCAACCAAACATTATGACAAGTAGCTTCATAACATGCTACGAACTCTGCCTCTATAGTGGAAGAAACCGTTAATGATTGTTTGACATTCTTCCATGAAATTGGTCCTCCAACAAGCAAGAATATATAACCTGACGTGGATTTCTTGGTATCGATGCATCAAGCATAATTAGAATCAGAATAACCAATAACCTCAAGGCTATCTGTTTTTCTGCAGGTAAGCATAATGTCTTTGGTACCTTGTAAGTAACGCATTACTTTCTTGGTTGCTTTCCAGTGACCCATTCCTAAGTTTATCTGATAACGTCCAAGCATACGAGATGCGTACGCTAAATCTAGTCAAGTACAAACTTGAGCATACATTACACTCCCAACTGCAGAAGCATAAGAATGTGCTCCATTGCATCAAGCTCAAGTTGATTCCTAGGACATTGCAGGAGACTGAATTTGTCACCCTTAACAACAGAGGCAACACTAGGAGAACAAGCATGCATGTTGAATTTTTGAGTACTTTATCAATATAAGCCTTTTGAGATAAGCCCAAAATACCCAGAGACCTATTACAGTGAATCTCAATGCCTAAGACATAAGAGGCTTCACCAAGATCTTTCATATCAAAATTCTTTGAAAGAAAAAATTTGGTCTCATGCAACATGTCTTTATCACTACTTGCAAGCAAAATATCATCAACATACATGACTAAGATGATAAATTTGCTCCCACTAACCTTTAGGCATATACATTGATCCACAACATTCTCAATAAATCTGAATTTACTAATTACATCATGAAATTTCAAATACCATTGTCTTGAGGCTTGTTTTAGACCATAAATGAATCTCTTTAACTCACATACCATGTGTTCTTTGCCCTCAACCTCAAAACCTAGAGGTTGTCTCATAAAGACTTTAGGAAACAAGTCACCATGAAGGAATGCAGTTTTAACATCCATATGATGTAACTCTAAATCGTAATGAGCTACAAGGACCATGATTATACAAAAAGAATCCTTTTTCGACACCGGTGAAAAGGTTTAAAAATAATTTATGTCTTCCCTTTGAGTGAACCCTTTGGCAACCAGTCTAGCTTTATATCGTTCAGCATTGCCTTTAAAGTCAAGCTTTGTTTTATAGACTCATCTACAGCCTATAACTTTGGCTCTTTCAGGCAACTCAACGAGATCCCAGACATCATTTTTCTTCATTGATTCTAACTCATGATTCATGGCATCAAGTCACTGAGTTGAATGGTCACTTTTAAGGGCTTCTTGGAAGAACTTAGGATCATTTCCAATGCCAAGATCATAGTCAACCTCATCAAGGTATACAAAATCATTAGATCTGGTTGGTTTTCTAACCATCTCTGACCTCTGAGGAGATTGTTCATTAGCAAGAGGTTCATTAGGCTCATCAATGTGGCGTTCAACATTAGGTTCAATCTCTGTTGCACCAACATTTTGAATAGGAGATTTGATTCTCATCAGAACGTACTGGTGCTTCAACATTTTGAAGAATATGAATAGAAACATGTTCTTAAATTTCTTCTAGATTTATTTTTCTTGGTGTACTCCCACTATAACCAGCAGTTTCTAAAAATTCTGCATACCTTGTTTCAACAATTCTAGTGGTATGAGATGGACAATAAAAACGAAAATCTTTTGATCGTTCAGCGTAGCCTATAAAGTAACAACTCATGGTTTTAGGATTGAGTTTCTTAATATGTGGGTTAAAAATTTTAGCCTCTGTATGACAACCCCATACATGCAAATAACCCAAACTAGGTTTCTTTTGTTTCCATAATTCGTAAGGCGTTTTAGGCACGGACTTACTAGGAACTCTATTGAGTACATGCACAACTGTTTTGAGAGCCTCAACCCATAGAGACTCGGGTAGAGTAGAACGACATATTATACTTCGTACCTTGTCCATGAGGGTACGATTACATCTTTCTGCAACACCATTTTGCTGGGGTGTACCCGGCATTGCATATTCACCAAAGATACCATTTTCTTTCAAAAACAAGGCAAAAGGTCCAGAGTGTTGACCTAAATCAAAGAATTTTCATAATATTCTCCTCCCCTATCGAATCTTACAATTTTAATTTTAAGGTCAAGTTGGTTTTCAACCTCAGCTTTGTAGATCTTAAATACATCTAGGGCCTCAGATTTATCATGAATGAGGTAGACATAACCATATCGTGAGAAGTCGTCAATAAAGGTAATGAAGTACTTATGTCTACCAATACCCAGAGTAGTAAAAGATCCATAAATATTAGTGTGAATAATTTTTAAAACTCCAGTACTCCGGGTAGCTCCATGTTTAATACCTTTTACAATTTTCCTTTAATGCATTCAACACATGTGCCAAAATCTAATAAATCTAAATGATGAAAATTTCCCTCCTTTACGAGCCACTCCATTCTTTTCCTAGATATATGACCTAAACGTTCATGCCACAATCTAGAGGAATTGTCATCCTTTAGTTTTCTCTTAATACCAGCTTGAACAACTATATCATTCACATTCATCAACTCTAAGGATTCAGAAAAGGATGGATCTAAACATAATTTGTAAAGGTTTCCCTCTAAAAACCATAACCGACAACTTCAAAGTAAAAAGAAAGATAAACCTTTATTTTCAAACTTAAACGAAAAACCATAAGCGTCAAGTTTAGAAACAGAAATAAAGTTGCAAGTCTAGTTGGCAACGAAATAAGAGTCATTTTAAATACGAAAAAAGGATATTGCCTTCTAAAAACTTTAAGGGTTATTTTAAAAACCTTTAAAAGTTGCAGCGGAAAAGATACGTTTTTCAGTAGCTGATGTAAAATCCGCAGATAGCATCTGTTGAATCATAAAACAGTTTGGGTAGCAGCTGTTGAATGTAAAATAGTTTGGTTTGGTTTTCTTTTGATCATTTAAGTATAGGGAATGAATTGAAGTACACTATATAATATCAACTATGTAAATAATTCAGGAATGTAACTGTTAAACACTTAAGTAGATAGAAGTTGCTTAAGTATATGAACAGTAAAAACAACAAGTCGCAGAACTCGGTATTTGAGGCGTATTCTGACTTGTACAAAGTCCATTCAGACTTTTGCAGATGTATCTCGCCATGTTGAGCTTGAGGCTGAATGTCATGAAGTGATTCGCTTCATGACACTCAGCCTCAAGCTCAACATGGCGAGATACATCTGCAAAAGTCTGAATGGAGTTCGTATGAGTCAGAATACGCCTCAAACTTCTCAAGAGTCGCGGTGAGCGAATCTTTGCTTGAACTTGTTGTTCATCGATAAGATAGAACCGGACCTTAAGCTCACGAATCATTCCGGACATCTCGTGTAGTTGTTGAAGAATGTTGCGTTTTTGGTCAATCTTACAGCTTTCAAACTTGTAAGTCAGAGTCCTCAACTTTGTAGCAGAAGTATTCCCATAAAGAAGTTTAATGTCGTCCCACATTTGTTTTGTAGTCAGGCAATCCTCAAACTCGCCAATCAGATCATTATGCATGCTACTCAACATAGTAAAGCATGCACATCGATCTTTCTTTTTCCACTTAAAGAATTCTTGCATGTTCTGGCGATACTGGGTGATGGTCAAATTACTCATCTCTGGTTCTACCATCACATTATCTAGGTTGTCAAGAACCTCTTGCTCATTTAGCAAATACGTGATCTTTCTTTGCCAAACACTATAGTTTGTGTCATCTAATTTCTCAACCTTGCTAAGGTCAACGATTACATTTTTAGAAGTCATTTCACTACAATTTATTGCAAAAAAATAAGACATTAGCATATATATTTCGATTCACTTTCGTTCAAAAAAAAAATCAATTACTAAATATAATCACATCATACACGTAAGGAGGGAAAATCCGCGAGGCTCGTAATCACAACCAAAATATGCACAACATGAAAATATTCATAAATTGATAATTTAAACAAAAGAAATAAGATAGAACAAATCCATCAAGCACATATTATGTACATAAATATTTTCACTACTGAAAATAACATTATTGGGTCTCGTATAGTCTCAGTCGTAATTTTAGAGCCCAAAACGATAATTAATTATGCTAAAAATGACTTTAAAATAGTTTAAAATTCACAAAGAATTTTAAAAAATTGCCAAACTATAGTTTATTGTTGATTTTACATATTTGCTTATGTGAGCCTTAATATAAAATTACTAAGTTAATTAGTTAATTCTCTTATCCTTCTCCTAACAGGATTATGTTTCCTATTTTCCTTGTCCTTTTGGATCTCTACTTTGTAACTTATATATATACTCACTTAAATCTGTCGTTTAGACACACAATCATAATATATCATACTACCTTCAATTTCATACACCAAATCTCAAATTATCATATCCCAATCAACATTGTAGAGAATATAGGAATACTTACAGAACCAAAATGGAGCAACACCAATACTTTGTTGCAGTGACTTCACAACAGTATCCGTGTAGAAGAAGACTTCTACGTTCACCAAATAGACAATAGTCTTTACTTTGGCAGTAAACTTACAATATACCAAAGTGTATTATAAACGTCACTATGTAATATTCCTATAGCTTAAAGGTATAATTTGCAATAACAATGTTAGAACAAAATAATACAATATCGGAATATGAAATAGGATTGAAAGTAACAAGAGTATCCTCGACCGGAAGGCCTCACTCGAATCTGTCTAGGGCTTATAATGTCTAGCCTTAGATCCCCACAACAATGCTATACACAGAGTATAGCAATCTGTCCAAACCAAGAGTTCACAAACCGATAGGGACGAATATACGATTCCAACGATTCCTAACACAGTGGACTGCCCAGCCCTCCAACAAGTAAACCCAACCCGTAAATTCCCTACTCACGGAACTCTCTATCACAATATCTCAAGCTCACACACACAAAGTGTTTCCCTCACAGAAGTCGGATCACAGTAGTAGAGACGAAGGGGGTTAGGGAGAAAGATCGATAATCAATGGTTTCTCTAGCGTACCTTGAAGAAGGAGGTGAAAGGAGTATGTATATGGCAACCATCAGCAAAGGGTTCGCACAATCAAAGTGAAGGGTTCGTGCAATCAAAGCGAAGCCGCCGCCAATGAAGAAGGAATCACCATGGCTGGAAGGAGCAGAGAAGGAAACCACCGTAAATTGGGGCTCAATTAGTGAGACCTAAAAATACAACCAAAAGAGCAGCCAACTGCACTAAAGGAAAGGTGGGCTTGGGCCTTGGGTTGCTGGGCCAGAGACATAAGCAGGCTACCCAATTGATAAAGCGGCCATGTCACTGCCAACAAACATCTTTTCTGATTTAACATTTCCCATTCACATCCTGCCTATATTTGACCCCTCTCTCTCTCTCCCTCTCTCTCACTACACACACACATACAGATACAGTGGTTTTGGTCTAAGACCACACACCTAGACAAATCCCAATCCTTTAATTATGTTTGTGCTTCATGGCATCGAGGGAGCTTTGCTATTGTCTATTGGCTCTTGCTTTATTTTCTTCAAGAGTCGATCAACAAGTCTTTTAGGGCGGGAGCTAGCTCAACATGGATCAGCAGCTACATGTGTTATTCTTTCCATTACCAAACTATTTGCTTCCCGTGATCACAGAACCACCATCATCACCACTCCCATCAACGCCCCTCTCTTCACCAAACCAACACAACAGACAACAATAGCCCCCGATATCTCCATCTCTCATCAAATTCCCATCAGTCGAGGCTGGTTTACCACCCCACCCTCCCTAGGATGCGAGAATCTTGATCAACTCACTTCACCAGATATGTTGTCTGGCTTTCTGAAGGCCACCGTAACTGTCTTATCGCTGATATGTTCTTTCCATGGGCTTCTAATCTGGCTGCCAAATTTAATATCCCAAGATTGGTTTTCCATGGGACCAGCTTTTTCGCTCTCTGTGCTTCTGAAAGCCTGATCCTTAACAAGCCTTTCAAGAGCGTCTTGTCTGATTCCGAACCCTTTATCATATCTAATCTCCCCCACGAGATCAAGCTAACTAAATTGCAAGTGGACCCGAATGTGTTACAAGAGACACAGACTTCAACAGAATTTTCCACGTTGCTGAATCAAATTAAGGATTCGGAGCTAGGAAGCCATGGAGCTATTATTAATAGCTTCTACCAGCTTGAACCAGATTATGCTGATCATTATAGGAAGGTCTTGAAGAAGAAAGCATGGCATATAGGGCTATGCAATACGGAAGTTGGTGATAAAGCACAGAGAGGAAAGGAAGCAGCCATTGCTGAACACGAATGTTTGAAATGGTTTGATTCAAAGAAACTAAATACAGTTATCTACGTGTGTTTTGGGAGCGGGACAAGCTTTTCAACTTCTCGATTGTATGAGATTGCTATGGGGATTGAAGCTTCTGAACAAGATTTCATTTGGGTTGTGAGGATATTAGCGATAAATAAAGAAGTCCAAGAAGATGAGATGTGGCTGCCTGAAGGATTTGAGGAGAGAACTAAAGGGAAAGGATTACTTATAATAGGGTGGGCACCCCAAGTGTTGATTCTTGATCACGAAGCCATTGGAGGATTTGTGACCCATTGCGGATGGAACTCTACTCTGGAAGGTGTTTGTGGTGGAGTGCCTATGGTAACATGGCCAGTTTTTGGAGAGCAGTTCTATAATGAAAAGCTGGTGACTGAAATTTTGAGAATCGGAGTTGCTGTTGGCACTCAACAAGTGAATATATTGGCGGGCAACGAAAAGATAAAGGGAAGAGTTAAAGAAGGCAGTGAAGCGAATTATGGTGGGAAAAGAAACTGAAGAAATGAGAGGGCGGGCCAAGGAGCTAAAGGAGATGGCGAAGAAGGCTGTTGAAGAAGGTGGATCGTCTTATTCCAATTTGAGCTCTTTGATTGAAGAACTGAGTTGCTATTGCCCGTGAATCTCGAACCATCCACCTATACACGATGGAAAAATACCATCTCAGCCATGGTTACACATGTGCTTCATATTTTCTGCCTGAGTTCGTGTTAGTCTATTCGTCATTGGTAACTGAGGACTGTACTCATATTATTTCTTTTCTTCTTCAATTTATTGAACGAGTCAAGTTGAATTGAGAAACTCGTACGTGTAACCAAGTTGAGTTCTATCTAAATTAATAATAGCTTGATTCAAATTTGACATCGGATTTTAGATCAACGGTGGAACAAAATTCTTGAGTTGAAAAATAAAAATAATTGATCAATCTACGCGAGACCATCAACGCACCTTCCTGGACAAAGTATGCATGGCTGATTATTCACTATAACGAACAAATATCTTACAAGAAAATACATTCTATCAATAAAACAAATCTAATTGACTTGTATCCACATTTTTATGACACAGTACAAGCGAATTTTTTTTTCGTTGTGAAACCTTCAATCCAAGTCTAGGCTAAACGAATGAAATAAACAAGAAACTGTTACAGTCAACATTTTATGTACAGACCTTGTATGAAGCCATCAATGCAACATCCTTGTTTCTCAGTCACTTTCATAGTCTTCCTCATCTCCAAATGTAAAAACTGACGCATCAGCAGCCATCGCCTTGAATTCGCTTACCTCTACAGTAGGGTTGTTTAGGGCTCCAAGGCTCAATACAGCACCTCCACTCGCATCTTTTTTCTGATCACTGGTAGGATTTAAATGAGTCGAACCCGTGCTTCCCACCGAGAGTTTCTCGGCTTCACGGGACAAACCTGCGACCTGGTCAGAACTAGTATTGATCTCAGAACCAGGGGCTCTTTTGGCTTCCGATACGGGTTTAGCTTGCCTGCTTTTTGAAGAACCTGTTTCCTCTGCCTCACTGTCGGAGAACACATCATCTTTTTCGCTACTTCCAGAGTCTTTTGTTGGGTTCACTATAGCTTCACTACTATTAACAGCAGGAGTAACACTTGCACTTTCATCAGATTTATTAGCACTGCTTTCAGTTTGACGTGGCGGTGGATTGGCCCCATCATAATCCACAAGCACAACCTCCACTTGAAATCCCGGGGATGGTAATTTCCTCTGCAAATGGTCCAGTACAGGGTAAAATATGCAAAAATAAATAAACAAATAAAATACTTGGATTAATAGAGTGAAACTGGAAAAGAAAAGGCAGCAAACTACTCTTATGCAAGGATAATGCAAACCACGTTCAAAGAATAGTGCAGACCTGCCCTTGCCTTTCACCTAATAGTTACCTTGTCAAACCCGTCAAGATCATTGGTCGTTAAAATCTTTCTGTTCTCAACCATTGTTGTGTTCAACCAGCTGAAAGCAAATAATAAATAAGCCTGGGAACTACGTACACAATCAACAACTCAAGAACATTTAACAGGCACTAAATCTCTTTCCTTTTCTTCTTTCTTTTCCCTTTTCGAGTGTGAACAACATACCAGTAAAAATCTCCTTGTCGGTCATGAAAATGAATTTTGAAATCCCCTGCCAACTCTGTCAGACCTGGCTCTCCAGGCAGAGCAAAGACCATTATCCCTTTCTTTGGTGCAGTAAACCAAAAATCTTCAGGCTGCACAAGTACACTACATATGCTTAGAAACTCCAACAAGCAACAATATCATGTCATGGACAATCTAGGCATAACACATTTTTTCCCACCGTACTTGGTTTTGGAGACCAATTTAACCACTCTACTTTTATTTTCTTTTTTTTCATTTCTGCCATCCTACTGAGATTTTCGGTTTCTATTTTTGCCACAAATGCTGACAAGTCACCAAGATGCCACCACGTGGTTGAATTATCACACTGCACGTCAACATTTGTGGCAAAAATAGAAAGAGGAATCTAAGTAGGATGGCATAAATGATAGGAAAAAATTAGTGGTTAGACAGTTAAAGTGTACAATGGTTAAAAATGGTACAAGGCCGACAATCTATTTTGTGGCAAGTACCATACCCCTGGTCCTAACTTTTCTGGAGATGAATCATTTTGGGCAAAAGCAATTGTTTTCATGTTTCAAAATTTGACAATGTTGTGCGAGTAATTATCAAAATGGAAAACTTGGAGAAGAACTATGGATAGATTCTCACAAGTGCAATGACAAGCCAATAAAACTCTCCCAAAGAACAAGTTTCTTGTCTCATCATAATTTACATCATAGTACAACTAAAAATCGTCAGACCTAATTCTTTCAACTCTTAACCATAACTGGTAACTGTAGAATGCCAAAGTTAGAAGCTACTGTAACTCTGTAAGTACAACCAAATGACATGAGAGACCCTACCGATAGATCCTTGGTTCTTGGATGCTTTTTGGTCGTAAAGAGAACACCTGCGGGTTAAGGGGGAAATAGAAAGACCATCAATTGACAAAATGACTGAAATTAGAACATGGATGGTAAGTAGCATTGCTTTCAATTATAAATGGCCCTACACAGAAGAAAGCAATGAAATGGGCACTCTGGATTCGATAAAGACAAATAGTCTTAACCATACTTGAATTCTAGTCGTTTAAGTTGTCTAATCAAGCTCACAAAATGATGGGGAGAAACAAGAATAGGACCAAGAGAAATAATAGAGGTAAACCCAGATTTCTTTTCAGCGAACAGATCTCATAACTTGCCATGGATCAGTATCATACCAGCATCAATACCAGTAGTTTTGCATTGCAGCATTAAGCAAAACCAATGCTAACAAAGAAGAGTTTAATCACCAATCTCAAACATTGAGCCTTGGAACAATTCATTTACAGGTGGGGTCGCAAGGTTGCTCTGGTAATCATCATTGGAATCAGTAATCACACGCTAAGCTAAACTTATCTTGATTTTCGTTCTAATGGAAAGCCATATTACATTCAAAACCCCAGACATAACTCTTTTAACTCCAAATAGATGGACACCGCAGACATATGCCTAATACTGTATTCAGTATTCACATAATTAATAAGGCATAACATGGTAGATAATCGTGACTTGCAACTACTTGGATGTAATCATGTAATCCACGCAAATGATATCACAAAACCAACTAAGAGTAAACAGACAAATACACAAAATTACGATGGAGTTGAACATCCTTACAGAAGTCAGATCACAAATACGATGATGAGTCGAAAGAAGAAATAAAAAATTACAAAAAAATGTTGCAATGTACCATTATGATCAGAGACAGTAATGGAGGGTCTGATCCAATAAGGACACCTATGAAGGCGAAATCCCCTAAGCGTGCACCTGTAAGTAATGACAAGATAGAAATCAAAGACTATCTCCCCAAGCAGGGTTTGCGTCATCAGTCATTAAGAATTCAGCTCTACCAAGGACCAAAAACTCTGATGGATAAAAATACAGAATATATCATTCAGACTTGAGGAATGTGGAGTGATGTCACCACGAATAATAAAAGATATATTGGTGTAAGTTTAAAAAATTTAAATTTAAATTTTAAAAACTATACTGGACGAATACCTGCGACCAGGCTGATTTTCTCCATTGAAATATGTCAAGACACGTTCAAAGTATTTGACGTACCTCTATGTGGAAAAGAAAACCAAAAGGGATGAGATCCTATCAGACTAAATCTGGAATAAAGACCCAAACCATAAGGAGGTAAAAGAAACTATACTGACAATCTGACTAGGGAGAACAAGCCCTTTTCCATCAATACATCTCTTTTGGTTGTAGTAGTCTATAGACTCCTCAGCTGTGGGAAAAAACTGCAGGAAATAGGACATAAATTTGTTATGACTGAAGCTTATAGACCAGACAAATGTGAAGAACCTAAAGAAAACAATCATATAACCTTTGCATAAATTTCACTGATTGTATGGAACAAACTAAGAAATTCACCTTTAAATATAGAAGAAGACTAGAAATCATTAACCCTGTCCTTGCCATTCCAGCCTTACAGTGCACAACTACAACATTCTCAATGTCCTCTTTCAACCACGAGTATGCACTATGACAAAATGATATTATGAGTTGAATGGGAGGGCAATTATGGTCATCAAATGGGAAACTAGCAACCTGCGGAGAGCGAGAAAGATCATATAAGAGGCTGCAATAAAACTTTTACATTATCATAAACCACAGAACATTTTTTTTATAAGCAAAGAGTGTATAAATATATAGAGGGCACCAAAAAAGGTGACACATCCTATTTACAAAAATAGAGGATCCATGACCTCCTACATCCATACATAACTGTTATCCACAAGCTCTACAAAGGGGCTTTGCCCCTGTGAGACCACATCGTGAGTCGTGACACCAAAAGTACAATAGCTGGATTGTTTACTCTTTAAGTGTCTCGCAGCTCCTCTCTGTATTCTCAAATGCCCTATAATTTCGTTCTCTCCAAATAGTCCAGCAAATTGCTGCGGGCGCAGCCATCTAAAAATTACAAGGTTTCTTCTTTTGCTTGTAGAAAGACCAGCTCATCAACATTTTTTTAACAGAGGGGGTTCACCCAGGCCACCTTGAAAATATGGAGAACGAAATTCCAAATATCCTTCGCCATTGGACAGTGTAACAGAAGGTGATTAACGATTTCTTCCTCTCTTTTGCACATAAAGCACCTATTAACATAGATCACCCTTTTCCTCCTCAAATTGTCTCCCGTAAGAATGGCTTCATTTCCAGCTTCCCACAAAAAGAAACCCACCCTAGAAGGAGCTTTAGTCTTCCAAACACTGCCCCAAGGAAAAGTGCCATGCCCCGTCAACAGCCTATGGTAGGACTTGACAGAGAATTTCCTACTCTTTTCTCCTGCCCAAACCACAGAATCTCTAGCATTTCTGTTCAACTTCTGATTGTACAGCAACTCAAAAAATTGCCCGAGAGTGTCTACTTCCCAGTCTTGCGCATTCCTTCTAAAAGAGGGAGTCCACACCACAGTATCTCCAACAAAATGCGTAACTGAGCTGACAAACTCTTCTTTATCAACTGCTATGGTGTACAGAGCAGGAAAGACTCTGCAGCTCTCTCGCCACACCACTTATAACTCCAAAATCTGACCGAGTCCCCTTACCAATTTCAAAGGAAATAAATCTCTTCGGCACTTTCCATCGTTTCCTAATGCCTTTCCAAACTCCAACACCATAAGGAGAGTGGACCTCATTTGGGAACCACCTGTGGCTGTCATCCCCAAATTTTCCTACCACTACCTTCCTCCAAAGAGACTCTTTCTCACAAAAGTATCGCCAAATCCATTTCCCCATAAGAGCTGTGTTAAAAGCCTTAAGATTCTTAACCCCAAGTCCTCCATTTCTCAAATTCGAACATACAGTCTCCCACTTGATCAGATGGTATTTTTTTCTCTTCCGATTGACCTTCCCACAAGAAATCTCTTTCTAGTTTTACTAATCTTTTTGCCACCGCAACCGGCAAACCAAAGACAGACATAAAATATGTAGGTAAGCAAGAAAGTGTACTTTTAATGAGAGTCAGCCTACCACCATTTGACTAGTACTGTTTCTTCCACCCTGCCAATCTACGTTCAAACCTCTCGATAACTGGATTCCAAGCATCCTTGTTGTTTGAGGGAGCCCCTAGAGGAAGGCCCAAGTAAGAGGTTGGAAGGGCACCCACCTTACAACCGAAGAAATTCAGTAGCTCATCAATGTCATCCACATGGCCCACTGCATACAACTCGCTCTTATTAATGTTAACTTTCAGCCCTAAAGCCCCTTGGAAGAATAAAAGCGCTAATTGGAGATGCCCTAATTGATCACAATCTGCCTCACAAAACACCAAAGTGTCGTCGGCGAACAAAAGATGGGATATCGGAATCACCATGCCTCCTAATCTCCCCACACTAAAACCACGGAGCATGCCTCTAGAGACCGTAACATCCAAGATACTGCTCAAAGCTTCCAATACAATAATAAACAGGAAGGGTGACAGCGGATCTCCCTGCCTTAAACCACGTGAACTACCAAAGAACCCTGCCGGCTCTCCATTCACCATCACCGAGAATTTTACCGAGGATATACAGAAGATAATCCATTCCCTCCATCGATCACCAAATCCCATTGTGAACAACAAAAAGTTCAAGAAACCCCAGTTAACGTGATCGCAGGCCTTCTCTATGTCCAGCTTGCAAACCAAACCGAGCTCCCCACTACGAGATCTCGAGTCAACAACCTCATTAGCAATGAGCACTGCATCTGTAATCTGCCATCCCCCCACAAAGGCATGTTGGGTTTCAGATATAACCTTACCAATCACCCTAGTCAGCCGAATGGAAAGGACCTTAGCAATGATCTTGTAAACACCCTTTTCATGGAATGTGCGGGGTTTGAATGATTTGGATAAAAAGAAGGTAGTAAAGGCAGCAATCAGGAGGTGGCACCCTCATTTGATCTGTTTGCAGGAGACTAAATTGGAGAATATGAATAGGGACATTATTTCTAGTGTGGGTGGTGGAAGGTGGACAGATTGGGAGCACTTGGGGCCATAGGGGCAGCAGGAGGGGTGTTGGTGATGTGGGATAATAGGGTTTTCTCAAATATGGGAGTGGAAAAAGGGCGCTTTTCTATTTCCTGCCTCTTAAAGAAGGTGGATGATGATAGAGTTTGTGTTTTCTCGCCTTCTCGGGTGTCTATCGGCCATGTGTAGATGCAACTAGAAAGGAATTGTGGGAGGAATTGAAATTGGTGAAGCGGAGGTGGAATTTCCCTTGGTGCATCGGAGGTGATTTCAATGCTATTAGATTTCCGCATGAGAGGTCTGGATCACGTGGTTTTTCCCAGGCTATGATGGAGTTCAATGACTTCATTGATGATTTGGAATTGGTGGATCTTCCATTAGCAGGGGGTGGGTATACATGGTTCAGGGATAACAATAGTTCCCAATATTCTAGAATTGACAGATTCTTGATTTCAGTGGAGTGGGAAGAGAGCTTTCAAAGTTCTATTCAATCTTGCTTACCTAGAGTTACTTTGGATCACGTCCCTTTACTTCTTCAAAGGAAAAGCTCCGTTTCGTTTCGAGAACATGTGGCTGAAAGAGCCAGGTTTCTTAGATTTGGTTCGCTCAAAGTGGAGTTCATAAATTGTTACTGGAGATCCAAGCTTTAAACTGGCTAAGAAGCTGAAACTTCTAAAGAAGGATCTGATTATATGGAACTGGGATTCTTTTGGCAGGCGTGAAGAAATGGAAGATATTAGAAGGTTGGATGCGTTAGAAGGTGAAAAAGGTTTGTCTAGCGAGGATCTCAATTGTCTGATTGAGCTTAGAAAGGAGGCAGAAAGAATGTTGATTTGCAAAGAAATTTGCTGGAGGCAAAAATCCAGGGTGCAATGGCTTAAGGAAGGGGATAAGAACACAAAAAAAATCACCGAATGGCAAACTCTAATAAAAGGGCAAACACTCAAACAGGATTCACAATATTTCCATCGATGGAGTTTTGTTGGAAGATAGAGCTGATATTAGGGATGGTATTGTGGGTTTCTACGATAATCTGTATTCTGATCCTGCTACCATTCGGCCTCAGTTGGATGGGATGGTTTTCAAGTCTTTAGAGCAGAATGACGGATTGATCTTGAACAGATGTTTACGGAGGAGGAAGTTTGGGCAGCCCTTCGGAGTTTGAATGGAGATAAAGCACTGGGTCCAGATGGCTTTTCAATGGCTTTCTTTCAACATAGCTGGGAAGTTTTAAAGGACGACATCATGGAAATTTGTCGGTATTTTCATGCAAATATGGGTTTTGAAAGAAGTCTAAATGCCACGTTTATCTCTTTGATCCCGAAAAAGAAGAATGCTATCGATATCAAGGATTTTCGGTCTATTAGTTTGATTGGAAGTGTTTATAAACTCATAGCTAAAGTGTTATCAACTCGGTTACGGAAGGTGGTGGGTAATGTTGCCTCGCATTAGCAGCATGCCTTTTGGGGGGATAGGCAAAGTATTGATGTGGCTTTCATAGCGAACGAGGTGGTGGATGATAGAGTGAGAAGTATAGTGTCGGGGCTTTTATGTGAACTGGATATCGAAAAAGCATATGATTATGTAAGTTGGGACTTTCTAATCTATTTGCTGAATAGGATGGGCTTTGGAGAAAAATGGAGGAATTGGATTTTCTTTTGTATATCTACGGTGATATTCTCGATGTTGATTGATGGAGAACCTGCCGGATTTTTTGGAAGCTCGAGAGGTCTATGCCAGGGGGATCCTCTCTCGCCTTTCCTGTTTATTCTAGTGATGGAAGCCCTACTACTTCCTGAGGGGTTTTAATGTGGGAAGCGACAGTGGTCCTAGGGTGTCGGTGTTTCATCTCCTTTTTGCAGATGACTCCCTTGTTTTTTGCGATGCGCAGATATCTCAAGTCGGTTATTTGCAAATGGTCCTGTTATTCTTTCAGGCAGCTTTTGGACTTAAGAGTTAATATTTCAAAGAGTGAAATTTTACCGATTGGGAATGTGGAGAATGTTGAGGAGTTGGCTTCTTTTTTTGGTTGCAAGGTTGCTTATCTCCCTACGTCCTATTTGGGGTTGCCGTCAGGAGCCCCATCCAAATGTTTGAGTATATGGGATCCAGTGATAGAAAGGTTTCAAAAGGTTGGCAGGGTGGAAGAAGCAATATTTATCAAAGGCGGGTCGTCTGACTCTTATCAAGAGCACTCTTTATACTCTTCCTATTTATTTCATGTCCCTATTTGTTATGCCGGCCACAGTCTGCCATAGATTGGAAAAATTGGAGAGGGATTTCTTATGGGAAGGAGCCTTGGTGGGTCATAAATATCACTTAGTCAAATGGGATAGGGTGTGCTTGAGTATCAAGGATGGGGGGATAGGGATAAAGAAGCTTAGAAGGGTGAACACTGCACTGTTGGGTAAATGGTTATGGAGGTTTATGATCGAAAGGAACGCTCCTTGGAGGTTAGTAGTGGTAAGTAAGTTCGGGGAAGGGAATCACTGTTGGTTTCCAAAGGATGTTGCTATGTCTTATGGTTTGGGAGTTTGGAAAGGGATAAGGAAAGGGTGGGACTCATTTGCACGGAATTTATCCTTTGAAATAGGGAGTGGTTCTTCTGTTGGTTTATGGACAGACAAGTGGTGTGGGGATGTAGAACTGTCGAGAGCCTTCCCCAACCTTTTCAACATCGCAGCCGATAAAGACGCGAAGGTTAGTTTGTATCTTCAGTTCGAGAATGGAAGGGTCCTTTGGAATCCAGCTTTTAGAAGGAATTTTCAGGATTGGGAATTTGATTCTTTTCTTCAGCTTTCCGAGTCTATTTATTCGCAACAAGTCGATCGGAACATGGAGGATAGGATAATTTGGACGAGGTCAAAGGATAAAAGAAATAGAACTATATACAGCAGATTGACAAGGACTAAAAGAAAAGGACACTGCACACACACAGCCATCTTACGTTAGATAATAAAGCACTTGTGACGTTAGAGATAGCGAGGAAAAATATATAGAAGGCTAGTTGGTTACTTTTCAATATATTACCAAACTAAGATTTCTATTTTCTTTTTAAAATGTTTAACTGGTAAAACCAACAAGGTTTTAGTTCTCAACAAAAGACTATGAACAGTGGCTAAGCCAGAAATATTCACAAATGAGGCCAAATTTATAATATCTCCACCCGAGAATATAATTATAGTAACTATGGGTATAAGAAAGCTACTTCTTGTTATGACAACAAAAAATAATATGAATAAATGAGCTAAAATTTACTCTCGTTTGGAACAAATAAACTCAGAACTTGACATGAAGCTAGGAACTAACGTAGAAGCAATGAACTTTTTCCCATAATTTCAATGGGGGGCGTAATTACAAGGTATTGCAAAAACAATCTTATCAAAGGAGGGCAAAAGTACACTTCAATTACAAATTTACTCTAAATATTTTTGAAAATTTTCAAATGGGCCCAAATAAAATGCAAGTTTCTCAAAACCAGGGGGGGCAAATCCCCTCTTCCCTTATTTTATACTAGCTTCGCAACTAAATAAAGAATAGCATGTTAAACATACCTTTCCTTCAAATAGTGATGCATCATATAACCTCTCAGAACAGAGATTGTACACTTTGTATTTATCCTGCAAGAGAAAAAAAAAGTGTGATGAATTAGACCAATCAATTGTTACATATATGTGCGTGTGTGTGTGTGGTTGTGTGAGTGTGATGAAGTATCCCGTAAGAAATTTGCTAAAGAAAGGGAAACTGACAAGTTGATTAAGAAAAAATATTAGAAAGTGAGTAGCTAAAATGAAGCACCATTTAGTACAGGTCATCTCAACTTCTAAGAATATGATTCCCTATTCGGACCACAAAAGGTGGAAATGTAACTTTGTTCATAAACTCGACCATATAAGATTCAAGTGTTCATATTTGGAACAGTGTTGATCCATCAACAGACCAATTGTCAATGTGCACCAAGTGAGCATACTATTAGGCCATCCATAATCCAGGTAAACTGAGTACACCTAGCGTCAGCAGCCCAATTATAAAAATAACTAACCAAAACCTTGAGCTAGCAACAGAACAAGAATTTGGGCCAAAATGGAACCAAATATGAACATGATATGGATAAAAGTAAATGTAATAAATTCACTCCATGATCTTTAAGCATAAAACAAAAATTCAACAGCCTTCAAAATAACATGCATATAGCTCAGCAATCAACAATGCCTGTATATTCAGCGCTGAAAAGCTTTGCATGTCATGGTTGGTTTCTTACTCCAATCTGGGGCAAAATCTCTCAAATGTTTAATACAGTTTCCTTCAAGTTATTTACCTTCGATCACTCCTTCTGTTCCTTCATTTGCATGTGACTACTTCATATTGCATGATGAGACAGGCAGACGAATATGATTTAATAGAATCGGATTAGCAGACTTTTGTCTAAGCTATAATTGTTCGTTAACATTCAAAGCAACCATAGCCATCTCCAGCTTATTTTTATATTCTATTGAGAAGCAAAATTAGGTATGACAGAGCAGCAAAAGATGAATACATCAAGACTCAACCGAGGTTAAAACCTAGAGGGAGGACAATGTAAACTTTGCTGGGTTTCAAGCCCTTGAAAGAGTAAATGTTTCAAACTAATAGGATACTAGGTTAAAATCTTCACACAACAAAGTATAAAAATTATCACGTCAAATAGGAATGCTAGATACTTTGTTCGACCCTCCTACTCTGATTGAAAAGCAGTCAAAAAGAGTGTGTGACCAAAGACCAGAAAACCAAAAAGATAAGTTTAAATATAAAAAAAAATTTGAAAATCACCTAAGTTCAAGTTCAATAATAAGGTGTAAAAGAACTCCTACCTCTGTTCCAGTTCGGTTGGGTTACCCACTGATAAAAAAAACCAAAGTTAGACAACTTCCAAAAACTATCTCAGTTTTGTATACGCACACATTTGAGCAGATATTTTCATTGCTCCAGACCCTAATATTCTAAGCTTGAATAGTCTTTTCCTACTGGACAGCGCTCCAACTTCAATCAGGGTTCGCTGGCCATCTGTAACATGATTCTCCCTGTTGCACTCCCTACTTGACACACAGAAACAATCCTCTGACCCTCCTTTCTCTATCTCACTCTCCTTCAAAATCTCTCTCATTCACTCTCTCTCCCTCTCATCCTCCATTTCTGATTTTGTCTCCATCTCCCTCCTTCTCTAACTCTCTCGCCCCTCCTTTCATGGCCCAATAAACGATATGAATCAAGACAAACCACCAGGACCAAATTTGCTTCATGTTCAATTTTGGCCCAACACTGAGCAGACCCCTATCACTCAAAATTCCCACATGTATAAATGCTCCAAATCATCATAAGACTACATTATCTGTGCAATAAATATATGTAGACCATAACCCTTCTTGTCGAGATGGGCCTCACAGCACTAAACTGAACTCTTATCACAGCATTTTATCATAATACCACAATGTTTGTGGAATGAATACACTTGGCATTTGGCAAAACCGTAATGATTGAAATAGAACAGCAAACCCTCCCCCATCCAGCAACAAAATTTCGGCAAGACTCAAATATTGTTCCGGAAAGGGAGGCTGGAAAAACTGTGTCAGATATCTCAAATTGATACTAAACAATATCAGGGGATCTAGATATCATCAGAAGGATGCACACGTGGTGGGAAAAAAAATTAGTTGCAGTATGAAAAGTTTTACAATCATGTTAACATACTATTGCCAGATAGATTATGTAGAACACAGATCCAGTGAATGTTGTTACCTTGTGATGGGTTTCAAAGAACTTGATTACTTCTTCCATATGGTTCCGATAAAATCCCTACATCATATTTCAAAGAATCAGAAATTAAACACTGATACCGCATGTTACATGAGCTAAAGAGAGTTTCAGTGTGTTTACCTCAACATATCCAAAAAATCCAGAGCTCATATCACCGGCAGGGAACCCCATAGCAATTATATTTTCGGTGATGTATGTCATATCTAAATCAAATCCTCCTTCCTGGGAAAATATATTTAAACAGGTATGACTCAGTGCACGTGTTGCTCTGAATACTTTGTAAAAAGGTTCAAAATTTGCAGGAAGCATATGAGGAAGCATCAATGAAAGGCCAACTTCATACACGTAAGCAATAACCTACAATCTAGAAAGCATGCTATAGCATGTATCTAGGATGATGTCAGATCTGAATACAATAATTAAAATGGCCTGGGCACTCCTCATTCAGAAACCTATTCAAGAAGTTCAATGTACTAGCGTCCAACAGTTGCAGAGCATTAAAAACAGAAAATGAAAAAACTTAAAAATTTCATGTCCCCGACGATTCTCTTGGGTCCCATATAGAATTTGGGGATCAATAAAAAATTTACCGTGTAACTTTTGGTACAGTGGGTACACACACATTAATATATATTTCAAGTTTTACTGTGTTTCAAAAGGCCATTTGGATAGTTCTAGACACGGCCTAGAAATGGTTCGAGGGTCTGAATTCAGGTTATCTATTTTGTTGTCACAATATTTTCATTTGGTCTTCGATGAGTGCACAAAGAAGTCCCATTACAAATTCTAGTTGCATTAGTATCACAATTGGCACATCACCTGGCAATCTCCATTTATTCTTTTGATAAAATATGTTAGGCTTGTGATACTTGATGTCATGCTCAATGTGGTATGATCAATAATGGTAGATAGGAAAGTAGTAGTAACTTCTAGTAGTTCCCAATATTATAATTATTTAATATGAATACCATTATTTTTTTTATATTACTAAGAATATTAATATCAATTACATCTGCATTCTACAATCTGAATTTTAAATAACTGCTTCAAGCAATAACTGCTTCAAGCACAACCTTCAATTAGCATTTTGACCATTACCTTCAAGGGTGTCAATCCGAACAATCTATAATTCAAGCTCCTATACTACTTACTATTCACGTCACCATAACGGCCTCTGAAGCCCTCTTCTGACATTTGTATCTATTCCACAATCATCCTTAACCTTTATTTTTTTCATGTATGCACAAGAATCAGCTGATAACTATCTCATTCAGCACAAACTCAAAAGTCCCTCAAAATACTTACGGCCCAATTTTTTCAGAGATTACTGGGACGAAATCTGAAACCTTTCACAGAACAAGGCAACTAACATCAGAACAGCAATGAAATATAACAGGTAATTCCAGCCATCTAGTTGGTACAATATACTCCCATTGTTCAATGTAAAGAGTCAACTATTCTATTTTGAGATGTTTGACTTAAAGAGTCTACTTCAAAAATCACGCCTTTAGTCTCCATAACCTTTCAACTTTACCCTCCATATGTGATACAAGCATATTGTGTATGCACATATATTTTTGTAATTATAACCAACTCCAAGTATACCTATATATCCCTTAATTACTAAACTTTTCAAACAATGCCTTTGGGATCGAAATGGAAAGAGCATAAAGACTCCTGGGTTCTATCATATATTCCTAAATCAGAAAGGTCATTCAAACTACACTACCAAATAACACAACTGGCTAAGTAAAAATATCATGTTCTTATAAGTCAAAGAGCTTGATAGAATCTTCATAAAACAGCACACGGCAAAATGAACTTTCACAACAAGAAAGGACTAGAACGACCAGAAATCAAAATTCAATACAGTTATATGGTGATTATAGGAAAGCAATCAGAGAAAACATCAATATGCCACCTGGTATCTTCGTTTGTTTTGTGAAACAACATGACGGGCCTTGACCTGAACAGCCTTCACTGCACTTTTAGATGAGTCAACAAACCCTTTCGTGAGAGTTCCAATAAAACCAGATTGTGGCGGTGTTGAAGCACCATCTGGATTATTATCTGCTTCAGGAGATTTTGGAGATGAGCGCAACCCCAAACCACTAGTAAAACGAGCAAAGGTCAATTTCCCATTATTTCCAGATGATGGCTCATCTTGCGTGACTGCCAAAGGCTGGGGAAATTTCAAACTTTTGGCCCATGTGGATATGCCAGAAGCAGACAGTTTTGATGGTGCATCACGAGCAGAATTATCAGGTCCATGACCCACAGCAGCAGGAGCTTGACTATCTGGAGCTTTGACGTGAGTTGGTGCATCAGCAGTTCCTGAATCCATTTTACCCCCACAGTACTCTCAAAGCAGCCAACAAAAGATCTATTTAACCGAGCATTTAGGTGTCACTTTTGCCTGATTCAATTCACAACCATACAGAAAATAAGTAAAATGAGAGAGCGAGGGAGGAGGGGGGTAATCATCTGAGTTTTAAACTGAATAGCAAATGAATAAAGACACAGTAGAAGAACAAAGCAAGGCGAGGTTGTAGGTATGGACTACAGCTACAAGTAAAAGCATGAATGCAATCTCACTAATCTAATTGAAGATATGTGGACCCCCTTTTGGCCCATTCTGCAGGAAGAACAATTACCATTGAGCCAAAAACCCCTTGTACTCAAGACAATCATTCAAGCCTAGAAAAACCGTTATAACTGTGTTCTTTGATTGGCCTACAGGGCCCTACCAGGCCAAGCTCAATTACTAATTGGCCACTCAAGAGCACTTTTACGCTCCTGAAAGGGATGTAACAAGATAATATGGTAAAAAGCCACCAAACTGCAACGTACCCCTATGAAAAGAAATTCCACTTCCATAAGGACAGGTTCTTGCAGTCATTCAGCAGGCGTCATGTACCGTAACCTCTTTTAGAGGCATAAGAACAAGCTGATGGCAGCAAAATTCATAATGCCCCCTTTTCAGCCAAAGTCAAATCTATTGCACCTGTTTTATATACATAAAGAACAAATCCCTCCATTGTGTGCCTCTTACGCTATGCCAGCATGCAGAGTCCAAACACTAGTAGTGGAAGCAAACATTTTATGCCTGTGACTTCTTCACAGGATTAATTAAGAAGTTTAGTCTTTATGTCTTCATAGGAATAAGCAACTAAAATCTTTTTGTGTAAATATCTTGGAGATCTTCCAGACGCTCCTAGATAACTCGAGGATGTCTGACTTTGATGTGAGAAAGAGAAACAAGAGAGGAAACTCAATCCATATCCATTCATCTATCTGGATTTCAAATCCTACCATCCTTGTTAACATGCTTCTTTACGGTATTACTTTGCTATGTTTAGCAACTCAACTTAACCCTTGGACTTGGAATTGAAAGAACAATTTGTTCTTTCAATTGTTCGTCCAGTTCCAATCCAAGGCTTGGAAATCAAGTGAATATACTTCCCATACCACTAACAAACTTCTTCATCAATCCCTTTGATAATATTAGGATTTAGGAGATAATTATTTCAAAAGGGTCACAAAATCAGATTAATGGCAGCTCCAATTCCAAAATCACTTCAAATAACACTTTTTACCCTTCTTGTCAACTTCAATGCAAGTGTGCTACACAATACATAGAAAAAGATGAGTGTTTTTTAATGAATGGAAATGGGTAAACACAGATTGCTATTCCGACGATGGATGAAAACATATCATTCTGTACTGAGCTGAATTTACAATCCCTAAAAACATAATCTATTAAATTTGAAATGACAGCATATCTCAAGTGGCTACTGACTTTTCTGACTGTTAGACTAAAACTTAAGATAGATATCAATATGAGTTTTAAAATCTAGGTATTGGCACATAAAATAAGTTAAGTCAGCACATTTTTTTCATCCCTCTAAAGGATGCACCCGCTAAAAGTTTCCCTAATCCACGGGATCCAACTATCCACGAATTAGAATCTGTATATTTCACCGATTAAATCCTGATCTATAATCCTCACCAATTTCGGAATTTCACTCATGCTTCATATTCATATACTTGCATGTGTAAATATACTCAACTCCATATATACATATACATACACACACACATATATATAAGCAGGGATTGATCATGGGACCAGAAATGTTTACAAAACGATAATAGCTAAGGGAGTTAGCTTAAAGTTACCGGAAGGAGTTGCGCCAGTAAGCCAGAAGCGGAGGAATAACTAGCCGGAGAGCGTCGATCGCCAGTCGCCGTGATTGCGGAAAGTTTCGGTCGTCGTGGTCTTCTGCTATTAGATGAAAGTATTCATTGAAGTTGTTATATTTACTTAATAGTCTCTTAGTCCTATTGTCTTACATATTGACCCCTGAAATTGGTGACTGCGGTTGTGATCTTTGAGATAAATATTAATGGGAAGAGTGAAGTATTGGAAACAAAATGGGTTGATGTTCTAGCTTAACATAGTTCTTGAGTTAACTAGGTAATGAGAGTGATAATGCAAATACATATTTATATATTTCACTTGAGTATCACCCAAATTATCCAATTTAAATTAGCAAATCGAAGAAAAATACATATATGAATTATGTACAAACTTAAAACAATAAGATTACAAGAATTTTGGAAGAAAATATAAGAAATTTGATAAAAATGTTAAAAGAAAGCTAGTTGGGAGTTGCCTAGCTGAATGAATGGTTTAATGGGTGATTGGGTGTCTAAGTTGACGCCTTCAAATTTAAGAAGGTAGATAAATTATGGGCCCCAAAAATCACACATTTAGGCGCCTAAGGTCCAAAAATCTCACTAGCCTTTGTGTTGAGCCAGATAGTAATAAGGAATAAGGGAAGGGATAACCACACCTCAAAATCATATTTTTATGTCACACTTGAAATAATTACAAAAATATCATTAAGTTAAATGACTTAATATACTCTTTTAGGCATTACACCTCATAAATTAATCTCTACACCTCATTCAAATTATTATAATATTCTTATACTAAAAGACAAACAATACTCCCTACACCTCCATTGTGTTATATTTACACCCCAACTCCCAAAACAAATACATGCAGCAAATTCTTACGGGACCTTCATTCTTCATTCTTCTTCTTCAAAAAAAAATCAACTCTCTCAAAACCAACCCTAAACATAATCACATTGTGAAGAAAAAAAAAATATTACAAGGATCTTAAAGAAGTCATGTGGTCGAGTAATGTAAGTATTTCTTTCACTTTATTCGATCAAAATTTAGTTTTTTGCAAAAAAAATATCGAACTGGGTATTACGGCTGTTCGACTCTGGTGTGATAAACACCCTTAAGGTTGTTCGTCCAATACTGGCCGAACATCTCATAGGGTGTTCACCACACTTTGGTCGAACACCAACGTTTATGTTCAGCTCAGCTTGGTCGAACACTCTCACATCTGTTCATCTCATCCTAGCCGAACGAACCCACATCCACACACTGGCCGAACAGTGTATGATGATGGATTTTTAACATGTTTTTTTGCTTATTTTTCAGGAAACAAACATGTTTCCTACTGAGTACAGTTTCGTTGGTTTTGTAAATGATGCGACCATTCATCTTCAACAACAAATTATTATAGATTACAACAATGTGTTCATAAATCACTCATATTTTTCATCTCAAGATGATTTGGTTAATTGGGTGTGTGCGACCGAAAGGGAGAATGGGCTTGTGATAGTAATTACTAGGTCCGATAGTGGTACGAGAAATTGTGGACCTCGGTTGATTTTGGGTTGTGAACTTGGTGGGCAACCTCATCAAAAAAACGGTGATGATTCGAGTAAAGTAACAAGGGGTAGCAAGAAAGAACGTGGATCGAAGAAATGTGGCTGTCCATTTCGTTTGAAGGGCATACAATTATGTGAGGAAATATGGGACTTCGGGTTGAATGTGAGTTGAATAACCATGCTGAGGCGCCTCACATGCATGGCCACTCATTTGTTAGTCGATTATCAGACGAGGAGAAGACTTATGTTCTTGAGATGTCACATGTCAATTCGAGGCCCAGTGACATTTTGCAAGGTTTACACGAGAAATTTAAAAGTAATAAGTCTTCAATACTGACTATTTACAACGCTCGTATGAAGAATAAAATTATCTAGCGTGATGATTGATCGCAAATGCAGTAGCTTGTGGCAAAATTGATGGAGCATGGATATTACTACCATCATAAGAGATGTGAGAAAACTAACAATGTTCAAGATTTGTTTTTTGCTCATCCAATGAGTGTTGAGCTATTGTCTTTTTTTCTCAAGGTTCTTTTCATTGATTGCACTTACAAGACAAACAGATATAAGTTACCCTTGTTGGAGATTGTTGGTGTCACGTCGACAAATATGACATTTTTGGTTGGAGCTGCCTATATGGGGTCGGAGGTGCAAGATAACTACATTTGGGCGTTTGGTATCTTGAAAGCTTTGATGAATCAATCCTCCTTGCCAACTGTGATAGTAACTAACAGAGATCTTACGTTAATGAATACAGTCGAGCTAACTTTTCCTACCTCACAACACTTCCTTTGTCGGTGGCATATCAACAAAAACATCCTTGCGAATTGTAAGAAATACTTTCGCATGAGATTGCAATTGGATCAATTTAGCATCTGTTGGAATTTTTTGTGGATACAAAAAATGAGACAACATATGAAGAATACCTGAAGAGATTTCATGAGGATTTTATTGATTATCCCGCTGTAGTTAAGTACGCCATGAAGCAATGGTATGGCCATAAAAGGGAAGATTTGTGTTGGTTTGGACAAATAATTGCACTTCGACAACAACACAACAAACAAATATTTAAATGTTGTCAACATTTCCTTGTTTTCTATAAATTTTGTCATAAAATACAAATATTAATTGTATCTTATTTTAGGGTGGAGAGTCAACATGCAACTTTGAAAAGACAGTTGAAATCAAGTCAAAGTGATTTTGAGACATGCTGGAGACATTTGTACACTCTCATTGAGACATCTCACATTGCAATCAAGGTGTTATTCACGAAGAGCCTTACAGTGGTTCTTCCGAAATACAGATCGGTTTTATTTCAACACCTTCGAGGTTTGGTGTTTATTCATGCATTGAGTATGATATACAATGAGATGGCCAATATACCTGAAGATGGTTATATAGCCCCGTTGTTGTGTGGTTGTGTACTTTGAAAGACATGCGGTCTGCCTTGTCGTCATGAGATTGTTGAGTATAAGAGAAATGACATACCAATTCCCCTAGATCATATTGATTTATTTTGGAGGAAATTAGATATGTTACCTACTCCTGAGAATGTTGAAGTTTTGAGTGAAGCTGGATATGGACAATTGATTTAATAGCACGTATGATGAGATTCGTGAATATTATGAGAACGATCCTGATTCCTGAGTCAGAAAAATTGTTAATCATTAAAAGAATGATGGAGGTAAAAGAGGCGAGAACAAACTCCTTAATTGTTCCACATGATGAGGCTCGCAGTCGTGGTCGTCCGAACCTTGCGAAGGTCAAAAATTCAAAATCAACAAAGTGTGATCCACGTTTGTTTGAGCATGTGGAGTCGATGATAGATATTTCCTCCCCTTGTGATCAATGATTGCTATACAAGGTTGGTCCATCACAGCAACCTCCCACGTTCACCACATTTCCACAACATAAGGAAAAAATGTCGGTATTAATCTTTTTTACTTTCAAGTTAATCTGAATATAATAGGTTTGTTATATATATATATATATATATTATGAATTTAATTTGTTTTAACTTTCAATAGGTTGTGTGACAACGTACCAGAGCCGGGAAAGCTAGTGGTAATTACAGTCAGCAAATTTCCGGTCATTGCGGTTTTTGTGTTGTGGCATGGTTTATCTATAGAAGTAAGGAGTCATGGAGCAGGGTTCGATCAGACTTGTCGATGGAGTTGAAGTCAAACCAAGAGTTGTACTCACGTGTCTTAATTGAACGTAATCATGTTACTAAAGTGAATGCGAGTCTCCAATACAACGACATTAGTGCTCCTAAGGCATATTGGTTTGATGCAAATGATATGGGTCATTTGGTGGCATCGTATTACAACATTGCTTTCATGGTATTAGATAAAAAAATATTGTTATACGTAATTACCATTGAGGACCACACCCCCAAATGATCCACATATTATTTGTATCGGATGAGTAAATGGTGATCACTTTATTCATGTTTGATTTTGATTGCTTTACTTCACTTATTTATCATTGGTTCACATGTTATTTGGTTTAAATTATTTATTGACATCATTTCAATTTATTTGTAGGTTTTTTTACGTGATGGTTACCCATTAGCAGTTGTGTCGTGGATCTGGGACCAGAATTGCTCGTCGCCTGCTAATGCGTGGAAATTACTTTATATTAATCGACAACTTTCATATAGTGAATCTGTAGGTACAACTAAAATTGTTGGTAGTTCTGACAGTATACATTTTGAGTAGTTATGATTATATTATATTAAAAACATGTATTTGAACGTGTCATTTTGGTTAATTATCTCTTTTTAATGATGCTTCGGTTATGTTGCTTTAAATTATGTATGATATTTAGGTTCTGCTAATGTTTATTTTATGTTGCTATAAAATGTCATATGTTATACAAAGTTTGGAATAAGATAATAACATTTTTTTAAAAAAAAGATACACTAATTTATAGAAGGTTTGCTAAAATGCCATAACCACAAATACTAAAAACTGATTCACAAGTCATAACATTAAAAAAAAAAAAACATAAACCGACAATGGAGATCACTGTTGCTTCCTATGAGACGGTCTCGCGTCATCAGGTGGACTGTTTATAACTGTATGAACTCTATCAAGCAATAAGCCCAAATTCTGATACGGTATAGATCGGTCACCAGATCTCTAGCGTCGTACTGTGGGATCAATCATAGTGGTCACAACTTCCAACGTCCTGTCATCGGACTCGGCTGCAACGACGTCAGTCGTAGTCGTGTTAATGTATCTGGATCGTCTATCACGGGGCTAGATGACTACATGTGAACGCTTCCGGTACCAGTCTAAATAATCAGGATCACAATCTCAAGCACGAAGGGCACGCCTACCGAAATGTTCTTCAAATAGGAGATGGATGTCTGACAACCATACAAAGCATACCCAATCAAGAAAGCCAAAGACCTCGAGTTATCTCAAGGGCCGCAATTCGGGGCAATAAATCTCGACGGAATCGTTTGCACATACCCAAACTGTCGAAGGACTCTGTCTGGATGGTATGGCTCGACAATATTGCCCATTTGTATGCATACCAGATACGTGGCAATCCGATACCATTCAAGCTGTTGCATGACCTTATTGTCATAAAGAAGCCCGTCAACCTACAACAATGGACCAACAAACAGTCAAAAACTTACAATACAATAAGTTGAAAAATTGTAGGAATTGATAGAAAAATACTTATACTCACGTCACGGCTCATCAGTCGATCTAAATGCTCACGTGTTGCCATTAAACGGTCCATGCGTCGTCCATGATTCCCTTTGCGGGATCCACCTATGTGCAAGCGGGTATCTAGACTTGTAATTATATGGAGGCCTCAGATATGGAAATCGCAAGTAGATCCACGTCTAAATGCAATAAAACGTATATTTTAAGAGATTAACGTATCAAATAAAATATCTTAACTTTAATAGTTATTACATAACATAAAAGTATAAAATAATTATAATTATTACCTCAAATAATGTCATGGAACCAGCTATCTGCTTCATGGTATACATAGACGCTTGCCCTACCTGTCTATGTAAATATGCAAGGGTAGCAGTTCCCCACACATAAGTATCTAGATTTTAAAGATCCTCAAGCCACTCTAAGTTTGCTATAGGTACATGGGTCCTATTCTCATTTTCAAATATCATGCAACCCACAACCAATAACAAGTACGCCATCACAGCACAACCCACCTTAAACGCATCCTCAGACGTGACAACATCATTAAACCTCACATGTAGCCACTCCAATGTCACTGAAGCCCCCCCCCCTATTTCCCATGCCCTCAAAAACCTCTTCAAGTGGCACTCCTAACATCTGACTCACATATGCGACGTCGACATCCCTAACACAAGATAATGGATCACCCACAATCAGAAGACCAAGCAGACAAAACACATCGTCTAAAGTAATGGCCATCTCCCCGAAAGGCATATGGAAAGTGTTAGTCTCTGGATATCATCGTTCCACGAAAGAAGAAACTAACACCTTATTCACGTCAGCCTAGCATATCTATGTTAGTCGACTAAGCACACTGCCCCAAACCATAGCCCGAAAGGCCCTCAAAGCTTCGCCATTAGGAATGACCCAATTAAGCAATATATGTGTGTGATTGTGACATTTTAGAATTCCACGCTCTTCTTTACCAGCCCAAAATGCAACAACGTATGACTCATACGAAGTCATAAATGATGTACCATGCGGACTGCTAGGAAATCCACGCTCAATCAAGCCCCAATTAAATGTTCATGCTCCTGATTATGATCGTGTTGAAAAGGCTCATGATCCTGCGAAAAATGCTCAGCATCCGGCTGATAATGCTCATGTTCCAGCCCCAGCCCCTGGTCTTTTAGTTGCCCCTACCCCTGTAACATTTCATGCAATTGTTCTAGTTCAACTTATGGTTCTTGTTGATGTTGTGCATCCATTTCATGCAATTGTTCTAGTTCAACTTATGGTTCTTGTTGATGTTGTGCATCCATTTCATGCAATTGTTCTAGTTCAACTTATGGTTCTTGTTGATGTTGTGCATCTATTTCTTTTCTAGTCGATGTCGTCGGCCTTCTCCTTGTCCTCACATACATTTCTGTGATTGCTTTTCTTGTAAACATCAAATAATGGTGTTCATCAAATAAAACAAAATCACGTAAGAAAAGTGTGCCCAGTCTGAGTTTCGGTTAGTGTGTGATGAACTGCAACTGTGTCCTTAGTGTCTAGCTAGAGTGAGATGAATTGTGTCCTTAGTGTCCGGCCAGAGTGAGATGAACAGCCCATGAGAATTTTGGCCAGGGTGAGATGAACAATCTATAGACTATCCGGCCAGAGTGAGATGAACACCATATTGACTGTTCGACTAGCTTGAGATGAACAACCTATTGAGTGTTCGACCAGCTAGAGATGAACAACTTATTGAGTGTTCATCAAACCAGGTCCGAACAGTGATAGGTTTTTACAGTAAAAAATTTTCAAAATTTTTTTTTTGTATTTTTTAAAGAAAATTCAACACAAATTCATGCATTCCATACTAGTATTTTTTTAAATTTTGTTCTATTTTTTTTCCTCCTAAGGGGGGCATGGGAAGTGATCGAACCTGAGACCTCACACATTGTGAAGCCCCATGTCTACCACTGGGCACTGGGCCACCCCCTTAGGGGCATTCCATACTAGTATTTAACTACATGGTTATTGATATTTAAATTAGACCTAAAACTAGTATTTAAATGTAGAAGATGATGAAAATTTATACCAATAGATGAAGACATTGTTGATGACTTTCAAAACTTGAAGAAATAAAAAGTGAGACACAGAATGTTGATGTTGTTGTTGCTGGGAGTAATGGTTCATTTTTTCTTGGACAAATTTTAGACTTTGTGCGCAGGAGGGGGAGGGAGTTGTTCGTGCGTTCAGACTTTGGTGGGAGGGGTAGGCATGTAATTAACCTGGTTGGTGGGTTATTAATTGGGTTGGTTTGAAAAGGGTACAATAGGTACTTAGATGGGGTGTAGAGAGATGTGGGAAATGAGTGGGGTGTAGTTATCCCCTCTCAAGGAATAATTGCGGGTATTTTCCAAAGTTTATAACCCTTTTAGTCTATTTTTTTCAACCGGTAAAAGATACTTTTTGGGGTAAAAAGAAGATGATATCCTTAATGAGCCTGAGGCGAACAACGGGAATGGATCGCGGTACATCAATTTAAATGGAATCAATTTTAATTACCTAATTTATTTTTGCATCACAATGCATCAATTTTAATTACCTAATCAATTTTACTTACCAAGTCCAATTTCGCATCGCGATGCAAAAATTGATTGCAAAAATCAATTTTAATTACCTAATTCAATTTTATTTATCAAGTCTAATTTTGCACCGCAATGCAAAAATTGATGCATCGTGATGCAAAAATCCTTACGAAAGAAGACATTCATCTACCTTCTTTCCACTACACAATCAACAAATGATTCCAATTTGTATGCATCTCAAATCCAAATCGATGTATTACGATTCACAAATAAGGTATTGTGATTCGAAGAAGAAGAAGAAGTAGTAGAAGCAGCAGCAGCAGAAGAAGAAGAAGAAGAAGCAGCAGAAAGAAGAAGAAGCGAGAAGAAGAAGCGAAGCGAAGAAGAAGAAGAAGAAGAAGAAGAAGAAGAAGAAGAAGAAGAAGAAGAAGAAGAAGAAGAAGAAGAAGAAGAAGAAGAAGAAGAAGAAGAAGAAGAAGAAGAAGAAACAATAGAAGAAGAAGAAGAAGCATAAGCAGAAGAAGGAGCAGAAGAAGCAGAAGCAGAAGAAGAAACATAAGCAAAAGAAGAAGAAGAAGAAGAAGAAAAAGAAGAACAACAACAACAACAATGACATTATGTATGAATTAGTAAAAGAGTGGGAAGTTCGGGTAATGAAGAAACTGTTGTGCATAGCAAAAGAATTTGCAAACAATTAACAGAGTAATAGCAAGATCAATTATAGATAAAAAAAAGAGAGAGATTGAGTCCAACTGACTCTTAAAATTTTATTATGTCAACCTTAAAACGTTATAGGGTTACAATTATATTGGGTTACAGTACCAAACCTTAAACTGCCTAAACAAGGAAACTTGAAAACAAGTCTGTCGCATCGATGTGGTCGCATTACTCTACACAATACGACTACATTGCTTATCGGGTGCAGTCGCATTCCCCTCATGAGTGCGACCGCATTGACGACAGAAACATCCTTCAGATTTCTCCCTTAGTGATGCACTCAAGGATGCGACTGTTTTTCGATGCAGTCGCATTGTCCAACCACAATGCGCCCGCATTCATGCTTCTCGATGCGGCCGTATTGTCTAACCACAATGCGTCCGCATTCATGCCAAAAGCCCAATAGTCCGTACCCCCGGGGAGGAGGTATGCCTCTCGCACCCCCTTTGAGGTCTAACCAATATCTACAACCTGCCCAGACCAAGTCCTCGAATGACTTGGCATATTGCCAGAGTAATCGAGCCATCATGTTTCCAACAGAAACAGTATGTAGTAACTACTGTTCTTTCTCGCTACTGAACTCCTCATTTTCTTTCCACTTCATACTTTTTTTGCATCTTCGGGCAATCAAGGGAGAAGAAGAAATTTACAGTGTTATCTGAATTTGAGTGTTTTAGGAATAATTATTTCGAAAATGACCTTTTGCGATTAAAAAAAATTGGGGGGGGGGGGACAGGAGGGGTTATACAATTGGGAAAGTAGACCATCCCGAATTTCACTATGGTAATAATAATGTTTTAAGATAAGGTGAAATTTAGGCCAGTTGACTTTGGATAATTTTCAACTGCTACAGTGCCATATGTATTTTTAATCAAAAATGCACTTTTAGAAGCAAAAAAATATGATACCTTTAATAAATGAAAAACATGCATGTGAGTCACTCAGTCATGAAAAATCATATATTGTAATGTGCAAAATCATGCGTAGTGATTGGTCAAAGTTTCATTATTTTCATTGATATTGTAATTAAGATAGGAACCATTTATAGATAGATTGATTGATTTCTGTAAATATCTAGTCAATGTTTTCTTATTTTACTTGATACTGTAATTAAAGTAGGAATGAAATAGATTGAATATAGACTAAATGATTGATTTCCGTAACAATAGTGCTAGGTTTACCACTAATTCTACCAATATTGTTACCACTAAGCCTTAGTGAAGGGCAATGTTGTCTTTCACTAAAACACATTTTCCCTTCACCAAGGCTTAGTGGTAACAATAGTTGTAGAGATAGTGGTAAACATAGCATTATTGTTTCCGTAAATATGTAGGTAAAGTTTTCTGATGTTGCTCTATATTGTAATTAATATATGATTCAAACAAATTAAATATAAATTAATTGATTGATTTCGTAAATATCTCTTTAAATTGAATTTGATTATATTTTCGTAAATATCTTCAGCTACAACATTACAATTCCAAATAGATGCACAAACTTGATGCATCATGGCAAATTGATGCATCGTGTACCCAAAAAGGGGAAACTCTCCTCCCGAGAGCCCCTACACCCCAGTTCCATGAGAATGTGAGAAGGAAAATCACGGTAACTCAACGATTAAGTAGCTAAGAGGACCAGTGCCTAGTACCTACAAAGAGCCACCCCCACAAGAGGATGAAACCCCCACACTGCGGTTGCTAGGACTCGATCCTTGGTCCTGTACCCAAATCTACTAGCTCTTAACTAACTGAGCTAAGCCCGTAAACTCTTAACCAACTGAGCTAAGCCCGTAAGGGCTAAATTGATGCATCGTGATGTGATGAATAAGTGATTATTAGCATATGCCTGATTCATTAATAACAAAGTCTATCTTTTTGCCCTCAAAAAGTACCTTTTTTGGATTAAAAAAACATGTTACTTAAGCGATTAAATTTTTTTGAAAAGGGACCAACCCGTAGGTTAGATAATCTGATTCATTAATAACAAAGTCTATCTTTTTGCCCTCAAAAAATACCATTTTTGGATTAAAAAAACATGTTACTTAAGCGGTTAAATTTTTTTGAAAGGAGACCAACCCGTAGGTTAGATAAAGAAGTTATAATTACGAGTAAATAGATCAGAATGCATGTAGCCTATACTCTTAACTCATAACCTTAACCTTGGTCACCCCACTTTCTCTCTCTCTAATGTCTATCCACCGATTATTGGTATTTAAGGTTTAATATCTTTGAAAATGAGATGACTTCATGATGCCATCGCTAAAGCAACCATAACCTTTTGTTTGTTTTCAGTTTTCACATTAATAATTAGATTTAAACCATCAAGTATGATTAAACACATACACCCTTCGTTCCTAAATTATTAAAGATTTTTGAAAAAAAATAAAATTTATACGCCAAATTTTCATATGAAAATAATTTAGGATTCAAGAACAAACAATTACGAAAATAGCCCTTTAAAGTTTAAAGTTAAGATCACACGGATAAGGCAGCTATTTACAATGAAAACCCAAAAGGTCTGACAATGAAACATTCCTTTTGAAGCCACTCCCTTCCTGCCAATTAGCTCAACCCAAAGCGGCGTCTCGTCTCCAGCAAAATACCAGTCACTCTTCTCACTGATAAATTCTTTTCCTCCCAGCTTTCCCGTGAGCCCTAGCTGGACTTCGCATCAATGCCTTTATAGTAAGTGGGCTATCCTTGCTCTGATATATTATTTGACAACAGGAAAGACAAACAAGATGAAAAAACAATTATACCTTATGCTAAACCAAGAAGATGAAAGTAGAATCATGAAAATTACCAGTCGGCATGTCCCAGCATCGACGTCGCAAACTGGATACTCTTTTGGGCAGCAGCTAGAATGGTCGTCGCAGCAGGTTGCTGACTCTAGAGGGCAGCATCCCCAACCAAAGCAGTAGTTACCATACTGGTACACGCAGCAGCATGTGCTCCCCTCCGCACAATTAAAGTAATCATCACAAACTGTGGGGGGCTTTACTGGTGGGGATGGAGGAGATGGCCCAGGATTAGGAGGGTTCTGACCTCTCTTTACGGGATAAGAGGGCTCAATTGCTATCCCACATTTGCCAATGGTATTGTTTATGTTGCGCTCCAACCTGATGTATCCATTCTCTCCCCAATTAGGACCCCATGAATTTCTTACAATCCAATAATCCACACCATTCTCTGTTCCATATCCAACTGCGATAACACCGTGGTCTAGAGCAGCCCCACATCGGCCGGTAAATACACCCTGAATATGGTCAGAGAAATTGAGAAAATGTCATTAACATTTAAAATTATCATAAACAATCAGTAAGATTATAATATGATATAAAGATAATTACCGATTGGTATAACTGGAAAGCTCTGCCCCCAGCCTCAATGGCAACACTAACTGGTTGGTTTGCCACAGCCTTCTGCAATGCTTTCTCATCGTTTTCTGGAACATCTTCAAAATCATCAATGGAAACAACACGAGCATTTTTCTGGCAGACAAAAAATATCAAGGAATTATAGCATATAATATTTTAGCTTTATCATAACTCACGATCATTTTTCAAGCCAAATGAGAGGGGAAGAAAAAAAGAGAACAAATCCTTCCAAATATTAAATTGGAACATACCCTATTAGGATCACATGAGCCATCAACACCACGATAAGGATAATCTTTCTCAGAATCGATGCCACCATTGTTAACAATGAAGTCAAAAGCATAATCCATCAACCCTCCATCGCATCCCGAATCATGTTTGTCGCAATCTACCAGCTCTTGCTCTGACAGAGAAACTAGCTTGCCAGTTACAATCTGGTTTATTCCTTCCACTGCACCAACCGCTGAGAATGCCCAACAACTCCCTTCAAATGGAAGATAGGAATTTGAAAGTGAGATCTTCAACTTAATGCACCTTTTTCTAACTTGAAATGAGGTGCTTTGTGCTAATGTAAAAACTAACAGCCTTCAGGCCCCTAGAGAAACAACAGTACATTTGATTCAAGATATAACATATAATGGAACCGATGGCCCTGAACTAATACAAATACAGGTACAACATGAGCATACTAAACTGGAAATTATGACACCAGAGTCATAGATGGCCTACAGATTAATGTTCATTCCAAAGCTGAAGGAAAAGGGGCTTTTGAGGGTTTATATGATATATAGCACAGTTGCATAAATCACATACAGAAAGGTATCATGCTATCTACATTTCCCAAGTTGCATGAAGATCAGAGAAGGTATGGGGTGAGGGGAAAAAGGGACTCTTGTATGAGCTTTTCCTATGAGATCTACCTCAGTTCATGGACACACCCTCCATGTTTTCCATGGAATCAAATGGTTAACGAAAATCTTAGTAAGTTTCTTGTGGATCTACCGCCGTTTACGGACAATCCTCCATGTTTTCCATGGATTCAAAAAGTAAACGAAATGTTATGTGTTTCTTGAGCATTGGCATCTTACAAGTTACAAGTTGCAAAAAAATCCCAGAGCTAATCCTCAGAACATAAAAAAATACAAGTTCATAGGTGATAAGATCAAGGTAGTATGTCGTTACATAATTTCCACAAATAATTCAACAAGAAATTCAACTAATTGTAAAAAATAAAATTAAAAAATTGCATGACCTTCTCTAATAATGAATTATTTTTATCTCTAGCATACTTGACCTCTAAAAACAACTCCCAAGTAAATCAAAACTAAAATATATAAATTCATAATTTCTTACTCCCTCCATCACAAAATGAAGGTTCATTATCTTTTTTTTTATAGATAAGTGTGACCCCTTATTGGTACGGGGATTGTGATCCCTTATTGGTATGAGACTTGGAACTAGGGACCTCAAGGTCTTAGGCAATAAAAATGCTCCAAAATGAGTTCTATTTCCCACGGAAGTGAAATTTTTGTCAAGTATCATGTCTTTAATTTGCATTGCAATGATATAATATGAACCTTAAGGGTATTTGTGTATACATACTAGTATTAAAAATGCTTAGCTTCATTAATTTCCTTGAAAAACTAAAAAATGACCCTCATTATGGGAAGAAGAAAGTAATGCAGAAAAATAAATTGTGGAAAAATTATTTCTGTCCTATCTAGGCCAAAAATTTGCCCCAAATTTCAAGGTATCAATGGCAATTAAACTGTAGATTTCAGACAATTTAAATTTTTTTAGCTTTTCATTCAAACAAAATGGAAAGCTATCCATCCAAAACGGGACGCATATACTAGGTCAAATCAGCATGGAAAAAATTGACAAAGAAAAAAACAAATAAATATTGACCCATGTCAAACCGGGTCCCATGCCGTCACAGAAAGAATTTGGAACCTCACATACATTCCAAAACAGAAGAAAACCTAAAATAAACACCTATTTGTATGTATAAATTTCTATGTATTTATGGAGTATTTATTTAAAGAAAAGGAGTGAGTTTGCGAGAGGCTCACCGCATTGGCCTTGATCTTTGACAGGGCCAACGGCGCCTTTCTCTCTCCAATCAACAGACTCAGGCAACTCCTCGCCGGATCGGAGAGCGTACCTATCACTCACCCGCCTCATCTTCACCTCGTTCCTTTTCGCACCCATAAACTTGGAACGGTACTCCTCATTGGTGAGATCAGCAAACCGGTTTAGCCCAACCTTATATGGCCGATCCTCCGCGTTATGCTCGTCAATGAACCTCAAGTTATCCTTGAAAATCTCAAACCGGCGTTCCTTCTCTCCCAGAGCGTTGTAAGCCTTGCCGTGGTGAGCGAGCCATGACTCGTAAATGGCCATGACCTCGTCGTGGGAGCGGACTGCGCCGCCCATCTGGTTGTGCTGCTTGTCGTAATCAATGATGGACATGTCGAGGGCGGTGGCAAGGGAGAGGGTGAAGAGGAGGAAGAAGAAGAAGAGAGATTTGGGGGAGGCCATGTTTAGAGATTGGTCTGAATAAGAATGGAGGCGGTGAAGGGGTACTAATATACGGGAAAGGGATTGAATTTGGATTGGTGAAGAGGACAGATTACATATACGGATCCTTCCGAATAGGATGTCTTCTGTCATAAGGTCTTCATTCCATCCCCTGATCTGCTGATTGTGAGACTCCCCTTGACTGTTGGAAAACGGTAGCGGTTCTTAAATTAATGTGTGTGGATAACAGCTTTTATTTTCAAAAAGAAAAGAAATAATTACGAATCGATACACTTTTAAAAGATATTACACCGTTAAGGTACTTTTTTTATAAACCGTAAAAGTCTATTATTACTCCCTCCGTCCCTAATTAATCATCTTAATTGATCCGACGTACAGTTTAAGAAAAAATAATTGACTTGATTATTTATATTGGTTTAATGTATAGTTTCTTTTAAAGCACATGTGTATGTGGCTCATAATTAAAGTAGAGTGGAAAAATAAGGATAAAGTGATAAAAATGATGTTCTAAAAAAGTAAGTTTCAAACTGGACAATTATTTTGGACAGACGAAAAAGGAAAGGAGAACGATAATTTAGGGATGGAGGGAATATTAAATTCTTCCTTAAATACCTTTCCCCCTCCTACCATCCTTCATTCTCTAAAACTGCATAGTCATTCCGCACAACTTACTGTTTGATAATTGTCAAATAGTTGTAGCTTCAAATCCAACAACAATGATCGAACAACATCAATCAATTACTCCGACAACAAACAGCAACGTCGCGAAAATTCGCAACAAAATCATCTTCGACTTGTAGGATCGGATTTAAACTTTATAGAAATCAAGCTTTCGAGAGATGAGTCCAAGATCTAAGATTTGATCTTATAAATCTAGAATATACTGCTAGCTGTACTTTCATTCTTTTAGCATCATGACTTTCAACTGCATGAAATCCAATGAGTTCGATTGTGAAATCTGGATTGAATTTGGATTAGTCTTTGCTTCCTCGAAGAATTGTTGGAAATAAAAGTAGGAAATAACAAGTTTGGTCCTGAACAAATGTTTCTTGGCAACTTCCTTAGATTTTTGCAATCTTCTACATCAAGTAATGCAAGTCCCTCGACGAATCCAATCGATTCACATACCTTAACCAAACTTACGATGCGGGCGTCAGATGTTTCAATGTGCGCATCAGATGTTTCGATGTGGGAGTCGTAGACTTCGATGCGGTATCATTGGTTTCGACTCAAGCATTGTTAGTTTCGATTCTGGCATCGTTCCTTACAATCATGCATCTGTTTTAATTTATTAGTCATCGTTATTTACAATTCTGTTTCGGTGTTACAATGTTGCCTCGGTATATAAATAATTAGCCATCAATGCTTCCAATCGTGCCTCGGTATTACTTAATTAGGCATCGTTCCTTACAATCATGCATCGACCTAACTAATTATGCGTTGTTTCTTTAATATTGTAACAAAATGCTTCCAATCGTGCATCAGTGTTACTTAATTAGATATCGTTCCTTGCAATCATGTCTTAGTCTTATTAATTAGACGTCGTTTATTTAACATGGTGACAGACTTCAATTTATTTTTCCAATCATGCCTCAGTGTTACTTGATTAGGCATCGTTCCATCAAATCCTGTCTCGGTATATAAATAATTAAGCATTTTTTTTAAAAAAAATCATGTCTTGCTGTTAGTTAATTAGACATCGTTTTTTTAAAATCATGCCTGAAATTGATGAACAACGCCCAAAAAATTTTGAGCGACGCCAAATTTTTTTCCCTGCAACGCCCAATTTTTGTTGCCGACGCACACATTGGGACAATGGCTTTGAGTGCGCATATTTCCTTTATTAATGGTATTTTCTTCGTTTCTCCCCAAAAAGTGCACTGCAGCAGTTTAAAAAAATAATGATGAACTTTAGCGGTTATAATTCCACCTCATGGTACCAGCCCAGTTATTACCCAAATTGTAACCGCTCCACTCCCCTATTTTTTAATTCAACCGCTAAAGTCCACTTTTGTAAAAAAATTCTCAATAATACTCGTCTTCCTTCCATTCAATCTTTCTCACCGAGCCATAAAAATTTAAAACAATGTCAGCCCGAAATAATTCCAAATATTTAAGACAGTGGCACTTGAAATAATGCCACTTTTTGATTATGCTGCACTTTTAGATTGAATTTGCCCAACAAACTCATTCGAGCTCGGAACAAGTGCAAGTGTTAGATAGTGTCTTCCTTCCCTTTTGAGCAACCATTCATAACGGTTTTCCTCAATTCTTTTCTGGAGAGAAATGACCGGTGTGAGACCATCATTTTTTTTTCCTTCCTTGTGCAAATCATCACTTTATTGTTTTAGTTTTTTGAGTTGTCTGTAGTGCTTGTTTTTTGATTGATAATCTAGTGAATGAGATGCAAGTTCGAAAGGAAATGAAGGTTGTTCATTGCTTGACTTAAATATCAATATTTTGATTCATCACAACTTGCAGTGGCATCCATGATCCATCCAATGTGTGCGTCGTTGCCTCGAATGTTTGCATCGTTGCCTCCGAAATGGGGATCATTTCCTCCGATGTGGGTATCGTTGACATGACTGAGGATAAAGCTAGATTTCATGCATGTTAATAACATTATTTTGCTTGTTCAGCTTCCCCTACATCTTGTTGTGTTTTTTTTTTTTTTTTAATTTACTGAGTCTTTCCCAACCTCCCCTTTTGGTTTTGATGATGTTGAGAAAGAAGAACAAAGCTTTGAGCGATACCCAATGTAACTTGCAATGCCTTACGATGCCTAATTTTTTAATTGCGAAGCCCAAAAGTTTAGAACGACGCCCAATTTTTTTTACCGATGCATAATTTTTTTTACTGACAACCTAATTTTTTTTACCGATGCACAAACTGAAATAGTGGCTTTGTGTGTGCGCCTTTATTTCATTAAGGGTATTTTCATCGTTTTCCCCCTAAAAAATGCACTCTAGCGGTTTTTAAAAATAAAGATGGATTTTTACGGTTATAATTCCACCACCTAGTACTGGCTTGATTATCATCCTTAAGAAAACACATTTGACTGGATTATTAATAGGAATAATTGTGGGCCGATACACTTTTCTGAAATTATAACCGCTCCGGTGCCCTCTTTTTGTTCTCAACCGCATAAGTCTATTTTTATTAATTTCTTCCTAAAATGTCACTCATCTTCCTCCCATCCTTCATTCTCCAAAATTCCATAGCCATTCCCCACAAACCCGATTCACTGCCTACATGAATGAGAACGGAATCAAATAAATTGTCTACCTGTTAGCACATTCAACTGCCCCACCTTTATCATTCCATCCACAAATTTCTCAAAAAAAGTGTTATTAAATAGAACATGGAAGGGAAGCCTTTCTCGTTCCAGTAATAGCGATACCCATCACCTTGGGCAAAACCTTGGAAGATGTTGACAATCTACTTTCTTGACCAATCTGTTAGTAAGCGAAGATGTTGCAAGTGTAGCTTTATGGTGGACTGGATTCCTTCTTTACTGAAGATGCTTTGCGTCGTAGAATCCCTTGATTTTGAAGAATCTGAAAATACTCCCATTTACACCATCCGACGCAAGAATCACAACAACCGACGCCAACATCGCAACAACCGACTCCAACGTCAGAGGCAATGATGCCTATATTGTGGCATGTCAGAAGTTACGACGCCTAAATTGCGAAGCAATTTGAAAAACAAATACATCGATTTGGAACGATGCAACACACTAGTCTCTATTGATGGAATACGACAGCGGGCAACACAATGTGAACCCAATCTCCAAAGAAACTGCCCTCCTGGCCATAAAACACCATTATCCAACTCCATTTCGAAAAAAACCTCGAAAAGAAATGAGTGGTTAACCTCCAAAAGAAAGAGTTGTGGAAGCTTTTCCAGCTCTTCTTCCTCTTCCTGGGCCTAGCGTTTGCGGCACAAGTTTAGTCGCCCCGCCTCCAGTGCCACCATTGTTGGAAATGAATGTGGGGGAGATGAATGAAATGAAAGAAAAATGGGGTGAGAGAATGAGAGGTGTTGGAAAGAAAAAAAAAACATATTGTGTAAATAATTCAATTCAAGAAACGGAAATAGGTGAATGGGTATATTGATGATGAAGTGGTTTTTTGGGCGGTAGTTTTTTGCATTGTGAAGCCCAAATGCATTACGATGCCCAATTTTTTAATTGTGAATCTCAATTTTTACATTACGATGCCTAATTTTTTAATTACGAAGCCTAATTTTTGTATTGTGATGCTCAAATTTGGACAGGGGCTTTTGAGTGACACCCAAAAATTTTGAACGACGCCCAATTTTTTGTACCGGCGCCCAATTTTTTTTACTAACACACAAATTAGGTCAGTGGCTTTGTGTGCGCGCATTTCCTTCATTAAGTGTATTTTCATCGTTTTCCCCCAATAAATGCATTGTAGTGGTTTTAAAAAATAATTATTGATTTTTGTGGTTATAATTACACCGCATGGTACCGGCCCGGTTATCACCCTTATTAATATTAGTTGGATGTGTAGTTTACTTTAAAGCTCACTAGTAACTCACCCGTGCGTTGCACGAATACATCGTTTGAAAATTGTATGCTTAAATCAAGTTGAATAATGCACCGCAAATATGATTATTTATACTCTATTAATCACACTCTAATTTTCACATGGTCCAAAGTTCGCAATTGATTTCCTCTGATTTATTAAATCGTCCTTATTAGTAATGCACCGCAATATGATTAGTTATAGTCATTATGGTCCAATCTTGAAAAAATGTTGGTTTTTGAAAATACATACACATAAAAATAAGTAAGTAAAATTATTTTACTAAGTGGTCGAATATCATACTGTTTGTTATATCTAAAAAAAGAGGAATTAACGTCGGGCATAACACTTTTTGAATAGAACCTCGAAAACTTAAATGTTGGGAACCAATATTTTTTGCAACATATATTTCATACGACTATTCATTATAAAAACACAAACAAAAGAAAAGACACAAATTGCATAATTTATATATGACAGTTCAATTACATAAAACAAACACTTAAAAAATAGACACAAAATCGCACGCGAAGATATGCATGTCCTACCGTTCTTAATTGACTTCATCAGAATCATTCTAACTAATTAGTTATGGACCGCAAATATTATTAGGAAAAAATTGCACTCAGTCCACTTTGGAAAGTTTTCAACCGATTTATACATTCATATTTTTTCGAAACTGAAAAAGGGCACTTCATGCATGCATTGTGATGCATTATTTTGTGCATCATGATGCATGACATGTATTTTTCCGGTTTCGAAAAAAATTGAAGTGCAGAACGGTTGAAAATTGGAAAAAATTGTTGGCCGGCACTTATTGTGAAACTTTTAACCGCTCCCGTACCATCTTTATTTTAATCGCTAAAAAGAACTTACATAAAATATTTCAGAAATGTCCAGTTAGCCATGAAACTGAAATCTCAATTGTTGGGGCTAGACCTGTCAAAATTAAGCCCGATCCAATGGGTCGACCCAGCCCACACAATATTATTCGGGATGGGCTTTAGGTTCTATAGAGCCGGTGAAATTTTGGGGCGGCCTGATTTGAATTATTGGCCCAGTGGGCTTTGTCGTGGCCAGAAAAATATGTGAAAATAGACAAAATTGGCACGCCTAACGGGTAGGCCCATAGGCTACTCCAGTCTAAAGAAATTTCAGACCAACCCAGATCGAATGGATTTTGAAGTTGGTCTGTTGGGATTGGTGTGGGCCCGTTTGTGCCTTGTCCATTGACAGCTCTAGTTGGGGGCAACGGAACGATGATGCATATAATGAAACCATTTTGAATCGCGATGCATCTAAATTCAACCGTGATGTATCAATTTGGTTCGTGATGCATGAATTTGGAATCATTATGCATTGCTATGAAATTAAAATAAACCAGTTTGAATCGCGATGCATCGATTTGGGATCGTAATACACATTATGAAATGGAAATGATAGTTACATAATTTGAAATCATGAATCACAAATCAAAATCATATATCGCGATGCACAAATCATAATTAAATACACACTAATGAAATAGATCTAAAAATTAAAAAATAGATACATATCTCTAATGTTTAGTTCTGTATTTATCATGTCAAAAACCTCGTTGTTTATTCTTTTTAAGTAGAATGCAAAAAATTATCGCAGGTAAATTGCTCTTTTCATTAGTTTTCGTATCGAAATTTATATAGATTTGGATTTTTGAACATGTGTGAGTCAAAAAAAAATAAATTCTTATCATCTCAAAATACTTCTTGATTATATTTAATTTATTGTTTACTGATGAGATTGCCTTGAAATATTTTCCTTATATATATAAACATATATATATATATATATATATTCTTTTGAATATATTTCACAAATATATCACTTCATGTCTTTTAACATGTATATATTTTATTGAATAATCTTTTGTTGTCAAATTTGACTTAAAACATAATTTGATCACCCTATTTTTACACTTTTTGCAATTAGATAACTCTACAATTATTTTTTTCAAATTATTCATTGTATTTGACTATATATCACACTTTGGTCACCAAGAGTCATTTATGTCAATTATGTTGGATGGAAATGATCGAACAAAAAATATATAAATGTCCTTTTATGTTCGGAATATGCCATGCACGTGAACAAATTGAAGTCGCGAATCTTATCTCATTCAACGCCTTACTAAAGACGTGCGTCTTAAGCTTACATTGAAGATGAACGTGAAGGTGACACAATAACGTGAGTAATACGTGGTGTAGGTAAGGGTATTTTTTGGTTTCTACAAAAGTTTAACACTTTCCATCCAAAAAATTGGATGAAGTGATGAACACACGATGTAAAGCCAAGTACAATGAAAAAATTGAATTTTTTTTTAGTAGAATTAGCGTATTGAATAAAGTGTGAAAGTAGGGTGACCAAATTACAATTTAAGCCGTCAAGTTTCATCATTATACTCAAATTTCATCATTATACTTGTAGATTTGACAATTTTTTACCATGCATTAGTCAGTTTCGGATTTCTATGATACGCGAACTATTTGAGCCCTTACGATATAAATCATATTACTCTAGACATTTATTTAAAAAACAGTTAAATTTACCAAATCTATTCAAATTATGTTATTTCAATTTTATTCAAGGATGTAAATATTATTTTATATACTGTTGAGTGTTTAAAATTATGCACCCACTGTGTTTTAATTGCCAAATTATAAAATATATGCATGATCACGAAATATACTAAATGTGTTTTTATATTCAATGGACTAATTTTAAAGTAAATCTTAACAACCCTTCATATTATAAGAGAGGTAACATGTTCAATGCATTTGTTCAATATTAGTTTTCCATAAAAAAATGTTTCAATTCCCAAAGCAAAAAATGCAACTAAACACAATAATAATGTTGCCATTTTTGGAAAGTTAATTTTGACGGGAACTTTTCAAAAGTTGCACCTTTCTTTTTATATATGTATAAATGTGTATATGACTCATAATTAAAGTATGATAAAAAAAAGTAAGGATAAAATGGTAAAAATATTGTCCTAAAAAAATAAGTTTCAAATAAGATAATTATTTTAAGACGGACCAAAAAGGAAATCAGGACAATAATTTAGGGACAGAGGGAGTAATTCCGCTCCGTTCCAAAATTATTGTCTACAAGTCAATAATTTTGAGACGGATGAAACATAATAATTATGAAATGCTATTTTTACTAATTTTTTTACTTATCAACTACGTTACTAATTATTACATTAAATAAATATATATTTAAACAAAATTATCAGTTAATTACTTACTCATATTAAGTTCTACCTAATTACCTCTCTACTTAATTTTCTAACTCAAAAAATATCGAACAATACTTGGTACCATCCACATGAGCAACATCAAATTCTGTTTTAATCCCAATAAAATATTTAATAAATGAAATCCATGTTACATAGAAATCAATAATTAATATTATAAAAAAAATATCAACCGAATATTGAGAAAACATGTGAACGTTGCTTGTTGAAAAAATAATTTAATTAGATTTAATTAAAAGATATAACTGTAAACATCAATCCAATAGCAAAATCATAGTATGATATATATATATATATATATAATAATAATAATAATAATAATAATAATAAAGTCTGAATATATACCTTTTGCTTACCAACACCAATTTATTCTATTCTAAACTCTAAATTGATTAAGACCGACAATCGATTCAATACGTACCATATTATTTTTATTGAGTTTATTTTTATAAAAAATGTTATTTAAATTATATTAATATTTTATTATAATAATGAAGTAACACATATATAAAATTTTGGTGAATAAACTCCTTCGTGGATTAAAATTTTTATAATGAAACATGAAACTAGCCATATGCATGATCAAAAAACGAAATCTATTAAGAAAAAAAAATTAAAAAAAATAGCATGCTCATTGATGTGTTAAGAATTAAATTTTTTAATTTAAAAATAATCAAGTCAATTGTTAATAATAAAGTCAATTTTTTTTAAAAAGTACATATTATATATACCAATATTAATAATCAAGTCAAATATTTTTCTTTAATTCGTGTGTCGAGTCAAACAATATAATAATTTTGGGACGAAGGGAATATAACTTTTAAAAGGATTTTATAGAAGTTTAATAATCATTCCATTCTACCCAAAGAGTTCATGCTTGAATATTTTAGTTTTATTTACATATTATTATTATTATTATTATTATTATTATTATTATTATTATTATTATTATTATTATTATTAAAGTTGATCATACCTACAAACAAGGCCGGCCTTGCCATTAGCCAAATCAGGCCATAACCTTGGCCCCCCCCCCTCCCAAAAAAACCCAATTTTTTGGGTCTCAAAATCCCAAAAAACTCTACCTATGATTAAATTATTATTATTTTATTTTACATTTTCACATTTGTTTCTTGATTTCTTCCATTTGTCCTAGCTTATAATTAATAGTTATAACTTATAGCTTATTAATTAATTATTAACTTTTAATCAGATTATAGTATTCTTATCAGTGGATCATCTGCGGTTTGCCCCAATTTTTATGGTTTTTTCGTTTTGACTTGTTGTTATTTTGATAATCTAATTGAAATTTTTAGTCAATTAAGCGTGTGAATGAGTGACTTATTGGTAATTGGTGGTATTCTAATTGAAATTTGATTATTTAAACATATAATATAATTTTAAAATAGAGAAATTGAGATTAATCATTAATTTATGTTAATGAAAAATTGTACATCTACTATAATTATATACTAAAAAGGAGAAATTGTACATGAAATTTTTTTTGTTTGTTTTTGAAGTGAAATGAAGTGTTTTTTTTATTGTTTTTTATGTTTGTTTAATTGTTTCTTTACTTATTCGAAAAACATATGAAAAAAATTATTACACAGGAAGGGTCCCGTTTGAGATGATCGGCTTTAGGCCCTCGATTTCACAGGACTGGCCCTGCCTACAAAAATATAAGAGCATAGTCGATATACATATATCACATGTAAAAGATAAACTTGAATGGTTAAAAAGATTGTAAGCTTATTTTTTTAAAATTAACTATTTAAATAAAATATTACAAAATAAAATAATAAATTCTTGGTTGTAACGTGAGGGGGTAGTAAATGAATAAGCTAGTTTATTGTTCATGAAAAAGCTCGGTTTCCTACAAATGGGGGTTGAACTTGGAGAAGCTTTTGTAGCTTTAGCGATTAGTAGCGGTTTCAAACCCTTGTCCTTGTGTATAGAAGAAAAGCAAGTAGAAAAAGTCATTGCTTCTAATGCCCAACACTACCTCGAGGATTAGTTTTAGATCTTAGACATCTTGGAAACAAAAAAGTCAACAAAACTTGCTTTGTTAATACTTCATCCGTCGGCGGAAATAACAACAAGGACTTTTATTACGAGAAATCCTTCAAAATAAGATTGAAATACTTTAAACCTTAACCAACCTAAAATCCACCATAAAGAGATAACTGGAATCCACTAGATAAAAGAGAAAACTTTAATTTTATTCAAAATATCAATTAAATTCTGAATTACAATGAAACATATATTTATAGGACCATAAAGAGATAATGTTGCTTAGGAACACTATGATTGTGTCACCTCACCACCTTTAGATAAATCTTCATTCTAAAATATTCATGTGGAAGTTTTAAAAACTTTTGGTTTTCTAGCCATTAGCTAATAATAATACATAATAATAATCAATATGATAAGAAGTACTGGTATTAGTATATATAATTTCTTTTATTGTCAATAGTAGAAAATTTATATTTAAAAACTTTTACAACTAACATTACTTCTAACCAATGTGAGATAAAAAATTGTTCAAGGTTAGATATTACTTTTAATGACTCACTTTTAACATCATATGTTAAGCTTTGATATCTTATTCATCCAAAACTTGATTTGGACAAATAAATATATCATTTCGATGTTCTTTCCGAATAGAACACATTTGCACAATTACTTTTGTCAACAAACAAATGACACGTAAAGAAATTTGTGCCTCAAGTTGCATAATTTCTTTTACTAAAAACACTAATTTTTTAATAAGTATTATACTTTAACTCTTGATATCTTATTCATCCAAAACTCGATTTGGACAAATAAATATATCATTTCGATGCTTTCACCAAGTAGAACACGTTTGCGCAATTACCTTTACTAACAAACAAATGACACGTAAAGAAATTCTTGTCTCAATTTGCACAATTTCTTTTTCTAAAAACACTAATTTTTTTTAACAAATATTATACTTTAAGTCTTGATATTTTATTATCCAAAACTCGATTTGGACAAATAAATATATCATTTTGATGCTCTCATCGAGTAGAATACATTTGCGCAATTACCTTCGTTAATAAACAAATGACACGTAAAGAAATTCGCGTCTCAAGTTGCACAATTTCTTTTACAAAAAACACTAATTTTTCAACAATAGAAGAGATGTATCCCACATTGACTATAAATTGATGCTGGTTAAAAAAAATTCTATTATTAAGTACCAATAGAAGAAATGCATCATACATTGGTTGGAAAGTGATATTGATTTTCAAAGTCACTAGAAAACCAAAAGTTTTTAAAGTTTCCGCATGAATGCTTTAGAATGAAGATTTATTCAAAGGTGGTGAGGTGGCACAACTATAGTGCTCCTCACTAACTTTATATATATATATATATATATATATATATATATATATATATATATTTGATAAAATATTTTTACCATTATTACCAATAGAAGATGTATATCTCACATTGGTTAGAAAATGATGTTGAGTTTAAATTATTTTATATTATTACCAATAAAAGAGATGTTTAACACATTGTTTAAAAAGAAAATGTTAGATTTTAAAGTCTTTTAGACTAAAGACTTTAACTTTTATAAGATATTTATCTCACATGGTTACAAAATATTCTACTATTATTACCAATAGAAGAGATGTATCACACATTGATTAGAAATTGATGTTTGTATTAAAAATACTATTATTAATTACTAATTGAAAAGATGTATCAAACATATGTTATAAAATGATGTTAGTTTTCAAAGTTTTTTGATAAGAAACTTCTACCATTATTACCAATAGAAGATGCATATCTCACATTGGTTAAAAAATGATGTTGATTTTTAATTATTTTAGATTATATAAAAGACTTACTATTATTAGCAATATAAGATATATATACTTTTGGTTTTCTAACCATTAGGCATTAGCTAATAATAATACATAATAATAATCAATATTATAAGAGGTATTAATATTAGTATATATAACTTCTTCTATTGTCAATAATAGAAGACTTATATTTAAAAAAAATTACAACTAACATTACTTCTAACCAATGTGGGATAAAACTGTTCAAGGTTAGATATTACTTCTAATGACCCACTTTTAACATCATACTTTAAGGTATGATATCTCATTCATCCAAAACTTGATTTGGACAAATAAATATATCATTTCGATGTTCTTGACGAGTAGAACACATTTGCACAATTACTTTTGTCAACAAACAAATGGCACGTAAAGAAATTTGTGCCTCAAGTTGCACAATTTCTTTTACTAAAAACACTAATTTTTTTTAATAAGTATTATACTTTAACTCTTGATATCTTATTCATCCAAAACTCGATTTGGACAAATAAATATATCATTTTGATGCTCTCACCGAGTAGAACACATTTGCGCAATTACCTTCGCCAACAAACAAATGACACGTAAAGAAATTTGTGCCTCAAGTTGCACAATTTCTCTCACTAAAAACACTAATCGTTTTAACAAGTATTATACTTTAAGTCATGATATCTTATTATCCAAAACTCGATTTAAACAAATAAATATATCACTTTGATGCTCTCACCGAGTAAAACGCATTTGCGCAATTACCTTCGTCAACAAACAAATGACACGTAAAGAAATTCGTGTCTCAAGTTGAACAATTTCTTTCACAAAAAACACTAATTTTTCAACAATAGAAGAGATGTATCCCACATTGGCTAGAAATCTATGTTGGTTTAAAAAATTCTATTATTAAGTACCAATAGAAGAAATGCATCATACATTGGTTGAAAAGTGATGTTAATTTTCAAAGTCACTTGAAAACCAAAAGTTTTTAAAGTTTCCACATGGATACTTTAGAATAAAGATTTATCCAAAGGTGGTGGGGTGGCACAACCATAGTGTTCCTCACCAACTTTATATATATATATATATATATATATATATATATATATATATATATATATACTATTGTCCGTGCCGATGACACAATGTCGATTTGAGAATTTATCAATAATTAACGGTGCCAGTATGAGCGTGATCAATTTATGAACCGAGCATGATAAAAATAAATTAATAAATGCATATTTCCTTTTACATATGAGCCAAAATACAAAATATCTTTTGATGTCACTGGGACGAATTTGATTATATCCAAAATGGGTAGTGTCTTCCTATTAAATTAGGTCTGGTAATTACAATCCAAAACCTGCTAACTCACCTAACGCAGTCTGAAAATTACTCGACTTAACCCGAGCCGTTACGTTTTTTGGCAAAATAAATTAACGGGTCGATTTGGGTCAGGTTAAAATGTGTCGAACCCGTTATCCATTTTGACCCGTTATTTTTTTTTTGCTATATAAATATAAGTTTTTTGATGAAAAATTACGGATCGAAACTGATCGACCTGTTCTGAACCATTACCCATTTCAACCCGTTTAATTCATGCTTCTCTCTTTTTTATTTTTATATTTATATAAAGCTTCAAGTTTTAAGATGAGTTTTTTTCTTTCTTTTTTTATTTATAAATTATTAATTTTTTTGCTATCTATTATTTATCTTAATGGCCACTTTCAAGCATTAGGAGTATTCACATATACTTTCGTTTCGAGTAAAAAGTTCCCGTTTGGGTTTGAAAGTCAATTTTTTTAAGAAAATGATACTTTTAGTTGCTCATCAATAATAAAATGACACTTTTATACCTTAATTTTTTAAATAATTTTTTTTAAATCAAACATCTTAAAATGAATTTAAAATGACATTTTTAAATCAACATTTACTTCCATAGACGTACTTTTCCTTGGTTCCTTTAATAATCTTTTGACCAACCTAAGCGTAGTATTATCAAGCAGGTCAAGAATTTTTCTTTTGGAGTTGGAGGCAAACAGTAAAAATGAGGTTCTCAATATGCACAGAGAAATTGTTTCTGTTTGAAAGTTAATTTTTTTTAAAAAATAACAATTTTAATAGCCCATTGGTAATAAAATAATATTTTTATGCTTTAATTTTTTAAAATGGACTATTTAAGTAAAACATGCCAAAATTGAATAATAAATTCTTTGCTCGAAACGGAAGGAGAAATATTTAAATATTATGTGTGTGTGTGTGTGTATATATATATATATATTAAATTTTTTAAATCAAACATCTTAAAATGAATTTAAAATGATATTTTTAAATCAACATTTACTTCCATAGACATATTTTTCTTTGGTTCCTTTAATAATCTTGGGACCAACGTAAGTGTAGTATTGTCAAGCAGGTCGAGACTTTTTCTTTTGGAGTTGGAGGCAAGCAATAAAAATGAGGTTCTCAATATGCACAAAGAAATATACTTAATCCGTTTAGAGTAAATAGTATCCGTTTGAAAGTTAATTTTTTTTTTAAAAAATAATAATTTTAATAGCCCGTTGATAATTGATGCGTCCAAAATCTCCTTGGATGCACTGGATCGGTCCAATCAAGATACCTGGCTTTCAACGTATCTTATACCCTCAAAGCCCAAATCTGCAATAAGATTAGCAAACCATGAACTAGGCAGGGGCACTCCCTGCAAAAGCCCTCCGGTGTGAGAATTAGCTCAGGAAAGCTAATAAGAATATATTTGAGCAGAGTTTCGGCTAGAGAGTTCAAATTGCATACCTCTCCCCTTCATTTTCCGGGGCTTTTTATAGTTGCCGGAGAGCATAACTGCATATAACCGTTCATAACTGCCCACTAATGATCAGGGCTTTAATGGTGGGCACATTAATCGCCTCTATTAACTCCCCATTAAACACAACGGTTTAAATGGAGACTTTCCTGGACATAACCGTCCTCAACTGGTTACAAATCTTGCCCGGACATAACTGTCCTCAACTGGTAGCAGATCCTGAATTGGCGAGCATAGCAAATCATGCTCGTACCTTAATTCTGCTCGCTGGTTAAGCCCTCAAGTCGCTGACATCTAGCTCAATGAAGATTGAGGCCATGCTCGCTTGTACGAGTAATGTCCATGTGCCTAGCATGTGACCTAAAACTTGGGCCAATTGGGCCGGGCAGTTCAGTAGCCCCCTACTCCTTGTCCATCGGGTATTCATGCTCGTGACGAGGAGGAGCTCAAAATTCAAAGAATATCTCCCAAATTAACTGAATCTTTTGACGCACGATTCAAATAATCTTGGAGCCAAAATCTTGAATGGAGGGTTACCCAAAAGGTATTTTAGGGAAACGTACCCAAAAAGCTAAGCCGTCAGCCGCCACTTCCTGAAGAGACAGGCGCATTTTTCAATAAGGCATTAAAGACTGCCTCAAAAATTGAGTCTCGTTAAACGAGCCCTAATGATGAGTGGTCTTCAACTGGTGGCTTCTCCAGGTATAAAAGACTAAAACCCTCTCTATTTCAAACTTTACCACCCACAAATACTGATATAGTTCAAAGAGAGAAACGATCTACATATCTGTAAGCACACCCATCCAAAGATCAAGATCCGGTCTTGGCGATTCCCATTCCAAACCGGTAGCCTACAACAAAAAACAGGTACTCTCGCCCTTCCACTTCTGCTTTTCGTCGATTTTGAATCCATTTCACCCCTAATTAGGGGTTCTGAGTCATTCGACCCCTTGAACCTTTAACAGTTTAGTTATCGGCTTCAACTCCTTCCATCGCCCAATTATTTTGACCCAAATCACGGGAATCGAGGAATCCTGGATTGGTGCCCATGTTCACCGATCCCTTAACCAACTCTTGTCACAATTTTAATTTTACTTACATCTTCATACCCAGTCTGGCTAGGGTTTTAACGTGCGTCCCTCGATTCCTCTTTTCCTGTAGGATGTCTAGCGAAGACACGGTATCAGAAGTCGAAGGTCGGAGCTACGACCATGGAGCGCTAGAAGAAATTCCACCATCTTCTAGTGCAAGCTCGGAATAAAGCGAGCAAGAAGATGTCCCCCTGATTATTCGCCGACGAAAACCCCAGCTATCAACCGAGCAAGGAACAATTAACAGCAACCAAAACCTTTCCCTAAACGACCAAACTGGAAACCTCCCCAGCACGAGTAACTATCAATCCAAGCTAAACCCTAGCTCTTCAGCCCACATCACATCACACATCCCACCTTCAATCAAATGGGACGACCTGACCTCCGAGGACCAAGTCAGTGCTTGGTTCTATTCTTTAGGAATGAACCCGAAACATTACCGCGTTCGTGCCTTTGACCTTGACATTGAAAAGAAAGGTCACAATTTCCAGGGAGACAATATGGTCTTCTACTTCGATTTCTTTCTGGTCGGACTTCGGCTTCCCCTTGACCCCTTCGTAGTAGAATTCTTAAATGCATCAAATACCCTTCCATGCGACCTGACCTTGACCACCATAAGATTCTTAATGTCCTTCATAGTAGCCTGTAGACTGCTCGGGTTTGAACCCGACATGACCTTGTTCCGGAAATTCTTTATCTTCTCTATTGATAAGAAATCTGGGCGTATCACCGGCCGGTCCAACGCTAACTACTTTAAACTTCTCAATGAGGGACCGAACAAAGTTGACAGATGTGACTCAAAAGCTCTGCTCGTCGATTCTAGCGTCGACTGGCCCTTCGCTCCTTATCTGACAGACTACGGGCTCCCTGAATACGACAAAAATGCCTATCGAGCTGGCGAACCCAAGATAGCAAAAGCCTTTAGAACCTTACTTGGAGTGAAAGAAAGGCAAGATGGCCGAGCCGTTCAAGATTTTGTGCTCAACTGGCGAGCTCTTACCTCCGACTTAACCCTTCTCCGAAGAACGGGAGTCTTCAATCTTCCCATAGAAGGAATTGAACCCCGGGTCATTATTGATCCTGAAATTCCACATCCATACTGGGGTCCATGTCACGACGGAAAATTTCCCAGTGAATGTGAAGAGTGTGCCCGAACCGGAACCCTTTGCAGGCCTTCTTTCTCTCTCACCGGTTAATACTTCAACTGTATTCCTTTATACTAACCTTGCCAATTTTTTCTTTCTTCACATTTTTAATGATCGCTTTAACTTGTGCAGATATGAGGCAACTAACCGACGTTAACAAATTCCATCAAGCTGCGAAGAAAAGCTCGAGCAAGCGAGGTAAACACCTCTCAACCCAACCTACTACCAATCTTCCCACCGTCCTGGCTAACACCACTAGCCGCGGAACTAAACGCAACCAGCCTGAACCAAACCCACATGCTACAGTTATTAGCCCAACCCCCATCATACCGCGGGCCGAACCAACATCAGAACCCATCATCAACATCGGCGAGCCGAGTGAAAGTCCGAAAAGAAGCAGGTGCCGCACAGATAAGGCTGTGATCGAGGAAACCACTCATTTTATACCTTCTTGGCATAAGGAGAACTTCATCATGCGATACTCGGGAAAAGCGGGCTGCTCGGCTCTCATCGCCGAACTTCGCCGAGGTTCCCGACCTCAACAATATAAACATTTTCAAACGGAGTGGGTTCCAAGCTACCACGGGTCTGGGGTTAATGAAAAGGCTCCATCATAGTGCAGTCCAAAAGAAAAGCAACGATCAGGCGAGCTCCGTCTTGATAGGAAAGGTCGGAATGTGTCTTACCGAGGTAAAATCTTTCCCCAGAATCTGACGCCCTTTACCATTCCACTTTGACTAATCATATCTTTTTCTTGTAGGTTGCCAACAAATCAGTTCTTATGTATGAGCACGATGGAGAAGCTCAGCGAAAATGCCGCCTTGCAAGCAGAGAAAAACGAGCTAGAAGAAACCGTCAATTCGGGCCGAGCTCAAAGCCGAGGAAAACCTTACCCGATAAGGTGGTGAACTCTCAAGGTTGAAGCGTAAAAGAAAACTTTGGAATCTCACCTAAGTTTCTCCAAAAATCAGAGCGCTTAAACAACATTCTTGGGAGTTCGAAAGGATCTCAGAGCTAGCGAGCTAGAAGAAACCAAAGCCAAAGTTGCCGATCTAGAAAGGAAATTGATGGAAGCAGAATCCCTGACGAGTGAAGAACAAAGGCAGAACATCATCGAGGATTACAAAAATTCTGACAACTTTACCGTTTGTGTGGAGAATGGGCATATCCTTTCTTTCTGCAGGGTATGAACCACATCTTAAGACAGATTTCTTGCAGCGGGCTGGAGATCCGACCTGAACAGCTCGCAGAATGGGGTACCAATCCACCATTCATCGCATCTGCCCACCCGGGCCATGCCCTCGTGCCGTTCACCGAAGATGAACTAGAATCCTTGGCGAAGCGGATGCGAGAGAAAGGTCTATCCCACGGAACCCTCCCCATTGAATCAATGTACGTGAACTTATGACCCAGATCTGGAAGTCCCAAGCTCCATCAACAACAGATGATAATGCCTCCAAACCAGGCCGAAGATGATGAAGTGACCATCCTCAACGCTACCCCCGGAGAAACAATTATCCAGGACCCACCAATCCTCAACCACACTGCACCAAGTGCATGAAATCGTGTTTTTGGCCTGCGCGCCTTGATTTCTCGAACAATTTACATTAAAGTTCTGTAATATTTTGCTACCCGCTTTCCTTGCTGGTTGAATGCTTTTATTTCCTTGTCTAATTGTATTTCAGCTATGAATCACTCAACTCTGAATGTTTTAACTCCTCCTTCGAGGAAAGCCAACCTTTGGTAATGAGAAATCACTAAACAATCCCCACTCGAACTCCAACTCCTTTCATAAGCATAAAGCACTTTATGCTCATAAAAGAGAATAATCAAGAATACATGGAAAACTACTATCTCGAACACCAACTCTTTTTGCGAGCATAAACAACTTATACTCGCAAAGAGAATAATCGAATAGACAATTAAACTTCGAACACCAACCCTTTGGACGAGCTGGAACCATCCCGTGCTCGCCAAAGAGAATAATCGAGATAAACAGAAACCATCGACTCAAACACCAACTTTCAAAATAAAATTGAAAGCATAATTGAGTTTTGTCATTATCATTTGCCGTAAGAAAAGATCAAAGAATTACATATTGCTAAAGTCAATTACCAATAGTATTTCTTCAAATTATCCGCATGCCATAGATGTTTTAGTTCACCTCCATCCTCTGTTCGCAACATATAAGTGCCCTCCTTAATGATTCTAGAAATCTGAAAAGGCCCTTCCCAATTTGGTGAAAGCTTCCCCCAGTCAGCTCGGTGACCCGTTGCCTCAATCTTACGGAGGACCCAATCGCCCACAGCAAATGACCTACCACGAACCCTTTTGTCATGGTGGGCCTTTGCTCGCTGCTTGTAGTTAGCCATTCTCATCTTAGCCTCCAGCCGTTTTTCCTCCAACAAATCCAGGTCAGCTGCCCTAGCTATGCTATTGGACTCAACATCATAATGCAAAACTCTATGAGTAGGCAGATACATTTCTACAGGAACCATAGCCTCAGATCCATAAGCCATAGAAAAAGTTGTTTCCCCCGTTGGACCCACATTTGTCGTTCTTAGCCCTTGTGGTGAAGGCAGCTCATCTACCCATCTTCATGCCTTATCTTCCAAATTTCGTTTCAAAACATGCAAGACTTGTTTGTTTGCAGCCTCAGCCTGCCCATTGCCTTGGGGTATGCCACAAGCGATTACAATGCTTGGCGCATGCGCTTTCGCATGCTTTAGTGAACTTTTCGAAAAATTGAGTCCCATGATCGGACACAATTGCTCGCGAGAACCCCAAACCGAGCACCATATATTCTCATGAACAAAATCGATGACATTAACTTCACTAATGGTCGCGGAGGCTGCTTCCACCTACTTGAGTGAAGTAATCTCTGGCGACCAATGCATACTTGAACTTTGATCGAGCAGGAGGAATGAGCCAATTAGATCTATCCCCGCGTGTCGAATGGCCACGAAGCTACTACGAGTGCGCTCGGTGGGCGGCAAGTGGTATATCTGCGTACGACACTTGTCATACCGTGACGTACATTTACATCTCGCCTCGAAGTTATCCATAGAAACCCATTGCCAAAACTTTTACTGCTAATGACCTCTGACCGGGGTGACCTCCACATTTGCCTTCATGTATTTCCCCTAAAATACCTTCCGTCATCTCTGGCCGTACACATCTCAACAGAGGTCGGGAGTAAGATCGCCTGTAGAGTATATTATCCAGAATAACATATCGGCATGATAAACACGGATGGTTCTAGCCTCTTTCTATCCTCGGGCGATGTCCCTTGCTCGATGTAGGCCTTGATATCATTCTATCCAACACTGCGGTGACTCAATGTCCATGATCACCTCCTTTTCTATAACAGGAACCTCCAAATGCTCGATCATGACCCCCGGATGCAAAGACTGAATCTCATCTTCGGCCATCTTGGACAAATAATCAGCTCGCATATTATCTTCACGGGCAATTCGCACCAATTCCCAATAATCAAAGTCTTTTAAGATTTCCTTAACCATTGAGCAGTAACGAACCAGGACCGGATGATGAACCACGTAGTCGCCTCTGACTTGATTTACCACCAGCTGGGAATCACAATACACAATCACTTCACGCACTCCTATATCTGCAAGCTCAAGCCCGGCGATCAACGCTTCATATTGACTGATTGTTAGTCGAAACTTAAAGCGTAATGCTTTCTCGAATTCTACCTCCTGCTCAGGCGGGACATACCAGCCCGACACCACTTCCAAACCTGCTAGCTGAGCCATCAACATGTAACTCCCAACAATATTCTGGTCGGAGTTTTGGACTTGGGATACTCGCCGATGCCGTTTTGGATGGTACTTCTTCCTCGCCAGAATCCTTGAAGCTTGTCTCAGCCACAAAGTCTGCTAAGGCCTGTGCCTTAATTGCTCGCCGAGGTTGATAATCAATATCAAACTCGGTTAACTCGATCGACCAAGTAAGTAAGCGACCAGAGGTGTCCGGCTTGTGCAAAATCTTTCTTAAAGGCATGTCCGTGTATACAACAATTGAATGTGCAGAAAAATAAGCTCGAAGTTTCGGCGAAAGCAACAACAAGCGAATAAGCTAACGTTTTACGCATTGAAATATCTTCCCTCTACATCGGCAGGGCTTTCGAGACATAGTAAATAGGTTTCGGACATTACATTCTTCCCTAATCAATACTGTTTACTGCTACCACGCATGCTCATTAGTGCTAAATACACAAATGACTTCTCCCCAAAAACCTGCGCTTAGCAAGGGAGGACTCCCTAAATACTTCACCAATTGCTCGAAAGCCTTCTGACACTCCGACGTCCACTCAAACCCCTTATTTCCACGGAGAACTTTGAAGAAAGGCAGACACCTCTCCGCCAACCTGGAGATGAAATGACCAAGGGCTATCACCCTGCCATTAAGCCTCTAAACATCTTTGATGCACCGAGGGAGCTTCATAGTGACTAACGCCTTGATTTTTTCAGTATTAGCCTCAATGCCCCTCTCAGTCACCATAAATCCCAGGAACTTGCCCACCTTCACCCCGAACACACTCTTGCTCAGATTCAACTTCATATTATTTTTCCTGAGATTGGCAAAGGTCTCGCCCAAGTCCTCTGTATGCTCGTGCCCTTTAGTCTTGACCACCATATCGTCGATATAATCTTCAACATTCCTCCCGATCTGCGAGCTGAATATTTTGTTCACCATTCTCGATAAGCAGTGGCTCTGCATTTTCAAGCCAAAAGGCATCATCTTGTAAAAAGTACAGCCTCTGCCGACGAAGTCTGAGCCTTATCCTGCTTCATCCATTTTGACTTGGTGATACCTTAATAGGCATCTATAAAATGAGGAGCTCGAATCTCGCTATAGCATCCACCACCTTATCGATTCGAGGCAAAAGATAACTCAAGCAAGCTTTATTCAAATCCGTGAAATCCACGCACATCTCGCCACTTG
>CM028380.1:46000636-46092448 GCA_013146195.2 Codonopsis lanceolata
GCGGTGACTCAATGTCCATGATCACCTCTTTCTGCAGGAACCTCCAAATGCTCGATCGCGACCGGATGCAAGGCTGAATCTCATCTTCGGCCAGACTTGGACAAATAATCGGCTTCGCGTATTATCTTCACGAGCAATTCGCACGATTCCCGATAATCAAAGTCTTTTAAGATTTCCTTAACCATTGGCGAATTAACGAACCGGGCCGGATGATGAACCACGTAGTCGCCTCGACTTGATTTACCACGGTAGGGGAATCACAATACACAATCCTTTCCACGCACTCTATATCTGGCATGGCTCGAGCCCGGCCGATCAGCGCTTCATATTGACGATTGTTAGAAGCTGGAAACTTAAAGCGTAATGCTTTCTCGAATTCTACCTTCGAGGCGGGACATACCCATTAACACAACTTCAGGCACGCTTGGTGAGCCATCGACATGTAACTCCGACAATATTACGGTTCGGAGTTTTGGACTTGGGATACTCGCCGTCTGGGTTTTGGATGATGCTTCTTCCTCGCGAGGAATCCTTGAAGCTTGTCTCGACCCTGAGAATGCGCTAAGGCACATTGCCTTAATTGCTCGCCAGGGTTGATAATCAATATCAAGCTCGGTTAACTCGATCGACCAAGTAAGTAGCGACGAGAGGTGTCAGAACGTGCAAAATCTTTCTTAAAGGCATAATAAGGTGTATACAACAATTGAATGTGCGAGAAAAATAAGCTCGAAGTTTCCGGCAGCAACAACAAGCGAATAAGCTAACGTTTACGCATTGAAATATCTTCCCTACATCGGTAAGGGCTTTCGAGACATAGTAAGCGGGTTTACGGACATTGTTCTTCCACTAATCAATATAGCTTTCTACCGCGTAGCTCGGTAGGCTACTAAATATAAACGACTTCTCCCCAACCGGGCTGCTTGGAGGAGGACTCCTAAATACTTCACCATGCTCGAAGCCTTCGACACTCAGGCGTCCACTCAAACCCACTTATTTCCACGGAGAACTTTGAAGAAAGCGGACACCTCTCCCTGACACGGAGATGAAATGACCAAGGGCTATCACCACCGCCATTAAGCCTCTAAACATCTTTGATGCAGGGGAGCTTCATAGTGACTAACGCCTTGATTTTTGATTATTAGCCTCAATGCCCCTCTCGGTCACCATAAATCCGGAACTTGCCCACGCCCGCCCAGAACACACTCTTGCTCGATTCACTTCATATTATTTTTCTGAGATTGGCAAAGGTCTCGCTTGAGTCCTCACGGCATGCTCGTGCCCTTTAGTCTTGACCACCATATCGTCGATATAATCTTCAACATTCCTCCCGATCTGCCAGGTGAATATTTTGTTCACCATTCTCGATGGGTGGCTCTGCATTTTTGAGCGAAGGCATCATCTTGTAAAAGTCCAGCCCCCTATGCGATCGGAAAGGCATCGAGCCTTATCACCTCATCCATTTTGACTTGGTGATACCCAGAATAGACATCTATAAAACTGAGGAGCTCGAATCCGGATATAGCATCCACGAGCTTATCGATTCGAGGCAAAAGATAACAATCCTTTGGGCGGGCTTTATTCAAATCCGTGAAATCCGCATACGTTCATACTTGCCATTGGATTTCTTAACCATAACTGCCACATTAGCCAACCAAGTTGGGTAATGTATCTCGATTATGTCGGCGTTAAGCAACTTCTCGACCTCCTCCCACGATCGACGATCTTTTTCCACGGAATAAATCGTCGCCGCCGAATTGCATTCTTTGGATTGGTCGAAAGGTCGGGATCTACATTGGCCGATGCAAGGCACGGTTCGCTCACCCACCCTTGCATATCTTCGCGTGGCCGCCAAGCAAAAACATCCAAGCTATCTTGCAATTGTTTGATCAAATTTGCTCGAGCCTCTACTGGCAATGCCTTGCCTATTTTTATTTTCTGATCGGGGTAAGCAGAATTGATGATCACTTCTTCGAGCTCGTCTTGAGCCGTGAATTCTGGCTCATCTCGCATTTGGAGTGTATCACACTCCACCTTTTCCTTTTCTTCAACTTGATCCTCAACCTTATTGAGCTAGTCTTCCTCCATGACTTCAACTTGCTCTACCAATCCCTCTAACGTCAATGTCGACAAAGGATCAGCAACATTCTCCACAGCCTTCTCCACACTAGCTTCATCTTGTTGTGCAACTTCCCCCGACTTCAATATCGGCGAGGAGAAGTGTTCTCGCCACCACTCGGCTCGCGAGACATACATACCACAACAACCTCATTCTCGCCACTCCTCCCGACTTCAATGTCGGCGTAGAGCTTACATCCACTTGAGATGCTGCGTGCACCATAACAACCCACAGATGGCCCAGCGATCCGTGAGATGTCTCCTTAGTATTGACAGTTATCCTTTGTTCTCCATTTTCCAAGGATAACCATTTCTTTAAAGCTCGGCTATCGCGTACATACTCGGCGGCTCTAGGTCGCTCTTAATGTTCCCACTCCCTGGTCAGTGTAAGACTTGACCCGCTGATGTGGGATTGATGCCACCATCTGAAACTTTGTCATGCTCGGTACACCCAAGATTATGTTATAGGGAGACTTCAAATCGATCACCATGAAAGTGATCTTACCATTTCAATAAGGCCCTACTCCCTCGCCGATGAACACTTCCAACTCAATCGTACCTTTGGCCAGGGACCTTATGGTTGGTGAACCCTTCCAATGTTCCCAAGATACGACCTTAGCCGATCATCGCTCGGCTCAATCGCTGGAACAGAAGCGGGGAGTAATACATCACATCTCGACATGCTTTCCAGTTGTCGACCAAAATTCTATGCACGACCCAACCATCCACCAATGCCGAGACGATCAAAGGCGCTTTCAAGCCACGGCCACATTACTCGCCCGGATCATTGCGGGTAAATTGAATAGCTTGTTCTCCATCCTGCAGGGCAGCAGGTCGATCCACAACTTTGGATAAAAAATATATTTGTTTTTCGAGCTGGGTCGGAGTAGGCTCTTCATCCATTATCACATTGACTACCCCTCTAATCGGTGGGGCTTCTCTCCTGGGGGCATTCCCCCTATTTCCTCCATCTCTTTTGAAGCGGTCCAACCGCCCTTCATTAATTAATTTCTGAATGGCCTTCTTCAATGTCCAACATTCCTCCGTTGTGTGCCCGTAGTCATCATGGTAGGCACACCGCTTTGTTTTATCCCATTCACCAGCTGTCCCTGGATTCATGCGAGGTGGATTAGGAAGTTCATCCCTTATTTCATACATGATGTCCTCGCGCAACGTGTTAAGCGGGATCAGATCTGCTTCTCGAAGGAATTCTTTTGGCCGATCGTATCTAGATTTGCCCTTGTTATATCCTCCAGCACCTGTCTGCCCATTCCCCTTGGAGTTTCCAGCAGCTTCATTACTCTCTTTTTTCTTCTCCTTTTTTGCCGTCTCCCCAGCACACCATTTCTGTGCTCGCATGAGCATTTCTGCCTGCGTTTTTGGCTCACGCATGCTCAATTCTGATCGCAAACCACCTTCACCCTCAAGCAAACCAGTTTCAAAGCATAGGGTTACCTCCTGCTCGGTCAACCCTGGAACTTGCTCCAACACCTTGGTAAATCGCTCTAGATAACTCGCAGTGGACTCATGTGCTCCCTGCTTAACCTTTGACAAGTCAGTCCTTGTCTTAGCCAGTGTGCCCGCCGTTCCAAAATCTGCCAGAAATTTCGCACGCAAATCGACCCAGTTGTTAATTGACCGACGCGGCAAAGCTCCCATCCAAGCTAAGGCTTTCCCTTGTAACGCGCCAACGAAAGCTCTAATTTTCAAAGCCTCATCCAAAGTTACCAAGCCAATCTACGATTCGAACGACATCAACCAATCCCTAGCCTTCGTTTTTCCTGTGTACTTCTTAATATTTGGGAATATGAGTCCCTGTGCTGGCGGGGCATTTTCAATCCAGAGTGCTAACGGGCTGGCCGACATACCCAAGAAATTCCCACCTAAAGCCTTGCCTTGTTCCCAGGCCTCCATACGGCGCTTCAGCTCCTCGAAATCCTGCATATTTATAGTTGTAGGTAAACCACCCCCCTGGTGATATCACAGCATAGGAGGGGCTGTGGGGGCCCGTAGCTCAACGGCCAGAGTAACCCCCCGGCTGCGCCACGGACCTGAGGCACCCAGCTGAGCAGTGATCAGAGATCCCGTTTTCTCTGAGAATGATGAGATCGCTTAGGAGAGGGAGTTCTGCGTCGGTGAACATAAAATCCCTTTGGTGATCGGGAACGACGACTATGAGCACTAGACCACCGCGGAGAGGGTGAACGAAGCCTGCGAGCATGCGATCTTGGTGAAGAAGGTGAACGTCGACGACGTCGAGATTGAGCCGAATCGTCTCCAACCCGTGGTCCTAACCTCGAGTGAACACTAGGCACGATTCGATGGCTAGCCTTACTTCCTTCTGGCTGGTCACGTCCCTTTGATCCTTGTGCTCGCTGCTGAGAAGGAATAATTAAAGGGTTCATCTGATTACCCCCAGTGCGAGAAACACATGCTGCCTGGCTCGGAGCTGACATAGCTGGTAAGGGGTCCACCTCAATGGGCAATGGTGGCTTACCCATTGCAATCAACTGTAAGTTGAGCTGGTGCATCTGACCTAGGTATATGGCTCTTTGATGCAGAGCCTCCTCTCGAAATTCATGTGCCAGACCCACTGCTGCCACAACACTCCTAGCCAATGAATCAACTCCACGCATCTGGTTGAGCTGGTGGCGGGCATCATGAGGCGGAGGAACATTATTCCCAACTAACTGATTAAGGCTAGGAGTCGGTTGCGTCTCTTCCCAACGACTGCCACTGCCACCATTAATTCCGTTCTCCGCCATTGTCAAAGCTCAAGATAAACAATTATCAACTCATACAAAACTACAACTGTAAAAACTTTCGTTCCCGGTAACGGAACCAACTGATGCGTCCAAAATCTCCTTGGATGCACTGGATCGGTCCAATCAAGATACCTAGCTTTCAATGTATCTTATACCCTCAAAGCCCAAATCTGCAATAAGATTAGCAAACCGTGAACTAGGCAGGGGCACTCCCTGCAAAAGCCCTCCGGCGTGAGAATTAGCTCAAGAAAGCTAATAAAAATATATTTGAGCAGAGTTTCGGCTAGAGAGTTCAAATTGCATACCTCTCCCCTTCATTTTCCAGGGCTTTTTATGGTTGCCGGAGAGCATAACTGCATATAACCGTTCATAACTGCCCACTAATGATCAGGGCTTTAATGGTGGGCACATTAACTGCCCCATTAACTCCCCCATTAAACACAACGGTTTAAATGGAGACTTTCCCGGACATAATCGTCCTCAACTGGTTACAAATCTTGCCCGGACATAACTGTCCTCAACTGGTAGCAGATCCTGAATTGGCGAGCATAGCAAATCATGCTCGCACCTTAATTCTGCTCGCTGGTTAACCCCTCAAGTCGTTGACATCTAGCTCAATGAAGATTGAGGCCATGCTCGCTTGTACGAGTAATGGCCATGTGCCTAGCATGTGACCTAAAACTTGGGCCAATTGGGCCGGGCAGTTCAATAATAAAATAATATTTTTATGCTTTAATTTTTAAAAATGAACTATTCAAAATAAAACATGTCAAAATTGAATAGTAAACATGTCAATATTGTGTGTGTATGTGTGTATATATATATATATATAAAGCTAGAATATAAATATTTCATCAAATAGATTTATTAGTCCATTTTACATGAAGGCATAATTAATAGTTGAAAGAAATAAAAAAAATGAAGGAAAAAAGAAGAAAGAAGGAGAACAAAGCGGAGTACAATGTTTAAAAAGAGAACAAAAAAAAAAAAAAACTAAGACAGACACGTCCCATCTCCCTCCCCCACATGTTTAACCTAGCTACTCCCATCAATATATAACCATTCATTCTCCCTCCTTAAAGAAATAAAAAAATGAAGGAAAAAAGAAGAAAAAAGAAGGAGAACAAAGAGGAGTACAAAGTTTAAAAAGAAAACTAAAAAAAAAAAAAAACCTAAGCAGAAACGTCCCATCTCCCCCACATGTTTAATTTACTCCCATCTCCCCATTCACCATCAATATATCGCCACTCATTCTCCCTCCTTATCCCAAAAGTCCCTCTCTCTCTTTCCAACAACAACTCTTTCTTTTTTAATTCTTTCTCGACAACCGAAGCTATGTTCTGCTCGGCTCTCCAACTCTCTTTTCCTATCTCTCGGCTCTATTGAAAAATGAAAGCATAACAGTAGGGGAAAAATAACTTACACAGAGATTGAGAGAGACAGATGGCGAAGCGGAAGCAAGTGAGAGATCAACCGAGATTGAGAGAGACTGATAGCGAGTCGATTACGAATTGAAGAAGAGAGAGGAAGAGGAGGTTGAGATAGCGAGGCGGAATATAAACCCTGGAATTCCAATCCAAGAAGATAGAGAAAGAGGAGGTTGAGAGTGAGAAGGAGAAAAGGAAGGAAGAGAGGCTGTTGAGATAAAAACGTGAATAAACCCAGGAATTCCAATCCAAGAAAAGAGAGGAAAGGAGGTTGAGAGTGAGACGGAGAAAATGATGGAAGAAAGCCGGTTGAGATAAAAACGTGAATAGACGTGAATATGAAACAATTATATTAGGTTGAGATAAAAACAGTTTAGATGAGATTTAGGAAGAAAAACGTGAATAGGAAACGGTTAGATTAGGTTGAGATAAAAACAGTTTAGATGAGATTTAATCCTGGCCGGTGATTGTCTTTCGTAAAAATAATTCCTGACCGGTAAATAGCTTTTGAAACCGCCCGATCTGTTTTATCATATATATATATATATATATGATAAAAGATTTTTACCATTATTACCAATAGAAGATGTATATCTTACATTGGTTAGAAAATGATGTTGAGTTTAAATTATTTTATATTATTACCAATAAAAGAGATATAACACATTGTTTAAAAAGAAAATCTTAGATTTTAAAGTCTTTAGACTAAAGACTTTCACTTTTACAAGAGATGTATCTCACATGGTTACAAAATATTCTACTATTATTACCAATAGAAGATATGTATCACACATTGGTTAGAAATTGATGTTTGTATTAAAACTACTATTATTAATTACTAATTAAAAAGATGTATAATACATTTGCTATAAAGTGATGTTAGTTTTCAAAGTTTTTTGATAAAAAAACTTCTACCATTATTACTAATAGAAGATGTATATTTCACATTGGTTAAAAAATGATGTTAATTTTTAATTATTTTAGATTATATAAAAGACTTACTATTATTAGCAATAGAAGATATATATCACACATTTGTTATAAATTGATGTTGGTTTTAAAACTATTATTACCAATAAAAGAGATAAATCTTACATTGGCTAAAAAGTGATGTTGATTTTAAAAGTCTTTAAATAAAAAAACTTTTACTTTTATCATTAATAAAAAGAGAAGAGAAGATATATATTCCATTATATAGAAGAAGATGTTGCTTTTAGATATTTTTTTAGATAAAAAACTTCTGCTACTATTGCCAAATGATGAGATGTATTACACATTAGTTAGAGAGTGATGTAGGTATTAAAAGTCTTTTTATAAAAGACTTAATACCAATAGAAAAAAATATGTATTTCACATTAGTTAGGAAAGTGATATTGGTTTAAAATGATTTTAGATAAGGTATATCGCATTGGTTACAAAGGGATCCACATTATTTAGAAACATATATTGGTTATAAAATTCATAGATAAATGAATTTTTATGTTATTATCAATACAAGATATGTATCACACATTGGTCACAAAGAGGTGTTGGTTTCAAAACTATTTAAAAATAAAATACTACTACTATTATTATTTTTATGTTATAACCAATAGAAGAGATGTATCCCACATTGTTTAGAAAGAGATGTTGATTTCAAAAGTTTTTATATAAAAGACTATTATTATTACTATAGAAGAATGCATTTTACATTTGTTAGAAATTTATGTTGGTTTAAAAATACTATTATTACCAATAGAAAAGATGTATATCACATGGTTAGAAAGAGATGTTTGTTAAAAAGATGTTTGTTTTAAAAGTTTTTAGATAAAAGTCTTAAATTTTTATTACCAATAGAAATAGAAAAGAAGTATCTCACATTGTTAGAATATGAAAAAGATGTATCTTATATTGTTTAGAAAAAAAAATGTTAGTTTTATAGTAAATACTTTTACTCTTATTACCAATAAAAGATATGTATCTCACATTGTTTAAAAATAAATGTTGGTTTAAAAAGTCTTTAGATTAAAGACTTTTTTGTTACAAATAGAATAGATGCAAGTATTTCACATTGGTTACAAAGTATTCTACTATTATTATCAATAGAAAAGATGTATCACACATTGGCTATAAATTAATGTTGGTTTTAAAAATACTATTATTACCAATAGAATAGATGTATCATATATTTGGTAGATGGTAATGTTTGTTTTTAAAACCTTTAAATATAAGACTTCTACCATTATTATCAATAGAATATGTATATCTCACATTGGTTAGAAAGTGATGTTGATTTTAATTTTAGATAAAAGACTTTTACTATTATTACTAATAAAAGAGATATCCTACATTTGTTAAAAAATGATGTTGGTTTTAAAAGTCTTTAGACAAAAGACTTACTTTTACCGTCAATGTAATAGAAGAGATGTGTTCCACATTATTTAGGAAGAGATGTTGGTTATAAAATTTTTAAAATAAAATATTTCTACTATTATTACCAAATGAGGATATATATTATACATTGGTTAGAGAGCGATGTTGATTTTAAAAGTCTACAATTATTAACAATAGAAGAGAAGTATTTCACATTGGTTATAAAGTGATATTGGTTTAAAAAGTTTTTAGATTATGTATCTCACATTGGTTACAAAGAAATGTATCTCATATTATTTAGAAATGAGTATTGGTTATAAAAGTCATTAGATAAATACATCTTTTGTTATTACCAATAGAAAATATGTATCCACATTGCTTAGAAATAAATGTTGGTTAAAAAGTCTTTTATCTACTACTATTATTACTAATAGAAAAAATGTATATCACATGGTTAGAATGTGGTGTTGATTTTAAAGTCTTTAGATAAAAGACTTAAACTTTCATTACCAATAAAAATATAAAATAAGTATCTCACATTGTTTAAAAATGAAATATGATTTTAAAAGTTTTTAACAAAATGATTTCTAATATTATTATCAAGTTAAATGTTAATTTTAAAAGTCTTTAGATAAAAAAATTACTATTATTATCTCACGTTAGCTAGAAACTTATACTCCCTTCGTCCCTAAATTATTGTCTGGTTGACCCGGCGCACAGATTAAGAAAAAGCAATTGACTTGATTATTTATATTGGTTTAATGTGTAGTTTCCTTTAAAGCCCAAGTGTGTGTGGCCCATAATTAAAGTATGGTGAAAAAGTAAGGGTAAAGTGGTACAAGTTATGTTCTAAAAATGTAAGTTTCAAAGTGAACAATTATTTTGGGACGGACGAAAAAGGAAATGAGGACGATAATTTAAGGACGGAGGGAGTATTAATTTTAAAAGTATTTAGGTAAAAAAATCATTTAATATTAGTAACAATATAAAAAAGATTATAACCATAGAAGAGATTAACAATCTAATTATAATGTCTAAAAACTATATTATTATTACAAAAAAATATATATCTCACATTGTACCCGTGCATAGCATGGGCTAAATAACTAGTCTCCAAAAAAGTAGCCTAACTTATATAGTAACCTAATAAGACTTAAATTCATCACTTATATACCTAAATCTACTTCTAAACATAAAAATATTACCCTATTAAAATTAAATACAAAAATTACAATAAAATAAAAATACTAAAACTTAAAGCTAAAACTAATCAAATCTTGCCCTACATCAGTATTATAGGATATGTTAACTTTATTTTGTGATGGTGGGAGTAATAGGTTTTTCTTAACAAGGGGTATAAAAAAATCAATATATTTCGTAAAAGAACATTAGCGTTTTTTTTTATGAGTGAATTTTCATACATGTGGTATAATTTTTTTTTACACAAGCATCCCTTGCAACATGGCTCATGCCAATCACAATGTTTGTCTTATTTTTTTCTAATTTTGATTGCCACGTGTCATATTCTAAAAATTATTTGTGTAAAAACGATTCTACGCTTCCAATGGATTAAGAATTTAATTCTTTTTTATTACATATTTTGTAGTCTTAATTTTTTATTTGGATATTAAATTTTTATTGTTATTCACGGAAACTAGGTTTTATCTTAGTATTGGACCATGTACCACAAAGTATTCCACTCTATGTACCACTAAGTTATATAACTCATGAATGACCTATGACCCATATTCAAATATATTTAATAGTATATGAAAGAGTATACTCTGCAATACATAATATCTGAACTCATCTTTCCATCCCAAGAAAGTAAAACTTTTCAATATTGTAATTTCACTCCAGTATATTTCCTTTAAAATGTACTAAAAGTATAGATTTTTTTGTATGACACATTAGAAAAACATCATATTCAAATGAAACAAAAAAAGAAAAACAAAGAAACTTTTAGCCTAAATTTTGAAAACTTAGACTATTATTTTAGGACAAAGAAAAAGTAAAACTAACTTTCTTGAAGAGAAAGAGAATAATCGTGTGTTGTATCATCGGACAAACCATGTTATTCATTTTCTTATTTACTAGATCTTCGTGTTTGTGTCTATGGTACGGTACTATAATATATTTGATTTCATCAATTGAAATGCCAACGTTTAAATAAAATGTGTGATTCGAAATCTACCCATAGTTGAGGGGGGTTATTTGAAGTTATATGTAACTGACCTATCAACGTTTGATTTTGTGGCGGAATCAATCCCCATGACCAGATAGTCTCAGTCAATCAATTGAGCTCTATTGTGAGATTATATTAATGTAAGGTTGATATTTTGTAAGGGGTAATGGTTTAGAAGATTAATTTCAAGGTGTGACTGCTCATAATATTAATTGTAGGGGTGACTTTGTAACATGGTGAGAGAAAATAAAAAATTAAAAGTGGATAACTACTCTCACATGTGTGAATGTGAGAGTGAATCCCAACCATTAAATTTTTTAAAATACTTTAATCTCAATCTCTAAATATCTTTAATCAATTACACATATATAAAAATGAGCTCTATTATAATATAGATTGGTCACATCAACTCCCTCTTTTTCATCCGTTTTATTCATTTTCTTTCAATACAATACCTCTTACATCCAACATACTTTAAGCATAAATTAATGAAAGAAGAGACTATTTCCCATTACGATTTTTCTTATCCGCTACATTTTTAATTATTATATTAAATAATTATATTGTTGGACAAAAGTACCCATTAAGTTTAACTCATTTTAAGTTAACTAATCAACTTACTAATTTTCTATTACCTTATATATTTTATTTGTTCAAACTTCAATAAATAACATAATTATTCTATTTTTAATTTTATATTTTAATTCTTGAAAAATAAGGTACTTATTCCTTTTTTTCGTTATAAATATGTTTAGTCAATTCTTCTAATCACTCATGTATCATATTTTATTATCATAAAAATAATACAGTTAATGCATTTTCTACCGAAATTTTAGAAAAAAATGAATATTTTATTATCAAACTAAAATAATTTAATTTAGTTTTAAAAAATATTATTTTAAAAGATCAATTCAATAATAATAATATGGTAGGTATTAATTTGAATATTGGTTTCAATCAACTCAAGAATTAAACTTTTGAATCAATTTTAAAGGTAGCAAAAGATTTAAAATTTTACGATACTATGATTTTACTATTGGATCAAATTTTAACAATTACATTCTTTGAATTTCACTTTTAGTTTTTTTTTTCGCATAACCAAAGAACACATATTTATTCAAAGTTTGGTAGATGAAAAATCTCCATATGATATTTTTTATTATACAATATAACTTTAGTTATAAGATTAATTAATAAAGTCATTAAAAAAGTAAAGAAAATATTAAAATAACTATGTTTTTTTATTGATGTTTGACTAAAAATAATGTAAAAGAAAATTAGAAAAAGAACTTGATTAGTCAATTTAAAACATGTAAGTACTTAAGGAGTTATTTTGTCCAAAGATGTATTTATGTAATGAAATATTTAAAGATGTAGTGGATAAACAAAATTATAGTGGAAATAATATATCCCTATATTAATTATGGTTCTCCATCGTGGCCGACTTTTCAAAGAGTTGTCTGCAAAAATAATAAACATAAACACAACTAAAAAAATGGAAAATTTCAAGTGTGGGCATGGAAGAGAAGGAAGGGCCGAGGGTGTCTGATCAACAGTCTTAAAATTAGGGGAGTTTTGAGTGTACGCATGAGTTCATGATTTATGGGGAGGGAGAGATTTCTCATATACTTTATTAAGATCTTATCCAAAAAATATAATTTGTTTTAAACATTTTATATAAATTTAATAGTGAATGAACACAATAATCTGCTGGACAAATTTGGGATCCCCTGGAGCCTTTTGTTTGGTGTGGTAACTTGGAATTTATGGAAGTGGTGCAATGCTATTATGCTAGAGAGTCTTTTGTGGAACTTACACGGGTACGTCGGAATCACGGAATCGAACCGCATTAAACCAAACTAAACTAGTCGGTTTGATTCGGTTTCAGTTTTAAAAATCATAAAATTGGCCCGTTCAGTTAACGATATTTGATATCGAGCCGAACCAAACCTGTATTATATATATATTAGTTACTAAACCAAACCAAATCTAGATTGTTGAAAGGGTTTTTTTGCTTCCATTGTTTGTGTTAATTTTGGAATTTTCATTGTTTTATTTATGATAATTTACTTTTAATATGTTATTTTCTAATGCTTGATGTTTATTTCAAATGAAAATATTATTTGTATTTTTATTATTAATGTTGGTTAAGTTAATTAAAAAAAATTATATAAACTGTAAAACTGAACCAAACTAACCAAACCAAGTGATTTGGTTCGGTTACAAGCTTTATTCGATTTGGTTTAGTTTGATTTGAAAATTTTAAAACGAATAGGGTTGATTCGGTTCTTAACATGCGTCCCTAGACTAGAACCTAGTGACCCCATGTCCTTCCTACTTAATAAGCTAAGGTGCCGTTTGGTAACCAGGATTAAGGTCAGATAGGATTAATAAGCCGAGTTGCCTGATGTTTGGTACGCAATAGGTGGTCGGGACTAATAGCACGAGTTATCCGGATAAAGTCATTATCCCCCTCACTATTAATACCAAGGGGGAAGGTGGTATTATTAGCGCCCTCACTAAAAAAAATTGAGATTAACATTTTTAATCTCAAAACTACCCCTAATATACAAGTGATGATTAATAGCGAGGGCACTAATAATACTGGGATTAATAATACTACTTATCCTTGTCTGACTACCAAACAAGCCCTAAGACTACTATTGTGGCATGCATGGGGAAAGTAGATGAAGCTCACTAGCTGAGTGAGAAGTTAATAGCATGACAATCTCCAACGCATCCTTGGGTAAAGTTGAACTTGCATGGATGTGCATGTGCTGAAGGAAACCCAACCTACGTACGTAGGAGAAACTTTTGTAAAATTTCATTTAAACAAGTAAATGTTAATAATTTTTTGGTTTAATACTTTAATCAAAACGAACAAAAAAGACAATGAGACTTCTTTCGAGGAAGATTTACTAAAGCCAATTGTGGCAAAAGAATCCAAAAGACGTCGTAGTTCAATGAAATATTCTTCAAGGATACATCTCATATATTCTCCCGATTAATTTCAACGTCAAATAATTATGACAGATAGAGACTTTCTTCTATAATCCTTGCATTTACGACTGATATATTGGATTACACCATATGTGCTAAGAGGCCCATCCATGAGAAAATTACTCTGATGAACCACCGTAAAAGTTACCGTGTCAAGTATTTCTTAATTACCTATCTCTCTTAATTTCTTATCTCAAACTTTATTTTATTATATCTACATGTTTACACTATTTATTGTTTGATTATTAGACAAAATAAAAATAACACAATCAAGTTCTACTACTACTACTACTACTACTACTACCACTACTACTACTACCACCACTACCACCACCACTACCACTACTACCATTACCATCACCATCACTACCACCACTACTACCACCACTACCAGCACCACTACGACCACCACTACTACCACGACTACTACTACTACCACTACTACGACTACTACTACGACTACTACCACTACTACCACCACTACCACTACTATCACCACTACTGCCACTACTACTACTACTACTACTACTACTGCTACTGCTACTGCTACTGCTGCTACTGCTACTACTACTACTGCTACTCTACTACTACTACTCCTACTACTATCGCTGCTATCGCTACCATGCTACCACTATCGCTGGCAATCTGCGCTACCGCTACTACCCGCTACTACTACTACTACTACTACCACTACTACTACCACTGCTACTACTACCACCACCACTACTACTACTACTACTACCACTACTACTACTACTACTACTACTACTACTACCACTACTACTACCACTACTACTACTGCTACTACTACCACCACTACTACTACCACCACTACTACTACTACCACCACTATTACTACTACCACTGCTACTACTACTGCTACTACTACCACTGCTACTACTACCACTACTACTACTACCGCTACTATTGCTACCGCTACTACTACCACGCCTACTACTGCTACTACTACTGCTACTGCTACTACTGCTACTGCTACTGCTTCGCTAATGCTACCACTGCTACTGCTACCACTGCTACTACTACCACTACCATTACCACTGCTACCACTACTACCACTACCACTACCACCACTACCACTACCACTACTATCACCACCACCACCACCACCACTACTACTACTACTACTACAACAACAATTACAACAACAACAACAACAACTACTACTACTACAACAACAACAACTACTAGGGGTGAGCTTGGTCCGGTTCGGTCCATTTTTTTTAGAAAAAATGAGAGAACCAGGACCAGACCAATAGTCCGGTTCTAAAAAAATATAAAACCAGGACCAACCCAATATGTCTGAGACCCAATACATTGGTCCGGTCCAGAACCAATTGAAGACATACGAGAACCAGGACCGGACCAATATGATGGTTATTTTTTTTACCTGTTTAATACAAATACATAATAAAATCTAAAAGATTTAAACTTCATAAATAGATTAAAAAACCTTCAATAAAATTACATTCAACAATTAAAAGTGTCGAAATCATAGACTCATAAACATAACAAAATAGTACAAACGAAATAGAGAAAAAAATAACTAAAAAGTCTGAGCTTAATAAGTGTTTTGAGTGTTGAGGCTAGAAATGTAAAATAACAAAAGAGTACAAAACAATCTATTGAGAGCACCGAAGGAGTGTAAATCAGAACCTCATCAGTCTCCAATTCTCCATCCCCAACCAAGCAATTCCTTGCTTGCAAAATAGATCAACAAAAGTAAGAAATAACAAAACAGGCCGAAGAATTTGGATGGATCAACAAGTAATTTCCCACACCAAAAATGAAAATTCAAAAACAAGATTCTGTAATATGCATAGATTTTCTCACTCCACATCAGTTCTACAAAAACCCTGCAGGCCTGCACAAATGAGCAACATAGATTTTCAAGAATTTGGAAATATTACAGGTTAAGGAACGTACCTTTAAACCATTTCAGCATAAGAGGCAACATTTCCAAAAGTTCGGTTGCAGACACAGAGAATAGATCCGGCAAGAAAATACAAAATTAGAAACTACTACAACATTTGAGCACCTGCAATGGAGATTGCCTCGCAAAAATGAAAGCACGTTTGAAATCCTTGGTTCCTCCAAAGGATGCTCATTCTGAAACAGAATAAATGCATAAACTACAAGTATCTAAGACATTTCGAAGAAAGCTCTTAGGAGTTGGACACTTAGATGACATCTGACCTAGCCATTCAAAAACTTACAAAACTACAATTATTTCCTGAAACAACATGCCTACTGAAGAAATATACATTCATCCATATTGTACCCTCTCCTCTATGAATTCAGCCAACATATGTTCTCTTATAAACTAAAGCACAATAACCTTCAAAAAATTCATTCAAATCTATGTGGCAAGATATGCAACTGGTTAAGCAATTAATGCGATACTCATCATATACCTTTGCCACATAGATTTGTATGGAAATTTTAGGAATTTTTTTTGGATCCACATCATATAATTACTCTTACTTCAATCATCACTACCAAATAACTTAATTTCACACAATAAAGGCAATATGATCAACTGGTCGACGTAAAGAGTGACCTGACAGTAACACAACTCTTCAAAGCAGCCATATTGTTCATCGCATGTCGTTTGCTGTAGTGTTTAAAACAGAGAGCAGACATTATCTTTCCTCATTATTCGAATCATTGACACCAACTATTAATCTCAGTTACAGACTTTGGAAAAAGAAAGAAACCAACAGGAGTCCAGATTTGATGTCCATCCTAGTTAAAGGTCAAATATACCAATCATCCATCAAGCATAAAGAACTACCTTAATCAACGATCAGCGAGCAAAAAAAGAAAATTTTAATAAAACATTAACATCATCAACTGATTCGAAGCAATTGAGGAATATAATAGAAAAACAGAGTAACTACAAATATTAATAGACTTACTTATTCTGGACCCAAGAATCTGAATAGTCAATTTGACCTAATGCAGCTCAAACTCCATTGACTACATCCAGATGTTAAAGAAACCCACAAATTTCAATGAACCTAATAAATAAAAAAAACCCAGTAAAACATCCAAATAGTTATTCAACAAAAGCTATTCAAGGAATTAAGATCAAAGTCAGTGGATCTAACAACGAAGGAGAGTGGGGGAAATCTAGGGTTTGAGAATTGAGAGAGATAAAGAAGAAAGGAGAGAGAGGTACCGTACTTAGACGTCGGACAGACGGACAGAGAGTCACGGAGGTCGGAGGAAATAGGAATAGCGAGAAGAGAGATTCAGTTTCAGACTTCAGACTTCAGAGTTCAGAAAGTCGAAGTCAATGAGAGAGGCCGAGAGGGTCTGTTTCTGTTTCACGAATAGGATTTAGTTTTAGGGTTAGTAATTTAGTATTTATATATATAATAATAAACACACATTGGTTTGGTTCGGTCTGGTTCTGTGTTTTTGGTTTCTGGAACCGTGGACCGACCCAATTTTTCGGTTCTGTGAAAATTCAGATCCAGGACCAATCCAAAGTATTGGTCTGGTCCATTTTTGACTGGTCCGGTCCGGCTCCGGAAAATTTCTGCACACCCCTAACAACTACTACTACTACAACAACAACAACTACTACTACAACAACAACAACAACTACCACTACTACTACTACAACAACAACTACTACTACTACTATTATTTTGAATCTTTGTAAGAACTCTCCTTGGGAATCATTAAAAAAAAGGAAATTAAACGTGACAATTATTTTGGGACATCCTTAAAAGAAATAAAGGGACATATATTTTGTGGAGTTCCTTGTGGAGTCTAGATCTTCTATATCACAAAAGTGTATTACTTATGTACCACCAAGCTATATGTCTCATGACTCATATTCAAACGTGTTTGGTAGTACACCAGTGGTACACTTTTGTATTACATGAGATGTTGACTCTATTTTATAATGGTGGGAGTAATAGGTTTTTCTTAACAAGGGGGTATAAAAAAAATCAATTTATTTCATAAAAGAATGTTAGCGTATTTTTTTATGAGTAAGGTTTTATCCACATGTGGTTTAAAATATTTTTTTACACAAGTAGCCCTTGGAACATAACACGTGTCAATCACGATCTTTATCTTTTTTTCTTCTTCAATTTTGGTTGGCCATGTGTCGTATTCTAAGAGTTGTTTGTGTAAAAACGATTCTACACTTTCGATGAATAAAAAAATTAATATTTTTAATTACATATAGTCATAATTTTTTATTTGGATATTAAATTTTTATTGTTATGTAAGGAATCTAGGTTTTATTTTAGTACTTGACCATGTACCACAAAGTATTCTGCTCCATATACCGCTAAGATGACTCATGGATGACCCATGACCCATGTTCAAATATGCTTGGTGGTCATGGAGAGCTACACTTTAATTTGTGGTACATGAGAGATCTCAAGTACTCATCATTTCGTCCCAAGAAAGTAATTTATTAAAAAGTACAAGTTTTCAATATTGTATTTTCCCTCTTGTATATTTCCTTTAATTTGTTATAAAAGTATATATATATTTTTTGTATGACACATTAGAAAAACATTGTATTCAAATGAAAAAAATAATAATAAGAACAAAGAAACTTGTAGCCTAAATTTTGAGGACTAGACTATTATTTTAGGACAAAGAAAAAGTAAAACTAATTTTGTTCAACACAAAAAAAAAAACTATGTTTTGTATCATTAGACAAACATTGTGTTTATTTTCTTATTTATTGGTCACATCACATCCCTCTCTTCCTTTTCATTCATTTTCTTTCAATACAATACCTCTTACATCCAACATACTTTAAGCATAAATTAATTCTGGTTCTCTATTTTCGTTTTGTTGTCTTAAAAAATAATAAACACAACTAATACAAATGGAAATTTAGAAAAGATAGCTCGGGTTTCAGGTGTGGGCATGGAAGAGAATGAAGGACTGAGTAAAGTCTTAAATTTTGAGTGTAGGCATGAGCATAGGCGGATCCACGTGAGGATTAGGGGTGTCCATGGATCCACGTGAGGATTAGGGGTGTCCATGGACACCGTCCAATAAAAAACAATTGGGAGTATATTTGTGATATTTGACAATTGGACCCCTTCAAAAAATTTATTTGACCTCTCTCAAATTCACTGTAAAAAATATTATCAAGACAGATTTACGAAATCGAATGTCCGATCAATTTTTAAATGATTCTCTTGTATGTTATATCGAAAAAGACATGTTAATGAATATTGGTGATGATGATGTAATTACGCGTTTTCAACGTATGAAAACGCGTAAAGGACAAATTGTAATTTCTAATTTTTTTATGTAATACTCTCTCTGTCCCAAAATATATGACGTTTTGGAAGAATTTTTTTGTTCGAAAATAGATGACACTTTGTAATTTTTAAGGAACTTTTTTCCTTTTTTTCTCCAATTATACGCATATTTATTGACTTCGTAACCCGTGTTTGGCTCTTTGAGCAAGAATATCAAGACACCTCATTAATGTTTGGATATGAACAGTTTAATCTTTACAATATGTTTCCTTGGTTTGTGTGAAAAGCTCTAAAATGTCATATATTTTGGGACAGAGGGAGTAGTTAAAATTTTGGACACCGGTCAACATAATTCCTGGATCTGCCAATGGGCATGAGTTCATGCTTTATGCAGAGGGAGAGATTTCTTTGGGAAAGATTATATACCCCAAGCGCGACAGTGAGAAAAACGCAACGTGAAAAAGTACTATTAACCCTTGTATTTAAATTTATGGTATCACATTGAGGTTATTCTAAGTAATTTGCATCATATATATATATATAAACTCATAAAGTTTGAGAATAATAACATAATCTTTCTATTGATTGAATCACCTATTTATATTGAGAGAGTTACAATTAGGGTTATACTAGGAGTATCGTACAGTAAACCTTTACAAGGAAGAATGAAATAAATAAATAATAAATATATTATTCTCTAATATGCCCCTGTAAGATGGACACCCGAGAGGAAAGACCAATTTTGTGAAGTAATTGATGGAGGCGCTTGCGAGCAAGCAGCTTGGTAAGGGCATCGGCGAACTGATCTGCCGAGGAGACATGAGAGACCCGTAATAGTTCATCATGAACTTGTTACCGAATAAAGTGAAAATCCAGGACCACATGCTTCATGCGAGTATGGAAGAATGGGTTGGAACACAGGTTAGTGGCACCCATATTGTCACAATAAATGACAGGTTGAGTCGAAAAGGTGATACCAAGCTCACCGAAGAGAGACACAATCCAGCGAACTTCAACAGCAGTGGTAGCCACTGCCCGGTATTCAGCTTCAGTCGAAGAGCGAGCAATAGTGCGTTGTTTCTTGGAGCTCCAAGAGATTGGGTTGCTTCCAAGATAGACAATGTAGGCACTGGTGGATGTGTAGTTATCTTTGTTTCTCGCCCAGTCAACATCAGTAAACGCATGGAGAGTTGAAGGAGACTAACTATAAATAAAGAAGAATGCTCGCATCAATAGTGTCGCAGAGATACTTGAGAACCCACTTGACCGCATTCCAGTGCTCGGTGGTTGGCATATGTATGAACTGAGAGAGTTTGTTGATGGCATAAGCGACATCAGAACGAGTAAGGGACAAATACTAAAGACTCCCGACCATTGCGCTCTGTAGGATCTGTGAGTACAGTGCCCGACTGAAGTGTCAAAGTTGACGAGGTGGCTAAGGGAGTAGCAACTGGGCGAGCATCTATCATGCCCGTACGAGCAAGGAGATCGATAATGTATCCTCGCTGGTAGAGCAGTAGACTACTTGGTCGCTTGACAACCTCAACACCAAGGAAATAGTGAAGATCATCGAGGGTCGTTGAACGAGAAGCGACGAACGAGTAGAGAGATGAAGTTCTGAACTGTATTGGGCTGATTTCCAGTGATGATGATGTCATCCACATAAACAAGGAGATAGATGATGGTGCCCCTGTATGAAGTATGAATAGCGACGTGTCGACCATAGAATTCTTGAACCCGTAGGTAAGAAGAAACGATTGCAGTTCGTTGTACCATGCTCGGGGAGCCTGTTTGAGTCCATAAATAGCCTTGTGAAGCAGACAAACATGTTGAGGGTTATCCTTGTCGATGAAGGCAGGTGGTTGAGCCATGAAGACTTCCTCAGACAAAGTGCCTTAGAGAAAGACATTGTTCACATCCACTTGCCGAAAATCCCACCCTTGGCATATGGCTAGCGATAGAACTAGGCGGACAGTGGTCGGTTTAACCATCGGGCTGAAAGTCTCGTGATAGTTAATCCCTGGTCGCTGGTGAAACCCTTTGGCCACTAGGCATGCTTTATAGCGGTCAATGGTGCCATCAGGATGCCGTTTGATACGCAAGATCCATTTACAGGCAACAATGTTGCGAGCATCGATCGAGGGAACCAGATCATAAGTGTCATTATGAGTTAGTGCATCATACTCATCAGATATGGCCTGACGTCACTTAATATCTTTGAGAGCTTGAGTGACACATGTTGGTTCACTGTCCGCTGACTCAGTTTAGTGAGCGGCTTGTAGATATTATTCTTGGAGTGAGTAACAATGGATGGGGTACCAGCAGCAGTGGGCACAGGAACTTGCTCGGGTGCAGCAGGAACAAGAAATATCTCTGGTTCAGTGGACATAATGCTCTCCTTGGGCATGGGGCCAGAGGCCGAGGAGGTTGGAGCAGCGGGAATCGGAACTATCTTAGGTTCATCGGGTACATTGCTCGCCTCGGACAGGTTGCTGGGTGCCACGGAGGGTTGAGCATGAGGCACAAGACTTATAGCAGGCAATATAGTGTTTTGGTGAGGTTTGTGTGTGGGGGAGATGAGATTAACCACGATCTGATTAGTGCTAGGAGCTACTGGCATGAAGTTAGTGGAGTGGGCAGCGGATGATGTGTATGAATCCATGATCAGTTCATGTGGAGGTAACCAAGTGACGCGAGTGGAGCCAGTGGGGCGAGCAAGGTTTGTGGCGATAGTGGACATGAGGAAGGTAAACTCAACAAACCGAACATGACGCGAGATGAATAAGTTGGTGGTGCCCGGATCATAATAGAGATAGGCACTTTTAGTGAGCGAGTAGCCAAGGAAGACACAAGGATGGAGCGAGTAGCGAGTTTGTGGGTCGAGTAAAGGCGGAGCCAAGGGTAGCAATGACAACCAAAGGCACAAAGTTTGAAGTAGTTGGGAGGAAAACCAAATAGCCTCTGATAGGGTGAGGGCTTGTCTAGAGTAGGGGTGGGTAGACGATTTTTGAGGTAGGTCGATGTTTGAAACGCAAACGACCAGAAGGGCAACGAAAGAGATGCTTTAGATAGGAATGATAGACCAGTCTCAAGAATGTGACGGTGGCGATGTTCCGAGAACCCATTGTGTTCCGGAGTGTGAGGGGAGGTGAGATAGGAAATGCTGTTAGCGAACAAGTAGATGGCCAAGCCAGTGTCCCGGGAAAGATCAGTGTACTTGCCACCATTGTCCGAGTAAAGAGTGACAATGGTGGTCTTGAAATAGTTTTTGACCAGGGATTTAAAGCGGGGAAAGATGGTGACGACCTCAGACTTTCGTCTAAGCGAATACATCCAAATATAATGTGAATAGTGATCAACAAAAATCACATAGTATTTGAAACCATCAATATAGTGAAAAGGGGAGGTCCAAACATCATTATAAATGGTTTGAAGCGGAAAAGTAGGCATAATAGTATTTTGATGAAAATGAAGTTTATGACTTTTATTAGAAAGACAATCATTACAATGAAGATGATTACTGTGAGCAGTGTCTATTGCTAAACCTAGGCTAGATAGTATCTGACGTTGGACTGGGCTAGATGGATGACCAAGTCGATGATGCCAATCTTGGTGAGAGACTTTGGAGCTAACACAAGCAATGGGGCGAGGAGAGGGGGTTGTGGTCGGCCATTCACACACACCATCCTTAGATTGTCCGGTCAGTAGTATTTGCCCTATCAGTAGATCCTTCACATGAAATGAAGATGGTAAGAAGTCAATAGAAGTATTATTGAAGAGGCAAAATCGAGATATAGATATGAGACTACGTTTCATGCTAGGAACAAACATGACATTTTGTAAGGTAAAGGTGTGTGATGGTGTGTTGAGGGAAAAAAACCAGTTTTGGATATATGTAAGCTTGTAGCATTACTAGTGACCATGTCATCTGTACCCGAGTAGGAGGAGTGGAGCGAAAGGTTGCCAAGATCCCTAGTAACATGGTGAGAGGCACCACTGTCAAGAAACCAGCTCGGTGTCCCTGTATCAGAGGTGGTCGTTAGGTGTGCTCGCGGTTGCCACTTTGAGCTGGATGCCAAGGGAGCAGCAGACTGAGGAGTAGTGGCGATCAGCTGGTAGACATGGCAGCGAGTAACAAAGTGACCCTGTTGGTGGCAGCCTTGACACTTGCCAAGGTTTGGGCATTGTGTCCAAGGAGTCCAGGCTGAGGGCTGCTGAGAGGGTTGCCGAGGTTGAGAGGGAACTGGCCGAGCTTGTAAGGATGAATGACGAGCAGTAGAGTTATTATTCCTCGAGGTAGCAATACTGGTGGAGACAGGGTGCGAGAATAACGCGGGCTGTGACTGCGTCAGGAGCAGCTCGGGATAGATGAGTTTTTCATGGAGCTCATCAATCGAGATAAGAGTGTCCCGACCTTCAACCACATCCACGATGTGACGATAGTAATAGTCCAATCCACCAAGGATGATCTCAATGAGGTCTTCGTGATCAAGTGGTTTGCTTAGAGCTGTGAGTTCATCAGGCTGACCTTTGACATACTGCATGTAGTCGAAGATCGACTGAGTGCCCTTGGAAGCTCGCTTGAGGTAGTCTTTAATCTGTTTTATGTGGCCGCGAGTAGGACGAGCATATGTGTTAGCCAGAGTTTCCTATGCTTCACGGGTGGCGGCGACTTGTTGGATCAAGGGAACCAAACATGAGTTTGTTTTGTTGGATCCAAGGTTGGTAATGTGGGAGGCGGGCATAGGTGTGAGCCGTCTACAAACTTGTAGAGGTCATAACCAATGAAGGTTGTCTCAACTTGGAGTTTCCAAGCGATATAGTTGGTGGAAGTGAGTTTGGTGATGTTATGGTGAGAGATGTTGATGAGGTCGAAGGTTTGGGTTGGGTCAATGAGGTTTTTAATGGTGAGGGTTTGGTTGCCTGAAGCCATGGAGTCGAAGGATTGGGCAGCAGTGGTAAGGGGAAAGGGGAAGGTTTATGAGCAAAGCTCTGATATCATGTAGAAACTGATAAAGTTTGGGAATAATGACATAACATTTTCATTGATTGAATCACCTATTTATATAAGGAGAGTTACAATTAGGGTTACATTAGGAGTGTGATACAAGAAACCTTTATAAGGAAGGAAACAAATAAATAATAAATATATTATTCTCTATATATATATATATATATATATATATATATATATATCTGATTGCGGCGCAACTTAGTATATTCATGGCCTTTAAAGTTCAACTTCGTATGTTTCTTCCTTGTATTGAAATTGTAGGGTTTTGTTAAAAATATGTCTCAAATATTTTTGAGATTAAGATTAATAAATTGTTAAATGATTAGGAGTATGTTAATCCTATTTAGTGATGGATAATAAAAGTGAACATGATCTATATAAGGGCATGTATATGCCATAGAGACTAAGCCGAAGACGTGTTTATGATACAAAGTGGAGATTGACGATAATGATACAATTTGGTGGTCTAGGTCTCGAGGTCTTGGCGTTGTTAGACAAAATAGTGTGTGACTAGTTTGGGCTGTGAGAGTGTGATACTCTGTGAGATCGTATCAATCCTTGTAACCCTTGTCCTAGGTAGAGTGAGTACATTGAAAACTTCTATTGTAATTTCTCATCGTTTATAGTGAAGTTGTTGCTTGTCTTGGAGTGAATTAAACCACGTAAAATCATTTGTTCCCTTTTGCTTTATTTCGTTATATTTTCTATTATCTAGCCATTATTCGTCCAAATACTTGATGTTATTATTTCGGCTGATTTGTTTCTGCATTGAAGATAGAAACTTGGAATTTTTAATCCAAGAATTTCCTCATTTTTATAAAAAGCTGGTATCAGAGCTTTGAGCTAGTTGAAATTTTGAGACCAAGAGATTGAAGTTTTTTTTTGAAGATGGCGGACGATGGAAATTCTACGCAATTCCAATTGGAGAAATTTAATGGAAGTAATAACCTTAACTTGTGACAAGTTAAAATTAGAGATTTGTTGATCCAAGCAGATCAAGAGATTGCTTTGGAAGGAAAGGAAGCAAAACCTGACAATATGAAGGATGAGTGTAGACACCCCGATTTCATACCCTTGTTTTATGACATGCCATAAAATATCAAGATATGTTAAAAGGACTAACGGATGCCAAATTACAGGATAAAAAGTGCAAAAGAACAGAAGAATTAACAAACTGTGAATTGCAGGGGGCGAAAGTGTAAAAAAGTAAAAAAAAAAAAAGAGCAAAGCATGCGCGGCCCAGAGCCAATCTAGGCGCCCACAACTTCCCTGTTCACTGTTGCAGTTAGCTTTTGGAGCAATTCCTTTAGCACACAGTACAAGCCGTTAAAGCACAGAAGAAAATATATGCGTTTACCTTTGCTGTTAAGGAAACCTAGCCTCTCAGCCTATAAATAGAAGGCCTTCGACAGTGAAAAGAGAAAGAGAGAGGTGAAAAGAGAGAGAGAGAGAGAGAGAGAGAGTCTCACAAACAATTTTACGGAGAGAACGCCGTAGTTGTTTTCCATCCAACCCCGAAGCTCCGCTAGGTTGCCAAAACTTCCCCTAAACATTAAAACTCTCCGGCCAAAGTGAATCCTAGCTACCCAGCTAGGTTTTCGCCCTATTTCACCGGTTCCAAAAAGAGTAGTTGCTCTGCCCGAATCCAGACGTCAAATCCAGCCGAAGCAAGCAGTTGCTCTGCCCGATTTCAGACTCGACGACAGCAAAAAACAAGCAGTTGTGTCGCCCGGATTCCGAGGCGAAAACAACTAAAAGGAGCAGTCACACTGCCCGAAATCCAGCAACAGAAAAAAGACTTCCTTTCTCGGAAGGACTAGGGAAGCACATCTAGATCGCCTAGTGGGCTTAAACCCAGGCATACCGGGTTCAGATACTCACGTTCCAGGAGATAAGTTCTGTCCCCGTAGTTATTTATTATAATATATAACTTATATATATATATATATATATATATATATATATATATATATATATATATAAGTTTCCTTTCTGTTTACACTTTAATATATAAATAGTTAAAATGTAAATATTTAATTAGTTTCATTTCTGTTTATATTTCAATATATAAATAGTTAAGATATAAATATTTAATTAATTTCTTTTCTGTCTTTACTTTAATGTAGAAATAGTTATATTTTCTTTTACTTCTAAATTAGTTTCTTTTATGTCTTTACTTAAAAATAGAAATAATTATATTTTCTTCTGTTTAAATTAGCTTCCTTTCCGTTCTTACTTTAATGTAATAATATTTACATTTTCTTTCTGTTTAAATTAGTTTCTTTTCCGTTCTTACTTTAAATGTAATAATAGTTACATTTCCTTTAGTTTAAATTAGTTTCTTCTTCCGTCTTTACTTTAATGTAAAGTAGTTATAATTTCAAGCAATTTATTTAGTTTCTTTCCTGCATACACTTCAAAATAAGAAATAATGTTTCTTATTATTTAATAAATTTCTTTCCTGCTTATACATGTAATGTAAATAAAGTTTGTTGTTAGTATAGATGTTTTATCCTTAAAATAGCTTATAAAAATGTCATAATTATTCTTTAAGTTGTATTATTTTAGTTATAATTTTGTTTTCTTTTCTTTAATAAATACAAAGTTATTTCTCTTTATTTATTTGTGTCGTATATAAATGTATCGTTCTGAGTCAAAGTGAATAAAATAAAACAAGCAAACGGGGCGTATTCCACGTGCTTTAAAGTTTCGAAACCACCCGTTTTTCAATAGCGGAGGAAAAGATCGAAAAATGGGGCACTCACAATGAGATATAGAAGAGAATTGATCAAAAGGCGGCTAGCACTATCCGACGATGTTGTGCGGATAATGTTCTCTACAGCGTTATCTCCAAAAAATCCGTGAAGGCATTATGAGAGAAGTTGGAGAGTGTGTACATGGGGAAATCAATGTCAAACCAGTTATACCTAAAGAATGAATTGTTCAATTTCACGATGGACAAAGCTACAAATATTCATGATTACTTGAATGTTTTTAACAAGATACTTTGCGAGTTGGTGATTATTGGTGTTAAAATTGAGGATGAAGATCAATGTTTAATTTTGTTGAAGTCTTTGTTACCATGCATCTTACAAACTACTATATATTATGCATGGGAAAGACACACTTTAACGGATGATTCTATGAATAAGGGTTTTAATTAAGAATAATACTAGTGATGTGTTGTATGTGAGAAGCAAAGTTAAACATGTTGGTGATTCGTCCGATCAAGGTTCAAGTGGTGGTAAAAAGAATAAGAGGACTTTCAAGCAAAAATGTTGGTATTGTAATGAGATACGTCACATTATTCGTAATTGTCAAAAGTTCAAGAATGAAGTGAAGAAATAACTGAATTCTAAAGCTAATATTGTCACATTTGATGCGGGTGATATTTGCAATGACGAGAAAAGTGGTGATGTAATCAATGTGACCATGGGTGATAATCTATGGAGTGAATGAGTTCTTGATTCCGGTTGTTCTTTTCACATGTGTTCCAATTAAGATATGTTTTCTGCTTACAAAAGAGTAAGTGATGATGTATTTTTACCGGATGGTTCTTCTTGCAAGATTGAAGGTGTTGGAACAATAAATTCAAGATTTAAGGTGGAGTAAAAACGCTAATGGAAGTTCGTCATGTTCCTAGCTCGAGGAGGAATTTAATTTCTTTGGATTACTTGGATTCGAAAGAGTGCAATTACAATGTTTGTGATGGAAAGATGAAAATTTTTCGTGGTAGCCGTTTTCTTATGGGTGGAAACAAAAAGGGGCAACTTGTATTTACTACAAGAGATTATCATTTAAGGTGGAGCTCATATTATGTTTCATAGTGAAGATGTCAAATATGAAGAATTTGGAAAGGTGCATGATGGACAAGCAACAATGAGGATAAGCGATCGATGGAATTTGAGCCAATGTGGAGATTTATTAAAAATATGTCTCAAATCATTTTGAGATTAGGATTGATAAATTGCTAAAGGATTAGAAGTATGTTAATCCTAATTAGTGATGGATAATACAAATGAACATGACTTATATAAGGGCATGTACATGTCACGTGGACTAAGCCGAAGACGTGTTTGTGATACAAAGGGGAGACGAACGACAACGATACAATTGGTGGTCGAGGATCTCGAGGTTTTGGTGTTGTTAGCTAGACAAAATAGTGCGTGCTATTTTGGACACCTCTATGAGATCGTATCAATCCTTGTAACCCTTGTTCTAGGTAGGGTGAGTATATTGAAAATTCTCTATTGTAATTCATCATCGTTTATAGTGAAGTTGCTACTTATCTTGGAGTAAATTAAACCACACAAAATATTTTATTCTCTTTTACTTTATTTCGTTATATTTATTATTATCTAGCCATTATTCATCAAAATACTTGGTGTTATCGACTGATTCACTTCCACATTAAAAATAGAAACTTAAAATTTTTAATCCAAAAATATCCCCGTTTTTATAATATGTTTAAATTCTTGATTTACGTGAATTCAATCATTCTGGTACATAACAGAGAGAAATTAAACTCAAGGGCTAGATTGATTTTATAGTTGGTTTGTATGTAATAACAGTATATCGTGAAGGGTAATAAATATGGTGAAACAATTCATTCTAGAATTTTCAAAATCTGCATTTTTGACCGCTCAATTTTGGAGCAATTAAAAATGGAGGCAAAATTTTTAAAGCACTAGACCGACTTTTATCCTAAACATGGTGTCACTTCCTAAAATAGCTAAGTTTTCAATTTTAATGGCTGAGCTTCAGCCAACAAATTAATCTTGTATGAAAGATGGAAAATACTAAGTTTACCACCAAGATTACCAATATGGTGACAACTTTGCCTTGAAGACAAAGTGCATGTGAGATGCACGTGCATCTTCAAGACATAGTTGTCACCATAGTGATAATTTTAGTGATAAATCTAGCAAAGTTGATGAATGATAGAAATGCATAGATTAGAACCCAAGTCAAATGTAGGGCGGTCCTATAAAATCGGGCCCCAAGATCAATTATGTCTAACGGGATTCTTCCTTTATAGCATAATTTTTTTTTCTAGTTTTCGAAAAATTAAAGAAACAAAGGTTACATATGTCATTTTTTTATATTGGTAAATTTATTGAAAATATGCCGAAAAACATTTTTGGGTATTTGGCAAACACACGAAAACAATATATGAATAAATACAAAAAGTATATTCTAATATTAATGTCCATAATTAACATAAAATAATGTTTATCTTTAAGTAATTTTCTTTTAGTAATCCTTAATTTATCATTAATTGTATCAAATTAATAAGGTCCATTTTTTTCAATGTCACAAATACAAACAAAAAAATTTGTAATAATGAAAAAAACGTTTTAAAAAAGAAAATTGATAATATTTGGGACGTCCCTAAATAATATAGTGGACATTAATTTTATGACGTAATGAGTATTTATTTAAATTATAATTTATAAATAATGTGCACAAACTCTAATTATATTTATAAACAATGTATTTGTTGAGTAAAATATTGTGTGTTTGTAAATATCTGTAATTGTGGAAGAGAGCGAAGAGGTGCTCGAACATTTAGAAAATGAATCCGTAAGTCATTTTCCTGAAAAGAAGACTTCATTTTTCGTTAACTTGGAAAAACTTTTATGTTGATTATATTTTCTTTTGGTTACCAAACACTGAAAAATGAGGAAACGTTTTTCAAAATTTAATTTTCGTAAAACAAACGGAACTTAAGTCTTTTTTAAAAATTAAAATAAGATATTTATTTTATTTTTTAAATAACATGTTAGGTTTTTGTGAGATTTGAGGGCCCAAAAAATTAAGCATTTTAGGAGGTCCAAAGCCATGACCTCACTTTTCTTGTGATAGGGCTGGCCTCGATCAAATGGTCTAGCTAGCTAGATATTTCAAACCTAGACTCATTAGTAGGTATCGGGAGGAGTATCGCCTTTTTCATTCCAATAATATTATAATACTCCTACAATTTGCGGAGTTGTATGGTTCAAACCAAAATGATAATTGGATTACCAAAAACAAACTTAGACTATCTACAACAAATGATTATCTTTAATCTCTGTTTAATATTTAATTCATTAAAAATAAATATAAAAATTCATATAATATCCATAAGATATCCAAATAAAAAACTCATATAACAACTTAACATAAACTTTTAATAATCATTTATACCCCATCATTTTTATCTCCAATAACTTTAAAAAAAATTAAAAATCATTTAGTGTCCAAATAAATCAAACTAAGTATTTATTTATTGATAAAAATATGTACTTGTTAAACAAACAAATTGAATTGCAAATGGCCGAAAATCAAAGAAAAGAAAAAAAAAAAAGCATTGGCCCCACTTGAGAGGGAGAGAGAGAACGGGCTGACAGTCTTCTTCCTTCTTCTGCTTTTTTTCAGAAATTGGAGAGTCTCTTGGGCAGGGAGTGTTTAAGGCAAAATCAAACTAGATCTCTATTTGAAGGGATTTAGACACTCGGTTAAGAGCATCAGTAATGGGGAATTCTTCAAACAAGAAGCATTGAAGGAAGTCTTTAATTATGTAATATTTTTATGTAATTTTATTTCAATGTTTGTAAAATTTTCCCAAATTATTCAACGTAGCAAGTGGCGCAATATATTAACTCGTGAAAGAATTGATTTTGTTTATATAATTAATTTTGTTAATTTATAAAAATTAACAAGTTAAATTTTATTTGATTATGAAAATGTAATGTTTTTTATTTAATAATTTTAAATATTTTTTGTAATTATGTTTGTAATTAATTTTAATTATTCAAGTTTATATAATTTTAAATTAACTCCTTTATTATGGAGTATCCTAAATTATAGTTAAAATTTTGACACAGTTTTTTAATTATTTTTAAAAATTGTAAAACACATAATTTATTTATATTGGCATATTTGATATTCAATTTTAAAAAACAGATGCTATAAACGAAATATTTATTTATAAATTGCAATTAATTTAGTTAAAGGTAAAATAAATTAATTCGTCTGACAATAATTAAAGTAGAGTATCCTAAATTATAGTTAAAAGCGACACATAATTTGTGGGACTTTTTTTAAAAACAGATGCTAGTTAAATATTATTTGTTGGTTTGAAATTGCACGTCTGACAATTTAGTGGGGGGCGTAAAGGTTATACACAATATTATCTAAATATTCTGTAATATTTTGAGTTGTACTCTATTCGTTTTGGATAAAAAATCATCATTTGAAAGTTAATTTTTTTTAAATATTACATTTAATAATTTATTAGTAATAAAATAATAATTTTATATTTTAATTTTTTAAAAACCAAAAATAAAATGATGGATTCTTTACCGACGAAATATTTTAAGAGGTGATAGAATATTGGACGAACAACAATTGGATCCCCCCGGCCCCAATGTATAAATAATGCAGAAGAATCAATGACAAAACAGAAGAGATTGAAAAGATAAAAACCCACCAGAAGAGTTGATTGAAAAGAAATAAAATGACCTAATGTGTCATCTTATTTGGCTTTTTGATTTTAAAGTTAAAAAGTTATGTTAACAATGACACATAAGATGTTTCATCCTGATTATTTATTTTAGACATTCTAGCATTAGTCCATATTATTGTATGCTAGTGGTCCCTCCATTGTATATCGTTACGAATTCAGCCGTTAACTCACCTTGGGCTTTTCACATACATTTTTGGAAGGGCAAATATGTCATTTTCAATGGAGATGTTTCTGTCTAATTATTCATTAAAGTAGATCAATGTACCCATGTGAAAATTATCATACTTAGTGGGGTTAGATGAAAATATACTTTGCAATTAATCTTTGAGTCTGAAACCCATACAGAAGAGGACCATGGCTTCATAGTCGATCTCTCCCGTTTAGCTTCATTAGCTGCCTAGTGGAAGACATGGGAGCGAAAGTGAGAAATGAGAGTTGCTATCCCTCTCGTCCGGGTTTGGAGAAAGAATAGGTCTCGGTCTTTGCCCCGGTCTGCACTTTCCACTTTCTTTCCCGAATAGATTGTTTGTGCGGCTAAGAGTTCTAGATTGGAAGTAGATTCATTCACATGAGGAATGAGATTGACATTGCTCTTAATTAAAAGACCCTGAGACTGACATCGGTTAGGACTAGGCATTATCTCCTTCAGGTCTAAGTAAGGTAGGGGCTAACTACCAATCTAAGGAGAAAGGGCTTTGATTGATTACAACATGCATTGATCTTTCTGCGGAATATAAATCTGAAGTTACGCATGGTTGCTAGTATCCCTTCCTTCTAAAAGTACACTCACTGACTTACATCCCGTTCCCCCTTCTACAGCGTAACCCCTCCCCAAATCTCCAAAATCTTAGTCTTGGTCCAGCGTCGCCACCCAATCGTTGCTGAAAAAGACAACCAAATCGTTGTTGGAGAAGACGATGGCTGCGAATTATTTTCATCAGCAGCATAATGTAATTACATAACTTCCTTTCTAATTTCAAGAGAAAAGGACCATGGGTATATTTGTCGATTCATGATAGAAATAGTGTTTGGACAATGATACCCTTCAAAATTTCAGGTTTAATGACAACCTCTTGAATGGAAATGACTTTTTTGCCAAAAAAAAAAACAAAACACTAACGTGATACTCACACGATCACTTAACGGTAGATTAGTTAACGGAGACCAACAAAGGGACCACTAGCGTACAATAATAACTTATTTTGGACCCAACTTTTCACTTTTATAAAACAGGGACTAATGCTAGAAAGTTGAAAAATACATGACGAAACAGTGACATTAACCCTTTTTTATATGATCAAGACAAATCAGCTCCTTACGATATTATTATCAGCTTTTGCCCCGTGACATAAAATGGACTTTCCCTCATATACCCTATTCAATCCTATCAAAACATCCACACCTAATACTCACAACACACACACAGATGAGCATCATCACTTTCTTTGTGGTATGCATTTCTATCTTTCATACATGTTTGAATCTTATTCCCGTTGGTGTTACTGCTAGTGGTTATTCAATTGACAAAACTAGAGAAGCACTTGAAATAAGTATCGGTATCGGTATCGGTGGCGGCAATTTTCCTGCTCCCTCTCCAGATTATCAAGATTGCCCTCCCCCTCCTCCTCCTCCAGAACCATTATGTCCACCACCACCACCACCACCACCACCACCACCACCACCACCTCCTCCAACCCCTTCCCCACCTCCTCCAAGTCCACCGCCTAGCCCACAATTCGAAAGTAAGCGCCTTGAAATTGTCTACCCCGTAATCCAGGCTTTCAAGAAAAGAATCACCCATGATCCACTTGGTGTAAAAAAAACATGGGTCGGCCCTAACATATGCCGAAACTACAAGGGCTTCTTATGTGACACTGTCCCTGACTACAACCTTAAGGCACTCTCCGGGGTTAGATTCAATGGCTTCAACTTTTCCGGCCCTGACTTAAACCTCGCTGGCTTCATAGACTCGTTACCTGACATCGCACTCTTCCATGCAAACTCCAACAACTTCATCGGCACAATCCCTAAAGAAATAGCAAATCTTCGTTATCTCTATGAGCTTGATCTTAGTAACAACAAATTTTCTTGCAAGTTCCCGAATGAAGTTCTAGGTGCCACCAAGTTGACTTTCTTGGACCTCAGGTTCAACTCATTTTCTGGATTGCTTCCGCCTCAAGTTTTCTTTCTAGACCTCGACGTACTCTTTGTCAACAACAATAATTTCGTGCAGAAGCTTCCGGAAAACCTAGGGTTGACGCCAGTACTTTTTTTAACCCTAGCCAACAACAGATTGATCGGGGAGATTCCCCGGAGCATCGGCCAAGCTTCCAAAACACTACTGGAGGTTCTATTTTTGAACAACCAGCTATCTGGTTGCTTGCCATACGAGATTGGGCTTTTGAAGAAAGCCTCAGTATTTGATGTTGGGTTTAATGAACTGACAGGCCCAATTCCTCATTCATTCAGTTGTTTAGAAAAGATGGAGTTTCTGAATCTGGCCCATAATAAATTTTACGGGCCAGTCCCGGAGATGGTTTGTACGCTTCCAAAGTTAGTCAACTTCACATTGTCATACAATTATTTTACTCAGGTGGGACCAGAATGTAGGAAGTTGATCAAGAATAAGATCCTTGATGTGAGTATGAACTGTATATTAGATCTTCCAATACAAAGGTCGGCAGCTGAATGTGCTGCATTTTTCTCTAAGCCCAAATATTGTCCAGATGAGAAGTCACTAACTTGGATACCATGTAGTAAAAAGGCCCAGTCCAAGTCCAACTCACTGAAGCTCTCAGCGGTCCAAGCTCCGACTTCAGCTCCACCTCCTGCTTATCGCCCTCTCTCATACGGTGCTCTCACTCCTCATTGATTGTAATTTGTAAAACATAAACTTGGAAGGAATATGCACACTTTCATGTCATAATAAATGTGATTTCATTCAACGGGGTATTATATATAATCAAAAATTGCTCTTTAATCATTTGAAACCTACTTTTTTTTAGGCAAATAAAATCCAAATCTATATCAGAAAGCTTATCATTTGGCATAATGTTAACTACAATTCAAAGCTTTATTAATTGATCAAAGACAAAAACTTTGGAAATGTCGTGTTATAGATATTTTTTGTAAGACGCATTCTCTTGTAAGGCCCAACATGTGTTGGTGAATGGTGGGCGGAGTGGTAAAAGAGTGATTCTTTTTTGAAAAATTCGAGCTGGTTCACTTTTCAAAGTTTTTAATTGTTCCAGTCCTATGTTTTTTTTCAAACTGGAAAAGAACAGTTTCAAGGGCAAAGAGATTACGATACCCTTAATGAGTATAAGACGTGCTACGGAAATGCATTACGGATCATTTACTATTGAACCGCGATACATCAATTTTATTGCATTAATTTTTGCACCGCGATTTAGTAGTTTAATTGCACCGCGATTCATTAATTTTTACACCGCGGTTCAATAATTTAATTGCCTAGTCTAATTGCAATGTGATTCATCAATTTTATTACATTAATTTTTGTATCGCGGTTCAATAGTTTAATTGCCTAGTCTAATTGCACAGCGATACATCAATGTTTGCACAGTGATTCATCAATTTTTTTACAATGATTTTTGCACCGCGATTCAGTAATTTAATGACCAAGTTTGACCATAAGGGGTGGTCCAGTAGTAGAGTTGGAGCTTTGCACAATGTGAGGTTTTAGGTTCGAGCCCTTCCCATGCCCCCTTAGGGGAAAGATCTACAAATTTTTTTTACCTAATTTAATTGCACCGCGATACATTAATTTAATCCGATATTTTTGCACTATGATACAAAATCGTAATGAACTAGACAATGTGCTTAGTCTTCTTCTTTCTTCTTCGTCGTAAGCCTTTTTATTTATCCTCCTTCGCTTTCGTCCCTACCGTAAAAATCTTCAAACCCAACACATTTTTATTGAAATTTCGTACTTAATGAATTATAAAACTCGTTTACCTTTCGTTCCCGAACCCCCTCGACCCCTGTGACATGACCGAATAGGTCGATCCCTGTTTCATTATGCAACAATGGTGATTTTTGAATTCAATGTGTTTGTCGGAACTGTTAAATGAGACGATAACATTTTCGGAGCAATATTTTGAAAAATAGACTTTTATGGTTGAAAAAAAACAATAGACTTTTAAGATTAGAAACATTGAAAAGGACTGACCATAATTTTACCCCTCATTTTTATGAATTAAAATTTGTAAAATGATGCTATATGAGACCTAGTCTTATCATAAGCCGTAACCTAGTAGTCATTTTTCACTATCATGTTCATACAACACCATATAGTAGTATTTCTAAATCCATTTTTTTATTTAATTGAACATGAAAATCTTTGAGGCGTTGAGCCCTGACCGGATCCAATATTTCTATGGATGAAAACCGAGCTGCTCCTCTACACCCCAAATGTCAGCCGCAAAAAAAATCATCCATAATTTTATTTAACCAATAAAAAACATTTTTTGTGTGAAAAAGACAAATATACTTTTAATGAAATTGGATTAGTCGTTACATCGGGAATCCAATTTGTGCAACGTAAAATCAAAATTGTGGATCATAATTTATTTTTATATTTTAATTCTAAATTGTTCATCGCAATTCCAAAATTGTCCATCGGATTTTTTTTTTCTCCATATGTAATCCAGTTTGTGCATCGTAAAATTAAAACTCTGCATCAAAATTTACTTTTGTATTAAAAAAAGTGTTCAACAACTTCCTCTTTTGACATTTCATAGAATGATTTACATGTATAACAACACACACACACATACAAAAAGTGAATATATTTTGAATCACATACACAAATACAATGAAGAATACATACTTTGAGCAAACACATACTTTTTTCCTCAGACAGTTCCTTATCTTATGATAAAAATGTATTTGCGATGTTATTTTTTCCTCATACTTTTTTGTGACATCTTAAGTGTCACTTTTTGGGATGTTGTTTCGACGTGTTGAGACTATTAAAGGACTATTCGACATGACTAAAATCAAGTTATGTACGCAAAATAAGATTTTACTGGGAATCTTTGGAGACAAGGCAACCTTCATTTGTTAATCCATAAAACCAGATTCAATGCATGAGTTGCAAGAAAAGAAGTATGAAATGAGTATCACAGTGATGGAAAACTTCTGTGTTGCTGCTGCTTCTAAGGTCTTTGAGCAAGCAATTAGTCAAGACAAGTGGTGAGTTCAATTTGTTTCTATGGTTGATAGAGGAGACCTTAACTCTCTAAGGTACAAATTGTCTCGTTATTGCCAAGATTGTTGGATAAGTTTCATGTACGTTGCTTTTATAAAGAAGGATTCATATGCATGAAATGCCCATTTAATTTCTTTTAATGTCATTATTGGTTTTCTTAAGAAATGAACGAATTACGTTTCGAAAAAATGAATGAATATATATATATATATATATATATATATATATATATATATATATATATATATATATATATATATATAATGACAAGGGTAGATTTCTCCCTCCAAATCTCACTTTTGAATTATTGACTTTTGAGTTACTATTTCACTTTTTCTCTCTCTTATATTCTCTGGTTGTATTTCTCTTTCTTTTTTCTATCTCCTCCATATTTTCTCTCTAATCACGACCATCTCCTTTCTTTTAAATATGTTTAAACATTTTTTCTCTTTTAACATAAAAAATAGTAACTAAAACAAAAATAAGTTAATGTGAAGGTTAGTAAAATAAAATAATTTACGGAACAAAAGTTTAAAACAAAATTTTAAAAATATATATGTAAAAAAAATATGTTAGTAAAATAAAAATATTTGCTGGAACCAAAATAATAGTTACAAAGTCAATAAAAACAAAAACAATTTAAACTAAGGTTACTAAAAGAATAAAAATAATTTACGGAACAAAATTTTAAAACAAATTCTTGAAAATAGCCATGTAAAACAAAAATACATTAGTTAAACAAAAATATTTGATGGAACAAAAATAATAGTTAGGGAGTCAATAAAACAAAAATAATTTAAACTGAGGTTAGTAAAATTATAAAAATAATTTATGGAACAAATTTTAAAACAAATTCTTAAAAATAGTTAGGTGAAACAAAAATACGTTAGCAAAATAAAAATATTTGGTGGAACAAAAATAATAGTTACAGAGTCAATAAAACAAAATAATTTAAACTGATGTTAGTAAAATAATAATAAAAAATTACGGAACAATTTTTTTTCTTCGTAAAACTAATTCTTAAAAATAAAACAAAAATAATAGTTACAAAGTCAATAAAAAAAATAGAAGTTATTAAAATCAAAATAATTTACAAAACAAAAATATTTGTTAAAGGTAAAAATAATTTCGTTATTTTGATTTTAGCTTATTTTTTTCTCAGAAATTTATTTATTCATAGAATACAAATATAATTTAATAAAAGTAATCATTCAAAAGGAATAACTTATTTGAGTTCACATTCTATTTGAAGGGTAGAAAAAATTAAGTTTGTTCCAAAACATTCATTATACAGAGTTTTTGAATAATATAAAGTGTTCGAGGTTGTCAGACCATGAATTGACACTTACAATTAGTGTTCTAGTAATGCTATTAAGAAACATTAACCATGTTGCAGGGTTGTGCAATGGAACAAGACAAATCATCATAAATCTTGGGAATCACATTGTTGAAACAAATTTTTTGAAAGGAACCAATGTTGGAGAAAATGTTCTTATCCCTAGATTGTCATTAACTTATCCGATGTAAGACTGTATTTTAAGTTCCAGAGAAGACAATTTACATTGCGGATATCATATGCAATGACAATTAACAAATTTCAAAGTCAATAATTGCACGCAAGTCTCTTTTAGAAAGAAAAAAAAAACTAATATTTAGCCATCGACAGTTATATGTTGTAGTTTATAGATTAACAAATTATTTTGGTTTGAAGATATTGATATGCAGTGAATATGAAAAACCAACTAATAAGACAACAAATATTGTGTAAAAAAACATTTTTTTAGAATCTATAATGATTAATGATATAATTATGTGTAGTTGTAAATAAACCGATCCTCCTTATTTTGTTTATGTGCGATTTTGTTGACGTGCGTTTAACGCACGAGTTAAAAAACTAGTTATAATCAATATTATTGTATTATTCTTATTTAGTCTTTCTTAGGGGTGACAAAATTTTATCCAGTCCATTGAGTTATCCAATATAACCATTATAAAAGACTTATTGAGTGTTATCCATTAACACCCAATTAAGTTAATGAGTGTTAATGGATAACACCCATTAGGAACCAAAAAACAAAATGGATAATTTATGGATATTAATCGGTTATCCATTGGGTTTATCCATTTATATCATCACAACTATTTGGTTTATCAACTAATGACACCACCACCACCCGCCTCCTCCCACCGCTGCCACTTCCCAACTCCGACAACCAACACCAATTACCACCACCCATTGCCCACCGCCACCACCACCACCATCTGTCGCCCATCGCCACCAACACCAACTACCGTCGCCAACCTTAGCCTCCGACCACACCACTTACCACCACCGCCGACACCTTCACCTACTGCCACCACCATCTGCCCCCAACCTCCGCCATCGCTTGCTGCCCATTGCAACCACCACCACTACTATATGTTCTTTACTTAAAAATGATAATAAATATAAATGGAACTTGCTATTAACAAGATTCAAATTTTGATCAAGTTACTTTATACCAAAACTTGGTACCACTAGGCTCGACTCCTTTTTGAAATTTATTTGAAAGTTTAATATAAATATAAACAAGTAATCATAAAAGTTGTTGATTATTATGAACTTATTTATTATTTTGTTTTGAATTATTTATAATTATAATGAATATAAATATTTAAATTTAATTTCTTTGTGTATTTTGTAAAAATTGCACCTAAATTGCAACTTATTGTACCGAACACTCTTCATTTATTTGTCAATTTCATTTTGTTAAATTAGCTGTTGGCTCCATTTCATTTATTTAGCTTAATATTCATTGCTCCATTTCATTTGGCTTTAAAAAATTTAGCTAGAAATTAAAAAATTGGCAAGACAAAAAAGAAAACAACGTCTACACAAGTTTAATATGCATTTAAAAAAATCATGACCACAAATTATGACATTTTTTAATATTTGATGATCCATTTCATTTTATTAACTTTTAGTAGCCCATTAGTAATAAAAAGACATTTTATGCCTCAATTTTTGAAAGTTGACTATTTAAGTGAAACATCTCGAAATAAAATAGTAGATTTTTTGCCTGGAACGAATGAAGTATATTAATTGGTCTGATAGTCGTGGGTGTTTGTTAGTATAGTCGGAATGATTAGCTATTCACTGCTTGCTGCCTTCTTTTTTTTTTTTTTTTTTTTAATTTTTGCATATGTTACTTTTTTTTATTCTACTATAATTTCTCTAATTTATTTGGAAGAACAAAAATATTTTATAGCCAGCATGTGTCGAGACAACTGAAGCATTTTGTGATATAGAGTTTCCTAGAAAGGTCCCCAAGCTATGGTTGTTTTGCTTACCAATTGCAATTAACACAAATTATGATTGTGTTATTTTTTGAGCAGGTGTTGTGTGAGTGCTCCTATATATATATATGTGTGTGTGTGTGTGTGTGTGTTTGTGTGTGTTTATGTGTTTTTGTATAGTTTTGTGCGCTTTTTATGTGTTATGATTAGTGGATAATAATATATCTAGGAAAGTAATACTAAAAAATAATTTAAAATATGATGTTACGTATTATCCGGATAATATCAATTTATTAATGTATAGAATTGGAAATATATTATCTTAATGGGTATTATTGGATAATATTCAATAACACCCATTAACTATATTGGATAAATAATGGTTTTATCCAAATTATCCGATAATACCCAATTACCACCCCTAGTCTTGCTTACTCTTTACAACACTTTGAACATATATATTAGCCTCAGATATACAACAATTCAGTCGTATATTGAATACTAAACAACCATCAATTTAAATATATTGACAATAGATAACTTATGTCACACTTAAGTTGACAAACATTAATGTTCAATAATGATAATCTTTCATAAAAATATTTTTAAATTGTATTAATTAATTTCTAAGTAAAATGGCAACCATGCGGATGCGGGGACACGTGCTTCATAACTAGTTCTCTGTATGTTGTAAACTTTACATAATCAGATTCTACGTCCAATGGCAAATTCAAAGCTTAAAATTAAAGGGTAATATAAATGTAATAAAACTACTCCTATAAAAATAACAAACCATAAATGTCCTCTAAACCGTAAACTATCTGTAGTCATAAAAGCTAGCAGCATATCAGTTTAGAAATCAATATCTTGTATAAGAGCATCCACAATGGTTGCACCCTAAAACACCCTTTATATAATCCTCTAAACCTTTTTAGAGGCTATTTAAAAAAGTTTCAACTCCAATGAGCACCCTCTATATAATCCTTTGAATTTGTGACTTCTTAACCAACAAACCTAACTATCAATATATTTCTATTTTTTATTTTCTTACCGCAATTGAAATAAAATATTTATACATTTAAATTATATATTTTATGAAAATTATATTATATGTTTTGATCATATCAATTATTTTTATTTAAATAAAGTTTTGTCACACTTTTTAATATTATCAATATACCCATAGTTTTAAGTTATAAATAATAAAAAAGGGAAATGATACTGCAAAAAATACACTAAATTAATTGAAAAAGAAAATGGAAAAATGAGAAAGCATACCATCATCAAAGTGATGATGTGAGTTGAGTTGTTTATTTAATTCATAGGCTCTCCACTCTAATACATCAAAATTTTAGCCAAAAACTGGATGCTCTGATCAAACCAAAAAAATTTCAGTTTTTGCCGCCTTCTTTAAATTTTGGAACAAAATTTTTGAAAGGAAACGAATACTAGGAAGAAGACCAATGGAGAAGGAGATATGTGGGGGAGAAAGAAAAAAGAGATGGATGGAGGCCGGCTAAAACTCACCCAATAAGTTGGGGGAGAATTAGCTTTTTTTAGGGATAGGGTGATTGATAGGGTGTCCACTGTGGGCTTAAGTGTGGTAAAAAAAACTCTAAAAAGGGTTTTAGGGTGTTAATAAAAGGAACCACTGTGGATGCTCTAATGGGGTCAATTATTTTAGGAGTAGAAAGATATTTGGTTCATAACTAAGGTACTAAAATGAAGCATTTTCGAAAATAAAGGGAGTTAATTAAGGAACCCCTTATGCCTAACTATGCCACTGCTGTATAGAAGCCTACTAACTGTGTTCAATATATAATTGCTCAAGTGATGTTACTCCTTTAACACATTAAATTTAGTCAATTCTTAATCAAGTACCTCTTTAACACCTATATTTAAAAAATAAAAGAAGGAAATTTTTGATTCGTTAATTTAATAAGGCCACCCAACCTATTAACTAAAATGAGAAAAAATTTAAATGAAATGAGTGAAAATTGTTTTTTAAGAACATACTTTAGTTCAAAAACCAGATTTTATTCAGTTTGATTTATACATGTTTGAATTCATTGTGGCTCGGGCTCTTCATCTCTCATCACTTTTCTTTTCCCTATTATTACGGTAAATTCTTCTATTTATCTATCTATTAATTATAACTAAAACATAAGCCACTACTGCCACGTGACGGCTTTTTGTGAAATATAAAAAAAATTAAAAAAATTATGTGATGCCACATGTCACCCTCTTATAAATTGTAGTTTTGTTTATTTTACTCATAAAAGTTTTATCACATTTGATTTTGTAATTAGTTTAGAATAAGTTTTATACGGTTGGTTATGATAAGTTTGATATTATCACATTTGATTTTAAAACTGATGTCTGCTTTATACATGGTAAAATATTTTTATTTTACCATTTTTGTTGCCAAAATCGGTTAATACCAAATATATTTTCTTACATTTGATTTAAACACATTTCACTTTATTAGGAATCCAAATTTTCATGGTAATTTTTTTTTGAAGATAGATTTTATCAATTCTCATAGGTTTTAATCTTTCGATTACATATTCATATGATCAATTTTGAATATTTACCTTATTTTTTTCGTTTTTTTCAAATTATTCTAATTAAAATTTTTAATTATTTATTACAAGTTTAAAAAATTATCTTATTATAAACAACTTTTGCAAAAAAAAAAAACTATTAAAATCGTGCATACGTTACTCTATATATATATATATATATATATATATATATATATACACTACGAAAAAATTCGGTATTGCCATGGACACATTTCCTTGGCAATTTATACTAATTCCTTGGTAAACATATTTTACCGTGGAAAAAGTTTCCTTGGCAAACTTCTGAAATTTCCTTGGCATTTGCTCCTTGGTAACGTTCTTTGAGGAATTGTAATTCCTTGGTAAATTGCCTAGGAAATTGCCAAGGAATTTGTCCTTGGTAATTTCAGATCTATTATTCGAAAAATGAACATGTTTTCCTTGGGAATATTTTTCCAACGAATTTACCTACGAATTTATTTCCTTGGTATAAATAAAAAATCATTATATATATATTTTAATTTCCTTGCTAAATTTCCATGGCAATATTTATTTTACCAATGAATATTTCCTTGCTAAAATTCCTTGGTATTTATTTACTATATATAATTAATATATTTATATTTTCAGGATTTCCAAAGAACTTTCCTTGGTAATATTCCTAGCTAAATTAGACTATTAAATAATATTCCTTGACAAAATTCCTAGGTAAAATGATGGCATAATTATTAATAATTATAAATACTATTTGTACCTGAATAGATATTCAAAATCTTACTAAACATCAAAAACAATATCTAAAACATATATTCATTTGAAACTATATGGAACAACTACTTGTTCATTCAAAACGATATCTAAATATCCACATTTGTTCATAATATCTCAACGATCAAAAGAACTCGATACAAATATCTTGAACCTCAATTTTGTGAACAATTTCGACCCAAATTTTGAATCAAAACCCACAATGAACTAGGTGAAACTAAGATCAAGTAATGTGAATATTGTCAACCGTTGAATGAGGAGTCTAAGGAGAGGTTTGGTTCTCATTTTACATAGATGAGACTACTCAGGTGTGGCGCCTGTGATGTTGTATAATTACAATTCTTTGATGATGGGGAGGAATCACTAACATTGGATGTGATTACGAATGGAGTTGTCAAAATCGTAGAGACGATCCTTTCTCCCAGTATTACCCCCGACCTTCTTAACTGCCTGTCTCCAAAGTGACCTAAAAAACTTTGAGGAGGTTGGGTTGTAGCTTCTACTTCAGCCATTGGATCACTCTCCAGCTTGGTCAATGCAACTTTGGAGGTATACTCATTCTGAACACAATAAAATAAATAAAACATTAAGTGCCTAAAGGGAAAAAAAAATTAAAAAAAATTGACCTATCGGCAGAAGACTTTGAATGTATTGCATGAAAGGCTCCATCGTGATTAATTTCCATTTGTGTATCAAACATATTAACTAAATACTTTAAGGTAAATATCAAAAGAAGTGCCATATTTAAGAGAAGAATAGTTCAAAACAAGAATGATCAATGGTATCCCTATCAGCCACAGACCACTTAAAAAGCTTTTGGAGCATATAAGATGAAAGTTGTAACTACACACATCAGATAAAGATGATATCATCGAAACTTGTAAGTTCTGCTAATGTACTCAATGGAAACTAAGAAGATTTTGTTTATTTTTTCTATTTTAACTTGTTTCTAGAAAAATTACTTTGTACTAGCAAGTAGTGGTAATAAATATTATCCATTCACAAGTTTAAGTCAATTAGAAACTTCTACCAGTTCTAGTCACTTAACACAAAACTATAGAACTTTTTATTTCATAGTACTTTCAGTGTACTTAGAAAGGTTATAATTTTTTTTCTACAACTAAACAAAAATATGTTACATATCAGTTTGAGAACTGATCTTATTGACTTCAAAAAGTCAATGTGAAACTCTCTTTACGGGATGGAGGGAATAAATGATTTACTTGATATATCGGGCACAGTCAAACATCGCTAGTAAGTGTGTGTGTGTGTGTGTGTGTGTGTGTGTGTGTGTGTTGATGTAGGCACTTACCAGAAATGACACATTGAAGAGCATCGCCAAGGTGGGTTGCAGCAACTAAGATCATCAAAGAATATAACCTTACTGCAGCACTAAGTCCAATGGGTATCGAAGAAATCAAGATAAGTGTGGTGAGGCTGAATTATCAAACATAACTATTTACTAGAATGAAGGTAAGTGTGGTGAAAGTTCTAATATTATGTAGTAGTACAGGTGCTGAGATTCGATAAAAATTATAAGCTTACCTGATTGATGAAAATGATGTCTCAAGTGTTGGATTTGGAAGAAGATCAGCTAGTAAAACCAGCCTTGGACTAGCCATGGACCATCCCACTACTAAACAAATAATATGCAGCACCTGCCTACGCGGTTTCACCAATAACACCAACAGTCCTCTTCAATTCAGAAGTGGCAAAACCGAAACTAAGTAATCTAAGGTATAGTTAAAGAAAGAGCATGGTATTCAACTAACAACCCACTAAGTCAGACAATCTGAAAAGAAAAAAGAATTTATTTTTTTTACTCTCTGGGTAGGACAGAGTAACAAGAGAGAGAGAGAGTTCAATAAGTCATGAATGGAGCAGAACATACACGGAATAAATAGGCACACAAGCAAAGGATAAAAACAACATAATTGCAGTTCAAACCTTTCTTAAGAATACCATCAATGACGATGGAGGTAATCAAGGATTTGATGTACTTGCAGTTGAGATATTAATGCTTTTTGTACGAAGAGAATCCAGAGCACGTTGCAAAGCTTTCAATGTTTTGGCGATGAAACCTGCAAGAAATAACCCGTGAATTCTCAGTTACATGCTCGTGCTAATACCTGAGCAAAGATCATATCTCACACATATCAAATATATTAGAGAAATCACAGGTATCAAACACTTGACAGAAAATCATAGGTGCATCTACAAGTAAGAAATCTCAAGTTCTGGCAACTTCCTCTGCATATTCTGTATGAAATCATTCTCCCCCTATGATTATCATAACATTCAATGAAAATTTAGGAGCCTATAACTCCGTTCTTCCACCTATTCCAATAACCACCCAACAGGCTAGCACTATTAACAGCCGGCTCCACTCTTGATTCCTTACACATATAGAGATAAGTAGCAGATGATACAACGACATGCTTAGCAAATATGGCAGGTTGTCCCAGAAAATCATGGTCTACAAGGAAAAAGGAAATAAGTAGCAGATGATGAAGTGTGGAATCAAGATGATTCAGCACTTAACATTGTATTTACACTATTAGAAATCTCAAATAGTTCACCCTGAATAGAACAATAATCCTACTTAGAAATCTCTGATAACAATTAACAAAAAATTGCTTTACTGAACCCCGACCTCTGGTTCAATCCAACATATTTGAATCTCAAATCAATGTAGAAACAGAAGGCAAAAAAAGGAAAAACAGATAGCCTATTTCTAGTGATAGGAGATTCTAATACCTATTCTTTTTGCTCTATTTGACCTTACTAAGTTTGATGAGTTATGAATGGAATTCTTTTAACAAAATATAACATTTTAAACGTAACTTATTCGGTAATCGGTTTCTAAAAATTTCTTGATGGCATTATCGAAGCAGTTTACCAATACTCTTTAAATGCAACAAAAGCACTCAACAAACAGCACAAAGCCTTTGATTGTTTTTGTTAATTCGTCTAATAGATTATATTTAACTGTAGTTACTTCCATTAACAGCACATTTACATTTCCTCAAGTAAACTGAAAATGCTAATTACTGACCCGCTAACCCACCCGCCCCGTGACAAACCGGCATTGCTCCAAACCAACAACCCACTAAATTCATAGCTCCCACACTCACCGACACCGCCATCGCCGACACTGGATTCTCCGGAAACAAATCAATCGACAGTTTACACACCCTCAATCAACGTATTAAACACTTAATTCAAGATGGGTGAAGATTAATCATCAAATTCAAAACAAAATCCAAAACAGATCCAACATAGATTCAAACGAAATTGAAAAATGCAAAACGAGATAACGATAGAGAGAGGGAGAGAGAAATAGTGAGATGAGATCAATGAGTTTACCGTTTGAAATCTTCAGAAAATGAGAGATCCGGCTATGGAGCCTCCATTCTGCTCCGAGATGCGGCTTCGAGGGAAGGGATTGCGGAAGATAGAGAGAGTAAGGAATGAAGCGAGCGTGTTTTTTTCTCGATAGTTTAGAATTGGTTTTTAAATTTTTTACTTTTCTTATGGAATTGATATTATGGAATTGGGGTATTAGAATTATAATTCAATTCCAATTATATCACTTATTTTAGCATCCAAACAATAGAATTAGAATTATATGCGCCAATTCCAATTCCAAATCATGGAATTGGTGTATCCAAACACACCCTAAATAAATGCTCAAATCGGCTGCCCAAACTGGAACCGTGCGGTGCAACCCGCTAAGACCCGGGAACCTATAGGTGCGGCCCGTTCGACGGTGTCACAAATTAGTAGTATTACATAATTTTTTTGTAAAAATTACAATTGCCCCTTATGCGTTTTCGTTGGGCGGTGTCACTCCCGAATACGACGACGTTTTGTAAGATAAAAAGTTTAAAAATATTAGTTGACCAGTGCACTTGCACCCTAAGTGCAATACATCCGTCCGCCCCTGACCACATCGTACGACCAATCTACAACTGCAAATTGATTGCTTAGTTACTTTTGTTATTTTACCATTGATTTGATTCACACTTTAACTCAGATATATCCACTCTCACATGGGAAACTTTAGAAAATACCAAGGTTCTAAAAATTGTTAGGCGACACACTAATATCTAGCGTCTAGGAGACTAATTGGGGCCTAGGCGGGGCCTAGAATTAAGGCATAATTACCATTTTTTGTTGTTGATAATTTACATCAAAGATCAAACACATTGACTACAAATTTAATTTTTTTTATTATTGTCATTGTATCAAACACTTGTCTATATTTGTAAAATGAACAAAAATATACAAACCTACCACTAATCCCAATTCCCAACAACCCCAAAGCAATAAACCAGCCAAGTTTAGAACTAAAAACAAAAAAATATTACTTCACCTACATACTGCCCCTATAACCACAATCTAACCTATCCTCCCTAGTCCCTTCTCATTCTAAATTCTGAGTCCTCAGAGAGCCCCTTGCTTCTTTATCTTTTTTTCTTCTCTCTATCTGGCAGACCGACAACTCTTTTTTCTTCCTTTCTTTTTTTCTTCTCTCTCTCTCTCTCTCTCTCCGGCAGACCGACTCTCCTCATTTTTTCATCCTCCAATCTATTTCCTTCTAGATCTAACCCCTTTAATCTATCCCATCTCCCAGCCCACCAAATATCCACAAAATCAAACCTCTTTTCTTTCTACCTCTCTCTCTCTCTCTTCCTCACCATTACCACTCCCCCTTCATTCTCCAGCCACTGCACGCCACAAAATCAAAACTACAAAAATAAATTAAGGTCAACGGGTTTGACGTAGGCGGCGACTAAGAAACTCGCGGTGGAGGCGCCTAGTGCCTAGGCGGAGCTAGACGGTGAGTTTTAGAACACTGAAAAATACACATTATCATAATATTCATATATAGACAATACATTTTTTTAATTTGTGTGCTGGGTCAAACAGGGCACGCTTTTAGAAGCGAAAAAGAGTCATTAATATATTAAGAAATCACTTATAGTTTATGAATAGAATCGTATATAACACGATTCTAGTGAATTTAAATTCTAATAATAATTTATTTCTCTATATTAATTAAGGAAATGGTAAGAGGCTACATTGTATGACCCATATACAAATGCCAACCGACTCTGCTAATTTTTTTTGTTAATATTTTTATTATAAAAGTTTTGAAGGGAACTTGAGAATTTCATATGTATATCACATATTATTAAAATTAGTTTTTGGATACCATTTTAAAAATAATTATACATAGATGAGTATTCTCGTTGTTATAACTATGTTGGTGGTTAGATATGTAAATATTAACTAAGTAATTAAGATATATGTGCATATTTTTATATATTAGGGTTTAAAGATATCTAATAATAAATAAATTTTTATATAAAAAATAATTTTCTATTGAGAAACAATTATAACACACACACATATATTACAAAACCCCAAGGATTTCACCAAGGAAATATTTCCTTGCAATTATTCCTTTGGAACTTCCTTGGTAATTATGGCGGGAATCTTCCCACCAATTTATTTTTAGGTTTTTCCTAATTGCCAAGGAATATTGTCCTTGGTAAATTTGGAGGGAAGTTTAGCATAAAAAAAAATACTCGGTTCCATAAAATTTCCGTGTGAGAAAAATTTGGGTAATTTTAGAGGATTAATTTCCTAGGTAATTTCATAGCTAAATTTGGATTAAATCTTCCCAAGGAATTTAAAAAGGATATTTTCCTAGGAAATATTTTCCTAGGTAAATTCCTTGTAAATTCTTGTAAAAATAATTTTCCTCACTAAATTCGTAAACATTTCCCATGGACAATACTTTCCTTAGTAAATTCCTTCCAAAAATACTCAGGAATACATTTCCTCTCTAAATTCCTTGACATTTTCCAAGGAAATATTTTTCCTTGGTAAATTCCTTCCAAAAATACCCAGGAATACATTTCCTCTCTAAATTCCTTGACATTTTCCATGGAACTATTTTTCCTTGGTAATTTCCTCGACATACTTGGGAAATAAAATTCCTAGGCAAATTCCTCAGAAATTACAATGGATTTATAATTCCTTGGTAAAGTGTCCATGGCAATACTGAGTTTTTTCGTAGTGATATATATATATATATATATATATATATATTGCTACCAAAATTAAAATGTGATAGATTTTAAAAATGGTGCCTTCTTTATACATGGTAATTTTTTGTTTTTTACAATTTTTTGTTGTCACAATTGATTAATAACATATAGATTTTATCACATTTGATTAAAACGTGTTTCACTTGATTAGGATTCCAAATTTTCATGGTAAAAGTTTTTTTTGGTGGATGAATTTTATTACATTTGATTTAGACATGTTTCAATTGATTAAAACTCTTCAATTCTGCCAATTCGGTTCGTACCGGGTAGATTTTATTACATTTGATTTAGATTAGTTTCATTTGATTAGGACTTCTCAATTCCCATGGTAATTTTTTTTTAAGTTTTATTATTTTACAGAAACCCGGTCAATTTAAAATATATGTTATCAAATTTAATTAAACGTGTTTCACCAACACTACAAACAACAACTATGAAATACTTCCCCTCCATCAAACACCTCATTGACGAGTCTGTCTTCGTGGTACTTCCCCTCCCCTCCCTCCGTCTCATACTCACACTAAGAATAATTGTTCGATTTTATAATTCGCATGAATTTTCGGTTTGATGATTTGGTGTGATCTTACGTTTTTTTTATTTATTAAATTATTAATTATGAGGATATCTTGCTGTTGTTTGTTCATTCAAATAGCTTGTAGATTATATATACAAAAATAAGTTTCAGAAATAACACTAAATCAACCGTGCATCGCACGGGTGATAACCTAGTTAATAACTATTAAAACTAAAACTGCTGATGTCACGTGACAGCTTCCTATAAAATGACTGTCACGTGTCAACTTTCTGTAAAATGATAAAATAATTTATTTTTGTTTGTCAAAAATAGCTTAATTTAAATCTAGATTTTATCTTATTTAATTTATAAGTTTCACTTAACTGAAACTCTTCTATTGCCGTTCCTTTTCATTTTATTATTATTTTTATTTATACAAGTTATTTATGGGACAATTTCATATTAATTTTGTGTTATATTAATTACAAAAGAAGTCAGTAATATCACGTGAAAACTTTCTGTTAAAACGATCAATTCTAACATAAAATTATTAATTAATTTATATCTATTAATTATTAATTACTTCATTTTTAGTTCTTATTTCAACATAAAATAAATACACAAATCTTTCAATTACTTATTCATATAATCAATTTGAATATTTACTTTATTTTTGTTTTGTTCAAACAATTCTAATTAAAAAAATTGAAGTATTTATAAAAAATTATCTTGTTATAAACAACTTTATTAAAACCATGCATTAGACTAGTTTTTAAACAATTTGCAAGTCTGGCCACAGTGTCTGGAAATATAAGACCAAATGGACGAACAAAATAAAGGGTGAAGGGTTAGATAGGTGATAGACTGATAGTTTATGAGACGTAATAAAACAGCTTTAATGGAAATTGAAGCAAAAGCAGCTTCACCCACTTTCAACTGTTAGTACGTGAAACACAATGAATGATGCGCCCAACTCGACCCCTGTCTGACTGTCTCACCCCAAACGCGGCCCTACTCCCTCCTCTTGGTCTTGCCTGGGTGGTGCCGTGTGGCGTGTGTCCCTTCACCGACAACCTTCCTGGCCCTATTTCTTTCACACTCTCTCACTAGAGAGAGAGAGAGAGATTACCCTTTACTTTCTTTCCTTCTAATTTTTTTTTTCAGTAACCCCTACTTAAGTACTTAGGGTGGAACCAGGAATTCTAGCACCACGAGCCTACTAATAATTGTCTAGTTTTAGGGTTTAAATATAATGCTTTTTTTTTTTAATTAGGTGAAACATGCTTGGTCAAAGAATTGACCATGAGTGTGTTATAAAGTGTGTATGCCTAGGTGACTTGCTAGAACAACAATTAACATAGTATTAAAAGATCAATAAAAAAAGAGAGAAAAAAGATTAAGATCAACGAATTCTTAAAATTTTATTATGTCAACTTTATACACATTTGAAGGTTATAATTATATATATGGATATAATATCAAACTTTAAATTGATTAAACAAGGATACTGAGAAAACACGAATGCGATCACATTATTTCATATAATGCGACTGCTTTGTCATCAAATGCGATCTCTTTCTCTCCTGAATGCGGCCGCTCTGCCGATAGAAACATCCTTTGGAGTTCCGCCAAAGTAATGCGGTCGTTTTGTCCTAGAATGCGATCACTTCTCAAAACGGTCTCTTTGGCCAAGCATGATCTGACCGCGTTCCTACTAAAAGCCCAAAAGTTCGAAGGATTTGACTTGATGTCTGGTTAATCGAGTCATACTATTCCCAACAATCTCCAAAACTTTCATCTTAAACTAAAATTTAACATTTTTGTTCAGATGTACAAACCTTTGCAGGTCTCAAAGACATTCAAAATTTGTATTTCTTATGATGATGATATTATTAACGAAATATATAATTATTATTTCTATATCCTACATATTCTTTTACATGTCATCAAGATCTCCACTCTTTTAATACTCCTCCATTTCTAAGATCAATTTGAAAGGTACCACATGGCAAGTTGAACTTTTCAATGGTCAGTGATGGGACCCGACCTGGGTTCCCCTACGTGGAACGACCACATGGATTCCCGCTAGACTTGGGCTGGTCCCACCAAGGGCCAAAGACCATTCCCCAGTCAATCATCATCGACAATCACTAACCAGCCGAATGAAGTACCGGCGAGCACAATAGGCGATCATGAATCAACACCCGACCATACGACCGAGGATCACCTATGCTCGGCCGACAGCTTCTCTGGGATAAGACATGTTTAGCCCGTAGCCTGTACATAGCATCTAGGTGCCTTCCCCACAAGAGCCGAGCAAGCCATGCAAGCCGCTGTACCTTATCGGCTTACTCAACCGCCTACAATCCACACTGCACACGCAATTAACCTGTTGACCACTCAGGAACTGCCAGCAAGCCGACCAGGGAACAAGTCCCACCAGTAGGGACCCTCATACCAATCATGACTCCAAATCTAAGCTACTATAAAAGGAAACCTTTCCCTTCAAGAAAGGTAAGATTTTTTACTTAACATTGCAAACTTACTATATTGCTGAGGATAGACAAAACACACAAAGAGGTTACTCTCAATACACTGACCGGAAGCTGAAAGGGAACGCCTAGCTCCGGCATACCACATATTACCCTGTTACTGACTCTCACACCGGAGGGCTGTAGCTGGGAAACCCCCAGCACCCTAACGGTAGTCTCCCTTTCAGGTACTTATCAACCAAGAGCAATCATCAAGCCCAGATATCCTAGAAGAATCGGTACCACCGGTACCCACAACACCGACGTGACCCCAAAGAGTCGGACACGTCAGCTCTGGTCCATTACGTGGACTGCCAGCATAGTCACCCCATCATTGTGGCGTGATCAGTCAGAAAAGGGTGAAATTGTGAATTAAGTATTCATGAGTCCGCCGGAGGTTTGATGTTAGATGTGTGTTATTTTCATATAGGATTAATAAAGAGGAAGAAACTAAAGACTGCAAAATCCCTCATAGCCATCCACGAGGGGGTTCTCTTGCACCTTTACTAAACTATACGGGGATTGGCTGCTATTTACCCATTTCCAAGCCAGCGAGACAAAACTCAAAAGGGCGAGTCGGTTATGTGACTTTTTTTTAATTATCTTTTTCCACAGGTGACCCTAGCAATAGCATCATTCTTTTTGCTAGTAGATTGATGGATGTGTGTGCCTAATTAATTTGTTTTTATTGTGGTGGTAAAACTTTTATAATTTTATTCATCATTTTTTTAAAATTAAATTTATTAGTAGTATTTAGTAGCTTCAAGTAGTTATTTGATAATTGGCGATACAAGTGGATAGTTATTAGGTCTCATAATTGGGTGAGTTGAATTGGGTTTGGGTTGGGTTGAAATTAGGGGTGGCAATATCTGACACGACACGTTAGCACGAACTAATAAGACACGATTATAAAACACGATTACAGAGACAAATGACACGATAAGCCCAGCACGACACGACACAACACGAAACACGACACGAAAGACACGAAATTGTTAATATATTCAAATTAATATTTATTGTTTTATTTATGATCAAATAAGATAGATAATATTAAAACAAGATAATGAGGCACGAACACAACACGATAACACGAATTGTCACCCCTAGTTGAAATGTGTAATGAATTGAAATAAGTCGAAACACATTAGAACTCAAATGTTAAATGGGTTGAGTTAGAATGAGTCGGGTTGAAATGAGTAACGAGTTAAAGCGGATCGATCCGTCTCAACCCAAAAAAAATCCCCCCAAAAAAACATAAATTTATAACATAAAAAATCATGGGGCAAAATCGGTAATGGCTCCGGCCCACTTTAACCCGACCCGATAATATCATTAGGTTGAAACGGGTTACCCACTTCAACCCAAAAATATTAATAGGTTGGATTAGGTAATTAATGGGTTGGAGGTGGATTAATGGGTAATAGGTTACAATTGTGAGACCTAGTAGTTATTAATATAGTAGCTGGTTTTTTGGGATTGATAGTTATTTCAGTAGTGTTCAGGGTGAAATTGGAAAGAAAAAAAACTCAAATGTTGCTGTCACAAATCGTTAGAAATCCATGTCAAATTCCAAGAGCATGATCCTAGAGAAGTAATGAAATTAATCGAAGATTAATCTAGTTTTGGCTTTGTCATTAGAGATTAGACAATTAAAAGGCCCATTGAACATTGATTCAGGCACTTTTAGCGCAGGCTTCTTTTCTTTGTAAGGAATTGCTTTGTTTTTGGAGCTACTTCTTTTATTACTGACAAAAATTTGTGTAAGATAATTTTATAGATATTTTTTATAATACGGTTTTTATTTATCCAATTCACGGTGCATTGGTAAGTTAAGTTGTTTTTAGATAGTGATGTTCCGTCTTACGAATTAAAATCTATAAGATAGTTTTACATGAGACCTACTAATATATTATGTGTGTGATTAATGGTTAAAAAAAAGAAAGTATGAATATTTTTTAAATAATGTGATAAGACTTCATAGATCACTATTCAATTCGAAGGTTTCCGTTTTATTATGACAGAAATCCATTTTCTTACATTTTGGTTCAATCAGTTACAATTTTTTTTAAAAATACTCTCCATTTTGAACAAAAAATTCACTACTTCATTAGGTGATATATCACTTAAAAAAATCTATTTTCAAAAATTAAGACATAAAAATATTATTTTATTATTAATAAACTACTAAAAATATCGTTTTTTTTAGTTTGACTTTAAAACGGGAACACTTTATTTAGAGCGAATGAAGTATATAATCCTCCCATGTATTCAAAATTCAGATGCGCTCCCAAAAAAAGTGGAAAAAAAAACTGTAGTAAAAGATAGATATAGTAGAATACTAGGTTATTACCAGTACGATTGACTTAGTGTTGTTTCTGAAACTTAATTTTGTATATATAATCTCCAAGCTATTAGAATAAACCAACAACAACAATATTTCCTCATAATTAATAAATAAATAAAAAGGTGTGAGATCACTCAGAATCGTCAAACTAAAAATTCATGCGAATTATAAAATCGAACAAATATTCTTAGTGTGAGTGTGAGACGGAGGGAGGGGAGGGGAAGTACCACGAAGACAGACTCGTCAAAGAGGTGTTTGATGGAGGGGAAATATTTCACAATGGTTGTTTGTGGTGTTGGTGGAACGCGTTTAATTAAATTGGATAAAATCTATTTTAAATGAACCGAGTTTTGGTAAAATTATAAAAATTAAAAAACTTCTACCATAAGAATTAAGGAGTCCTAGTCAAATGAAACTAATCGAAATCAAATGTAATAAAATCTATCCGGTACAAACCGATTTTGCAGCAAAATAATGGTAAAAAAACTTTTACCATGTATAAAGGAGACAACAGTTTTAAAATTTATTCGCTAAAAAAACTTACCATGAAAATTTGGAGTCATAATCAAGTGAAAATGCGTTTAAATCAAATGTGATAAAATATATCCGACATTAACCGATTTTGAAATAAAAAATTGTAAATTTTTTTTTTACCATGTATAAATAAGACAACAGTTTTAAAATATATCATATATATATAGTACTATATGTACGGTTTTAATAGTTTTTTTGTGCAAAAGTTGCTTATAATATGGTGATTTTCTAAACTTGTAATAAATAGTTAATTTTTTTAATTAAAATAATATGAAAGCAACAAAAAATAAGGTAAATATTCAAAATTTATTATATGAATATGTAATTGAAAGATTAAATCTATGAGAATTGATAAAATCTATTCGCAAAAAATATTTTTACCATGAAAATTTGGAAACCTAATCAAGTGAAACACGTCTAAATCAAATTTGATAAAAATCTATCTCATTCAAACCGATTTTGACAAAAAAAAATAATTTTTTTATCATATATAAACGAGGCATTTGTTTTAAAATCTATCAGGTTTTAATTATTGGCAGTAAAGAAAAAGAACAAAAATCACAACTTCACAAGAAGATGACACGTCGAAGCACATAATTCCTTTAAAACTTTATGCATTCAACACAAAGTCGTTATGTGGTAGCAATGACTTCTATATTAATAATAGTTAATAGATAATTAATATATTAGTAATTAATAATTAATATACATAGATTAGTAGAAGAACAAATAACATAAAATTGTCTTGTGAATAATTTGTATTAATTAAATAGTATGAAATTGGAAAAAGATGAAAATTGAAGAGTTTAAGTTAAATTAAACTTATATAAATTAGACAGGATAAGATCTAGTTTAATTAAGCGATATTTGGAAAAAAAAAATATTTACCATTTCGATGACAACACGTGGCATCACAAAATCCCTTTAAAAGTTTTAGTTTTTCACAGAAAGCCGTCACGTGGCAGCAACATCTTCTGTTTTAGTAATAGTTATCAGGTTATTACCCGTGCGAAGCATAGATGATTTATTAGTGTTGTTGTTGAAACTTAATTTTGTAGATAAAATATGCAAGCTATTTGAGTGAACCAACAACAGTAAGATGTTTACATAATTAATAAATAAATAAAATCATGAGATCACACCGAATCATCAAACCGAAAATTTATGTGAATCATAAAATCGAACAAATATTTTTAGGGTGGTGAGAGGAAGTATCATGAAGACATACTCGTCAAGGAGGTGTTTGATGGATGAGAAGTACTTTGCAGTAATTGTTTGTAATTTTGGTGGAACATGTTAAATCAAATTAGATCAAATCTATTTTAAATTGACCGAGTTTTGGTAAAATAATAAAAATTAAAAAACTTTTACCTACTGAAACTTGTCTAAATCAAATGTGATAAAAATATATCCGGTAGAAACCAATTTTGGTAGCGAAAATGGTAAAAAAACAAATTACCATGAGAATTGAAGAGTTTTTTTAATAAGATGATTTTTTAAACTTGTAACAAATAATTAATTTTTTTAATTAGAATAATTTGAAAAAAATTGAAAAATAAGGTAAATATTCAAAATTGATCATATGAATATGTAATTGAAAGCTTAAAACCTAAGATAATTGATAAACTTTACCCGCAAAAAACACTTTTACCATTAAAATTTTGAGTACTAATCAGGTGAAACTCGTTTAAATCAAATGTGATAAAATTTATCATGTATTAGCTGATTTTTACTGCAAAAATTGGTTAAAAAAAAAACTTTTGCCCTGTATAAAGGAGACACAAATTTTAAAATCTATCCGATTTTAATTTTTGGCAGGAAAAAAAATACTACTGTATGTATGGTTTTAATAGTTTTTGTGTGTGCAAAAGTTGTTTATAATGAGATGATTTTCTAAAATTGTAATAAATAAATAATTATTTTTAATTAAAATAATTTGAAAGAAATGAAAAATAAGGTAAATATTCAAAATTGATCATATGAACATGTAATTAAAATATTAAAATATATCCCAAAAAAACACTTTTACAATGAAAATTTGGAGTCCTAATCAAGTGAAACGCGTATAAATCAAATGTGATAAAATCTATCTCGTACTAACCGATTTTGGCAGTAAAAAATAAAAAAAAACTTTTACCATATATAAATGAGGTACCGATTTTAAAATCTATCAAGTTTTAATTTTTTGCACAAAAAAAAAGAACTTTTTTTACTACTTCACAAGAATGTGTCACGTCAAAACACATAAATTATTTATAACTTGAAGCATTCAGCAGAAAGTCGTTATGTTACAACAATGACTTCTAGTTTAATAATAGTTCATAGATAAATGATAGATTATTAATTAATGATTAATAAAAAAAGATTAGTAGAAAAAAACATAAAATTATCCCGTGGATAATTTATATAAATTAAATAGTAGGAAAATGAAAAGATATGAAAATTAAAGAGTTTCAGTCAAATTAAACTTATATAAATTGCATATGATAAAATCTAATTTAATTAAACGATATTTGAAAAAAATAAAAACAAAATCCTAAATCTCTATCATAAATTTAGTCGTTAAACTATATCCTAAATATATCTTATAAAATTAGTTTTAGGATTTTTCTCTTATCTAATAAGAATTATGGTTTTTACCTTAAACTAACCAATTTTGGAATTTTTTTTACCATTTCGAAGATGACATGTGACAACACCAATTTTTTTTAGAGCTTTAGGTTTTTAACAGAAAATCATCACGTGACAACAACGACTTCTATTTTAATACTCCATCCGTTCCTAATTTATTGTCCTGGTTGACCCGGCGCATTGTTTAAGAAAACATATTTGACTAGATTATTAATATTTGTTTAATGTATAGTTTCCTTTAAAGCTCATGTGTATGTGGCTCATAATTAAAGTATTGTGAAAAAGTAAGGGTAAAGTGATAAAAGTGATGTTCTAAAAATATAAGTTTTAAAATAAACAATTATTTTTGGACGGACGAAAAAAGAAAAGAGAACGATAATTTAGGGACGGAGGGAGTAATAGTTATAGATAGATTGTTTTTAGAGGTGGTAATAAAAATGTGATGGAGCTTGTGCTTTTTATATGCACGTGGGTGTGAAGTGTATGAACCAATCGTAATTGGTAGCTGGTGGTGGGCCTGGGAATGGTCGTCCCGGCACAGTTAAAGCCCCCAAGAGTGTGGGGGAGAGAGAGAGAGACCTATAAAGTAGGAAGGAACGGACCACATAGAAATAGAATAAGAATACAACCATCCATTTTAGTTGTGGCTTTCTTCCAACTAGACCCACATCCACTACATTACTACCACCGACACCTTCCTTTTCGTTTCTTTCCCCCTAACAATTCAATCTCATATCTAAAGCTCTAATTTTGTTTTTACTTGTAATAAACCAAAATAAATAGATTTTATATAAAATCGACTTATATGATATAATTTATAAGACGGAGTCATATTCTCTTACAATGAGATCCAATCTTAAGTTTTTTGCTGCCATAAAATTATTCATTTTATTCAAAGATATTACAAATCAAACAGCACGATTCATTTTGCATTTTGCGGAATCAAATATTCTGATGACAGAGACATTTTTCCTATCTTACCCAAATTCAATTGACTGCTAAAGCATCACATGACATGCTACTCCTTTATGAAGCAAGCTGATATTGCATTGCACTTGTAATAATCACCTACTTAATTGTATGCTTTGTTAGAAAGAGCAATAAGAATTTTCAACGATAAGCTTATGAGTGATGATCCAATCATATCACACACACACCCCTTCCCCTTTTGGATAAAACTAGATACTCTTTTTTTTTTAATCAAAAAATTTACTATTTTATTTTTATATATTTCACTTAAATAGTCTATTTTTAAAAATTATATCATAAAATTGTTATTTTATTACTAATAAGCTACTAAAAAGATCATTCTTTTAAAAAAATTGACTTTCAAACAAAAATTCTTTATCAAAAACGAAGGAAGTATATACCACCCGGGTATTCTTAACACTAACACAAACACTTATACGTATACAATTCTTATACCGTTTTCCATTAATTAGTTTTCCACATTGTTCACTATTCCTAACAGTAACATTTTAGCATCGATAAGCAATTATACATACAGGGCGATCCTGAGTTTCGAGAGGCCCATGGCAAAAAAAAAAGAAAAGAAAAAAGAGGGACCCTTTATAAAAATGAAATCATTTAAAGTATTGGGAAAAAGAAAAATAAAAAGTTTATAACAAGAATTGAACCCAAAATCTCTCATAATCTACCAAGTATGTTAACCATTGTGTCATCTATTCTACATTAAATTAATCAATACGTTATAACTTATTATGATAACCATTTGGTCATCTATTCTACACTAAATTAATCAACACGTTATAACTTATATATAGTTCACAGACTAAAAAAGTAACAGCCTAAATTAAGAAACAACCTAGGATTCAAACCGGTGATCTTTACCTTGAATTATATACATCTTAACAACCGAGTGAAACCAATCAATTATAAACTATTTGGACACTAAAATATATATACTAAATATACGGTAGTACCCAAACATTTGGGGCCCTAAAAATTGGGGGCCCATGGCGGTAGCCCCTCTTGCCACCCCCAGGGCCAGCCATATATATATATATATATATATATATATATATATATATATACACCAAATCTTCGTATCCGTGTCCATAACACGATGCCAGTATATATGATTTTGTCAATTGAAACGATAATGTCTAAATAGAAAGTGCGATTTTAAACTCGACACATAGTTGAGGGGGATTATTTGTAAGAAATTATATGTAACTGACCCATGACCGTTTGATCTTGTGGTTGGAATCAATCCCCACCGCCAGATTGCCTCAGTCAATCAAGTAAGCTTTATTGTATGATTACTAGTACTCTTGCCCGTACCTATAGCACGGTGTCAATTTGGAAATTATCAAAGTATGGAGCGAGCAGTATTCGAATAAATGAATATATGCGTGAATTTTATAAAGGTGAGATCAATGTACACTACAGAAAAAAAAAACATTTTATTGGCTAGGAGTATACATCACCAAAATAATTAGCCAATATCAATATTATTTACAAAATCCTCAAGAGAAGTATTCGGACTGGAAGTAGAATGATTAGCCTCGGAGCACCAAAAATGAAGAGTACGAATCAAAGAATTCTTCAGTTCCGTGATAGACATTTCCTCATTGTCAAAAACCCTATGATGGCATAACTACCATTAGTATAATACAGTAATGATAATTAATAAAATGAATATTATACATAAACATTCTACCTTTGACATTTATCTACTATTACTAACTTCCAATAGCATTCCCTGTGATTCATAAATAGTAAGTTTCTCCAGAAAATTCTGACACAAAGTTCAATGTTCTTATGGCTATCGGAGACTTTAGCAAATAAAGCGATGTGGCAGGCAAGTGCCAGTGAATTTTGCATTGCACTTTAAAAGTTATTCACTCTTTAGGATCCTTGAGTAGAGACTTGAAACTACAACATTTTGTTGTGAATCTATCGACTCTATCTGATAAACTTTGAATTTTATTTATCTTCTATCACTTTGACAGATAGACATACTTTGATCATTCTTGATTAATCAGAAAAGAACTCTCTCTCTCTAAACAAACTCCCTTGACCCCTCTTCTAATCTGTTAGAATTCTTTATGTCCAAAAACCAAGAGGTATAGCAGGTTATATAACTGCTATAACCGACATTCAAAAATAGATTGCCTAAATTACACTCGCTACCCCTGGAGAATAGAAAGAGATCACAAAACAGAAACATACTTGAAGAACTATCACTATATTACACTCGACACCCCTAAACTCTTCTCAGAATTGCTGCTTCTCTTTATCTTTCTTTTCCTTGCCTTTATTCTTCTTCTTCCCTTTTTCTCTTTGCTTAGACTGAGTTTGAACATATATATCAACATCCCCCCTCAAGATGAAAGTACAAAATAGGTTTTGAACTTGCAACTTGGTCAATAGATGAAAGAATTGAGGAGAAGGAAGAGACTTGGTAAACAAATCAGCTGGCTGTTCAGAGGAAGAAATGTACTTGGTGGATACTAGTCCTTTCTGAATCATTTCCCTTACCAAATGACAGTCCAAATCTATGTGTTTAGTTCTTTCATGAAAAACAAGATTTGCAGCTATATGAAGGGTTGATTTGTTGTCACAGTAAAGATAAACATGCAAGTTAGGGTTGATTTCAAAATCCCTTTGCATGGATATAAGCCACTTGACCTCACAGCATGTATTGGCCATGCTTTTGTATTCTGCTTCTGAAGATGATCTGCTAATAGTGGACTGCTTCTTGCATTTCCATGATATTAAGGAATTGCCCAAAAAAATACAGTAACCAGTAAGAGACCTTCTTGTGATAGGACAAGCAGCCCAGTCTGAGTCACAATAGGCTGTTAGCTGCAGAGAATTAGAGCTGGAGAAGAACAGACCCTGACCAGGATTGCCCTTTATGTATTTTACCAATCTTAAAGCAGCATGCCACCGATGTTCAAGAGGTTTTGCCATAAATTGACTAAGGACTTGGACACTATAAGCAATATCAGGCCTGGTAATGGACAAGTAAAGCAGCCTTCCAACAAGTCTTCTATAGGATGCAGAATTGGCCAAATCTGGACTTAAGATAAATGCCAGCCTATGATTCTTCTCAATAGGGATAGCTGCAGGCTTTGCATTTGAAAAACCAACATCATCAATAATCTCCAAAGCATATTTTCTTTGGTGAAGACAGATGCCTGACTTGTTCCTGGCAACTTCTAATCCAAGAAAGTATCTGAGTGATCCAAGGTCTTTTACAGGAAATTTTGTTTTTAGGAAAGCTTTGATTTGATCAATCTGGTCCTTATCATTTCCTATAATAAGCAAATCATCTACATACACAAGAATAGCTGCAAATTTAGATCCAACAGTATATGTAAACAATGAGTGATCATTTTGGGACTGTTTAAATCCAAATTGCAGAAGAGTGGAAGAAAATTTCTCAAACCACTGTCTAGGGGCTTGTTTTAGTCCATAAAGGGATTTAACTAGTTTGTAAACAATAGGAGAGGAAGATGAAGGTATATTATGACAGTAACCTGGTGGCAAATCCATGTATACTTCTTCAAGTAAGTCTCCATGCAGGAAAGCATTAGAGACATCCATCTGAGATATAGGCCATTGTTTGGCAGCACTTATAGCAAGAAACATTCTTACTGAGGTCATTTTGGCAACAGGAGAGAATGTTTCAAAATAATCATCTCCTTCAATTTGAGTGAAACCCTTAGCAACAAGCCTAGCTTTGTATTTGTTTATGGTACCATCAGGATTATATTTGATCCTAAAAATCCATTTACAACCCACAGTCTTTTTGTGTGCAGGAAGGGGTTGAAGGATCCATGTACCATTAACTTATAAGGCTTGCAATTCTTCAGACATAGCCTGACACCAAAGAGGGTCTAGAACAACTGTTGATAGCTTTTTGGTTCATGAGAAGAAGATATATTACAGCAGAAGTTTCTGTAGGAGTCAGAAACATTGGAGTAATTGCAGAACTTCTCTATGGGATAGGGTGAAATAAAATTTATAGAGGACTGGGAAAAGCTGGAGGGTAGACCTGTGTAGTCTTTAAACTTAGTTGGAACAGCCTTGTGTCTTTGAGGTCTAGATGGAATGGCAGAAGTTTCAGCAGAAAGATTTGGAGTAGTGGTGGAAGATGTTTCAGTAGAGGGGTGACAATGATTGATTTGGTCAACAATGGGATTGTCAGTCTGAACATTATTTATTTCATCTGTAATAGGAGTGACAGATGCCACATCTTTATTTTGGATGACAACATCACTGTCCTCTTCAAGATCAGTATTTTGATCAGGTAAATTATTTTCATTGTTTGAAAGAGTAATGTTAGGATTTTGAGTTTTGAAAGGAAAAATGGATTCGTGGAATATGACATCCCTACTGTACAGAACTTGATGTGTATCAAGACTGTAAGCTTTATAGGCCTTTTTATTGCTAGGATAGCCAATGAAAACACATCTTTGTGATCTAGGGGCAAATTTGTCCCTATTGTGAGATAGGGTGGAAACATAGCACATGCAGCCTAAGGTTCTAAGATGTTTGTAATTAGGAGAGGTTCCAAAGAGAATTTCATAAGGGGTTTTGAATTTTAAAACTGAATTAGGAATTCTATTTATGATATGTGTAGCAGTTAAAAGACAATCACCCCAAAATTTCTTTGGTAAACCAGCTTGAAACCTGAGGGCTTTGGCAAGTTCCAAGAGATGTCTGTGTTTCCTCTCAGCTCTGCCATTTTGCTGAGGGGTATCAACACAAGTACATTGGTGGAGGAAACCTTGAGAAAGAAGAAGAATGTCAACTCCATTGTTCAGAAATTCAGTCCCATTATCACTTCTTATATGCTTCACACTAGTTTTAAATTGATTTCTTACCATTTGAAAGAAATATTTTAGAAGTTTGACAAACTTGAGTTTTGTTTCTTAGAAGAAATGTCCAGGTAAACCTAGAACAATCATCTACAATAATAAGAAAGGAAGAGCAGCCATCATAAGTGAGTTTTCTGTAAGGGCCCCAAACATCACAGTGTATAAGTCCAAAGAGATCAGTACTGTGGGAGTCACTTAAAGGAAAAGACTGTCTAGTTTGTCTGGCTAAGTGGCACACATCACAATAGATATTTGACATAGAACTGAATTTCAAATCAAGAGAATCAATGAGTTTCATAGAGTGAAGAGGGACATGGCCAAGTCTGGTATGCCAGAGATACAATTTGTTGATAGAATCAATGACAGCAAAATAGTTGTTAGATTTACAAGTATTAATTTTGGAAATGTTATGACAGCTAATAGTAGTTTGCTGGAACTTATTAGCTTCTGGTTGAAGAAGTTTGTAAAGGCCACCAGAGTAACTACCAATCTTCTTGGCTTTCAATTGAACTTGGTCCTGAATAAAGCAAGAAGTGGTGGTAAAAATTAGGTTGAGACCACTATCAGTGATTAACTTGCTTCCTGATATAAGATTAAAGTGAAATTCAGGAGCAAAATACACATTTTAAAGAGTAATATCATCAGATAAAATGGCAGTTCCTTTGTGAGTTATGCAGGAAGCTTTGCCATTAGGTAGATGAATTAAAGTGCTTATAGGGACAGGATTAATCAAGGAATCAAAGGATATAGTAATGTGATCACTAGCTCCTGTATAAATAATCCAATCAAGACAAGTAGAATTCAGACTAGCAAGGCAAACAGGTTCAGAGGTATTAGACTTCATACCTGGCAGATGTTCTTCAGGGACATCCAGAATTGCAGTGGCAGTGCTCATATTTTTGGCATTGTTGAGGATGTCCATTAATTGTTGCAATTGTCCAGGAGTGAAATGGCTGTTGTGGTTGGCAGTGGCATCAATCTTTTCTTTGCTTGTAGAATGTTTGGATTGATCTTTAACAGAAATGTTATTAACAGCAGTGAAATTTTTAGCCTTTCCTTTGTTCTTTGGCATCTTGTTGGGATCAGGCTTTGTCCCAAACAAAGGGTGCCACTCAGGATATATAAGAATGAAGAAACACTTATCTTTATTGTGAGATTCTCCATGTAAGTACTCACAGAAGTTCTTGCCTTTGATGTTAGGGGTTTGAACACCTCCAGAAGATATGTTTCTATTAAACTTATTTCCAGAATTATTGTTGACCTTTCCCATTAGGGCAGAAGAAACAGAATCAAATCTGATGGAATTGGTGTGTTGTCTTTGCCCCTCTTCTTGAACAAGCATAGACACAACCTTAGTAACAGATGGGAGAGGATGCATCCTAAGGATTTGACCTCTAACATCAGAGTATTCATCAGCCAATCCCATAAGAAAACCAGTAAGTTTGGTAACTTGATCATACTCCTCTTTGGCAGTGTTGGCACCACAGGTACAGTTACACAAACACTTAGGTATTTGAAGAAGATTTGTGAGTTCATCCCACAAACTTCTGAATTTAGTGAAATAGGCATTGATACTAAGGTTTCCTTGAGTACACATCATAATACTTTTCTGGATTTGGAAGATCTTAGGGGCATCACTTTGAGAGAATCTTGTAGAGATATCATCCCAGATCTCAAAGGCTGTTGAAAGGTAAACTATGCTTTGACGTATCTCAGGACTAACAGAGTTGAGAAGCCAAGATACAACCATACTATTGTATCTTGACCAAGCACTCACATATTTTGAAGAAGGATCAAGTTTTCTACTAAGACAATTTATCATACCAAGTTTGTTCTTGGTAGATAAGGCAGTGCAAATGGAGATTTTCCATTGATTGTAGTTGGTGTCTGAAAGAGGTTCAGTGACAAGATTCATTCCAGGGTGGTCATTCGGGTGAAGGTAAAGAGGATGGTTCGATGAAAGTTGGAGAGATGGTTTAGGAAAATCATAATCATCAACAGTAGTGTTGGTGATTGGAGATTTGTCTTTCTTCTCAGTAACAGTAGGATTATCAGATTTATAGTCCGACATGGAGAGACAATCAAGAAGAAAGGAAACGAAAGAAGAAACAGAAAGGAATAGAATACAGAAGAATTACCCCTTTACTTCTTCAATTCGGCAAACTGGATTTGAGGATCTTGATCACAAGCTCTGATACCATGATAAACATTGAATTTTATTTATCTTCTGTCACTTTGACAGATAGACATACTTTGATCATTCTTGATCAATCTGAAAAGAACTCTCTCTCTCTCTCTAAACAAACTCCCTTGATCCCTCTTCTAATCTGTTAGAATTCTTTCTGTCCAAAAACCAAGAGGTATAGCAGGTTATATAACTGCTATAACCGACATTCAAAAATAGATTGCCTAAATTACACTCGCTACCCCTGGAGAATAGATAGAGATCACAAAACAGAAACAAACTTGAAGAACTATCACTATATTACACTCGACACCCCTAAACTCTTCTCAGAATTGCTACTTCCCTTTATCTTTCTTTTCCTTGCCTTTATTCTTCTTCTTCCCTTTTTCTCGTTGCTTAGACTGAGTTTGAACATATATATCAACAACTTCAGTAACTAAAACATGAAGAAAAGCCAAGAAGATTATAAAGGAAAAGTTCTTAGTAATTGTCCCTTTGTCCAACTCATTCTATGTAGAAGACAATGCTTAAGCTTCTGACTATTGTAACTCGAGTGAAATCCTAGAATCGACTATTGTAACTCGAGTGAAATCCTAGAATACGCACACACAAAAAACAGTGTCAGCCAAAAAAACATACAAAAATCAACATGAGTAGCATACCGGAGTTTGGAGAGAATCTTGCAAGCCAAACATTTGCGTATCAGATTGCTCCTCCAACACCTAAAGCATGAGCAAATTAGAAGAGAACGAAGGAAAAGAAAGCTTCATTGAAGCAATTCTTCTAACATTGTGACTTAACAAAAATTATTTTCAAATGCAAAACCACATACAAAATCTCCGATCTGTAGATTATCAGTGCCACCTAAAGATGGCATCGCCGTGGAGTAGTAAGGGTAACCCATAGAGATCCGATTGAAAATAGAAGTATGTATGTCACCAACACCCGTGTTCATGGATAAATTACCATCTTTATCCATCCATTGAACTTCATAATGTTCTTCTTTCTCACTTCTTATGATTGCCAGATTTGGCGGGTTTTTCGCAAAAATTGCGATGCAGAGTCTGCATCGTTCTTTTGTAATTGGATCGTAGCAAACACAATCCAGTAAGTAAACGATCAATCTCCACATCACGAATGGTCCTGATTGCAGCACTTTGACGTTCAACTGTAAGGGTAAATCTAAAAACGAAACTTAGAAGAATTAAAAACGAAACTTGGAAGAATTAATTTTCAAACACATACACACACAGGACTCAATTCAGGGAATCAGGCAGCCCACAAACACATACACACACAAAAGAAAAGGAATGCAGAGGACTCAATTCAAAAATGAAAATGAAGAGGATCAAATAATGCAGATGCCAACCAGATCAAAAGATGCGCCTTCTTTGCCAACTTTTCAGCAAACTTTGTTCGCTGATAATGTTATACAAACCTCTATGAAACTAAAGCTTCAATTATTTCCAATTGATGAAGGTACACGGAGAGCCTTGGAAATGGTAGGTACTAAGAAGCAAAGAAAAACATCTCAGTTTTCGAAAATGTAGCAAGGCAAAAGTGACTACCTACTGGTCACCCTAAGCTTTAACAGCTACTCCACTAATGGATTGGCAGCAATCGCCGCCAATATCAGCAACGAATTTAACGACGATGAGGTGGTTTTTGTAGCCAAATGATGTACCCCCACCGGGTATTAAACAAATTCAAAAACTAACTCAAAATGCATGCTTATGAAGGCTTTCTTGACAACATTTGGTGTACAATCACAGAGGAAAAAAAACAGAAAGAGCTGGAAAAAAAAGGAACCCAAGCATTCATTTTTAATCAGTAAAGAAAGAAAACAATCAGATACTAAGTCTATAAAATTCAGAAACTCACTCAAAAGAAAGGCTCACCTTAACCTGGAGAGACGAAAATTTTGCAATTCTAGACTTCTGAGTGGAATTATTGAACAGGAAAACTTTTGGAGCAGAACGATTTCCAGCAATAAGCCCAGCTGTTATCGTCAATTTAATAAAAACCAAACATATTACCGTTAGAATTAAACCTTAGTATTTACAAACACACACACACACACACACACACACACACACACTCTTAGAGAGGGGAAATTTAACTTGAAGGGGTGGTGACTGGCTTAAAGGAAGTGAGAGAAGTGGAGCAGAGAGAGTTTGACATTCTTGAAAAAGATTGAAGTGTTTGGAACGAACTGATTAGATAAACTTTGAGATGAAATTGAGAGAACTGAAATCATAGTTGTTTATCTAACACTTCATTTCATACCAAAGACAAAAAACTTAATTTGTCCAATATACAGGAAATCTATAGAAACAAATGTTGTGCTCTTGAAATATATATTGTAAACATTTGCCACCTGTCACTATAAAGTTGTGCTTTGGAATAACAAACTGCTGCATCATTCCTAATTGTATACTAACTGACCTTAATAACTAAGAACTGTGAATATTTGAATCAACTTCATTGTTTCACCTGTCATCTTGTAATTTGTGGAAAAGGTATATAATAAAGTTACAAAAATATGTACATCCAAGTGCATAAAAATTGAAACCAATTATATATTCCTCTCTAGTCATATTTTAAAGAACAACTTTGAAAAGACTAATAAAAGGATAAGTACTCTTGATTCTAGATCATGCAAGTACCAGTCTAATGTATAGTGAAAAAGCCAACTTTCAATAGAGTTGTGGAACAAATAGAAGATTATGTACCTCTCAAACCATCTGAAGCCCAGACCAATCTAACCATCTGTAGTATGCTTTTCTGATTCTGACAATAACAAAACAATGAATCACATACATAAGGCACTTAATCATCCTCCATCCGTCCATCCGCCCCCCCTCATCCAAAATAAAAAAATAAAAAAATAAAATAAAAAAACAACCTGCTTTCCACTTCAGTTTGTCCAATGAAAGAGAGTCCCATATTTTTTTTAATCATAATCTATAAATTATTTCTTTATTTTCTCTCTTTCAGAAACATGATATTTCTCCCACCATCATACCAAATTGATGTCCCATTTTTTTTTTTAATGAAGTTGCTAGATTCACCTTTGGTATCTATCACGATTCATGTACCAATGTGCATTGGTAATACTATAGTGACGACGCTAAGGGCATTAGTTAAATGAAATCCCTTAGTGTTCGCACTTTAATTATTGCAACTTGCAAGTACACGTTGGAACTTGATAGATAGCAAAGGTGATATAAGTAATTTCGTAGAAGAAAGGCCATTCATTTTGGGATTAAAAAAGATTCAAAAAGGTGAATTTGGGAATGGGGGGGGGGGAGTGTAAACAATCTATATGAAATTTGAAATATGAAGAAGTCAAGTATGATATTAATATTTTATTTTATTTTAATTTTAATTTTTTGGAACGGAGGGAGTACAAACGTTCGTGCTAATGCCACCAAACCATATTACCAATTACCAGTATTTCTCTATATATCCCCTTTGCTTATTTAAATTTAAATTTTGGATGATAACCACTCTATCAACCATTATATATACCTGGGAACCAGTAAGAATGATCTGACTTTGAATTCGAGTCTTTATAGTATCAATCGGATGCATCATGCCTTCTCCAAAACCACCAGCAATAGCTCCCCATAAGAACTCCTTCCATACTATAAAGCATAAAACATAACAATCAAATCACATTCAGGCATACAAATTAAACGAAAAAGGGGGAAGAAACTGAGGATGAGAGAGATCAAGAGGAAGAAACCAAACCGAGAGAGAAACAGATGAATACACAGAGAGAGGAAGAGAGAACATAGATAGAAACAGATGAATACGCAGAGAGAGGAAGAGAAAGAAAGAGATAGAGAAAGAGATAGAGAAAGAATTTCTTACCTCAGCTCGCCGCCGGCCACTGCAGATGAAAGGCTGGAGAGTGAGAGACGTGGGTTTGGAGGGGGAAAGTTAGGCCCCAGACATAGAGATAGAGAAAGAGAGAGAGAGAGAAAGAATTCCTTACCTTAGATGAATTTCTTACCTCAGATTATGAAAGGGTAGCAGATGAGTGACCTTGAGCTGTTGTTGAGAGAGAAAAGGCTGGAGAGTGAGAGATGTGGGTTTGGAGGGGGAAAGTTAGGCACCAGACAAGGGTTGAGGAGACGAAAGTGGGGGGGGGGAGTTGGGGAACCACTCTCACACACTTGGGGTTGAAATTTGATACAGGCCGTCGAATCTCCGTAATTGAATGAATCTTAGCCTCTGAATAACTTTTGTCAATCGCGAGCGTGCGATACTGAGCTATATTTTATAGTAGATATATATTATTGTAAAAGTGATGTTTTATAAGAGGCGATTGTTCAGAAAGAAAAGGGTGACTGCTCATAATATTAATTGTAGGGGGTGACTTTGTAATAGTGAATTAAAAGTGGATAACTACTCTCACACATGTGAATGTAAGGGTGAATCACAACCGTTCAATTTTTTAAGATAATTTAATCTCAATCTCTAAATAGTTTTTGTTAATTACGAGTGTACGAGACTGACCTCTATTATATTATAGATAATAGCCAAACAAGTTATTATTCTATTAAAAATTCTTGAACTTTGTTACTTCAAAATAACATTTTCCTTCTTCAGTGGTGCTAGTCTCATCCTTTGATGTCATGGGTTATGTAGTTTTAAAGTCCCCGTTTTAAAATAATCACACTTGTAATGTTAGCACTATAGCTGAATCCATCAATATTTGTCAACTGAGCTCATTTTGCACCCTTAATGCTAGATTTATAAATAACAAGTATTCGATAAACATTTTGTTTAGGACTTTCATTTATTTAAAGTTGAAGAGTTTAACAAATAATAATAATAATCTTAAATGAAAATAGATCAAATTACTGTGATCATGATATTCAAGCCAACTTACAATGAACCAAGAGGCGAGAGGCGAGAGGCTATCAAGCTTGGTAGTGACTAGTGAAGAGCCATGATTGAAAATAGTTCAACTTTCACCTTTTAAGCCTAGTTGTTTGAAACCAGGCTATCAAGATATTCAAAATTCAAATCTTTTTCTTCCACGTTTTCTTAACTTACCAAACAGAGAAAAAGCTGAAATCCTGAATTACTGCTCTTTAGAACGCAATCTTCAACGTACCCCGTTCCCCCAACCCCAAATTTACATTACAAATTATACTATCACCATTCACCATATTCACATGAGAAATCAAAATTTAAAACCAAAAAGTTAAACAAACTACGTACTATGATAATGATAGAACTGATGTCGCCCTTCTTTGGTGTATAATATATATATATAATTGGAAAATTTCATTCATGATGTTGACAACGGCGACGACGATGATAAAGAGTTTAAACAAAATTCAAACGTCTTTGAACCCCTCTTTTCCACCACAAAATGTGCCAACAAATCCTTTGTTTCCACTAAATTTTCACTGCAAAGGAACTCATTACTGCTAATTCTTTCAACTTCCCGCTCAAATTCGTGAACGAAAACGTGGGTTTTGTCCCTCCCGCCTCTCTTGCTTCTGGCCAGTACACCGGCGGTGAATATCGCCGGCATCCTTCCGGGAGCTGCCGGGAAGAACCCACGTGGCCCGTCGATCAGAATTACATCCCATGCCATTTCGTAAATGTGATTGGGGAGATCGTTTATGGCTAATTTGCAGTCGGAAAAGAGGAGGTTCTGTACGGGCCGACACTCCTTTCTGAGCTCTGACTTGGAGTACTTCAACAATTCATACAAATCGCTTACCTTGGTAGTGAACTGAACATCGTAGGCCTCGATTTCAGGGTGTTTTTCCTCGAGTTTGGAGACCCAGTAGGCGCTTTCATCGATGAAGACTGTACGGCCTTGTGGGTTGAGAGCGTTCCAGAGGAGGGTTTCGTGAGTGAGACCGAAGATGAGGAAATTGCAGGGTCCGGAGCAGCGGCGAAGGACGGAGGCGATGGATTTGAGTTCGGCGGAGGACAAGCGGGAGGAGGAGAATGTGGAGTTAGGGGTGGGGCCAGCGTAATGGAGGAGGGCTTCGAAGACGGGTTTGGGTAGTGGATGGGTGGGGGCGGAGGTGGTGGATGTAGTGGAGACGGTGCCTCTAGTGGTGATTAGGGTGAGGGCGAAGGCGAGGGTGAACAAGGACAAGAAGGTAAAAAGCCAAATTCGGTGAGAGGCGGTGGCTGGCTTGTGGATGGAAGGGTGGAGGAGGATGAGCTTAGTGCCGGTCTTCATTTTTCAGTTTTCAGTTTCACAGAGAGTAATGGATCTGTGTAGGTGTGGAAAGGACAGAAAAATTCAGGAGGGAATTGGAAACTCGACACGAGTCACGAGGTTATTAATCAGGACGTGGGACCCAGAGGAAACAGTGGGCACAGCAGTGAGAAGTGTGATACGACGTCGTGAAGTGTACTTTGTAATTTGGCGAGAGAGAGGAATCAGCAGCAAATTATTGCGGGGATGAGGGAAGAGGTTGGAGAGAAAACAGGCATAAATCGGGGGTTGAGGTGGGGGTAGTGAGGAGCCATCAGGCTGAAGGGTGGGGTTCCGTTCTGGCCTATCCGCCTATGGGGAGGAAGGCTTTGGTTGGCGAATGGGTTTTTTATATTTTGGGTTTGATAAAATGTAATGAATGCTTTGCTTCTCTTCTCCAAAACGTACTTTAATGTCTTGGGTCTTTCGGGGAAAATGATTCATAACCATTGATGTTCTTACTTTTCCATAATGATTTTTCTTTTATAGTAATGCCACGAGTATCAAAAATTTTACGCCAAATAAGTGTAATCTCTCATGTCGCAGATGATGTGGTACAAAACAAATTAATGCATCACATGAAAATACTTCCTTTGGAGCAAAAATTTTGATATTATAAGTATCTATAACATTAGTACATTACTCCATAAATCTTTATATATATTCCGATCAAAGGTGGGTCTCATATATATATTTTTATTTTTGATTGTTTTTTTCTTTTTAAAAAGACGTGAGAAATGATCAAACCTAAAACCTCACATTTTGTAAACGTCAACTCCTAAACCACCCTTTTGAGTTGGTCTCATAAATTAAATAGGCGAAATTGTGAAAATATTTTTCTGAATAAAAAAATTACAAACAAAACAATATTTTATAAGCAAAAAATGGAATTTCGAAAAAACATGATGTAAGTGCAATATAGATTGTGCCCTCTTTTACCGTGTTTGGTACTATAAAAACTAAAGTATTAAAACTCGAGTAAACGAGTACAGAGCGCATATTAAAATGGAGCTATTGAAAACTAACACAAGTTGCATTGCACATTATTTTAACTAGGTGCTTTGACGTACCAATTCCTTCTAATAGAGGCTTACTTATTGATGTACATTGCACGAAGTCGGTCACGTGTCAAGTACATACGAGTATCATGTGTTAGTCACAAGCCAAGTACATGCGAGCATCATGCGCCAGTCACAAGCCTATTAACATTGAACTCACTTGTATAACAAACAGAGCTAACAAAATACCTGAGCACGAATCTTCATTATATCCCATCTAAACCTGGCCGAGTGTAGGCTATGCCTACTTGACCAGGGGGTCATGTCCTGGAACGATACTTGTCATCTTTTACACATCGGCATTAGCTGGGCAAAGTCACGCTCGCCCAGGCAAACGTCTGACCAAGACGATCAGAGACGTGTTATCCAAGATAGATCAAATGTCGTCTTATTTGAACATGATATTTACCTTATATGCTACGTGTATCACGCGGCCAAACGCATATCACCCCTACAAATTAGAAGTTTCTTTCCAATTTAATTGGCAACTGAGGAACCAACTCCTACAAGGATTCTACAACATTGGGACTTATATATATCCTTCTACAAACCCTAAATAAGATACACACTTTGTATAGTCTCGAACTTCTGTCAAATTACTTTGATTTCTTATTCTTACGCCAGAGTAGATTCGCAATGTTAAGTCATGCACTTCTACTAAGGTGTTTTTTCACAAGGTCAAATCTTACATTTTTACTGAGGTATTTTTTCGTGCATTTCTACTAAGGTGTTTTTTCGCAAGATCAAATCTTACACTTCTATTAAGATGTTTTTTCACGAGATCAAGCCTTCCACTTCTATCCTACAATCCAATCGAACCATACAAGACTGAAGTTTTGCCATATACAATTCGACCTTTTTGGCTTTCCATTAACGTTACCTCTGATTTTTAGGATACCGACGTTTTATAATTAATAAAGACTATGTATGCAAGACAAACATGGTCAAAATAAATTGAAAAAAGTGCTTTAAACGTTTATTAAAAAAAGAAGAAAAAAAGGAATATTTGATTTATTAAGTAATGAGTCATGAGTGGGGAGGGAAACAAAGTGTATTCTTTTTGACTACTTAAGATTCCCTTTTCCTAAACACTATGTTTCATTATTCAATTCAAAATGAAATACCCGTTACCATCAAAGAATAGTGATACTACTCCATCCATCTTCCATTTTAAAATTATTATCCAGTTTAATTTGGTACGTGGATTTAAAAATAATAATTAATTTAATTATTAATATTAGTTTGATATATATAATTTCTTTTAAATCTTATATATATATGATATATAATTAAAATATAATAAAAAAGTAATATAAAGTGAAATGTTGTCAAAAACTAAAAGTTTCAAATAAGACAATTATTTTAGAATAAATGAAATGTTATCCTAATTAAAGCATAACAATAATTTTAGGGCTGAATGAGTACCATTTTTTTTAATGTTTCACTTAAGCGGTGTATTTTCAAAAAAATATGTTTTCAATCTCAAAAAAAAAAAAAATTATTTTCCATATGCGATATAAACATCTTAATTTTGCACTTGTACTTTTGTAGTTTTTTAACCAAAAAAACTTTATTAATATATTTTTTAATTATTTAATTTTTTCAAACGTGAATTTTTTTAGGTACTAGTAATTAGTATGGTTCAATGGGAAAGAAAATTAGAAAGTGTCATCCATATCATTTCAAAAACATAATTTTGGGTGTACCTACTAGGGGTGTAAATCAGAACCACCGAATCACGGAACCGAACCAAATTAAACTAGTCGGTTTGGTTCGGTTTTGGTCGAAGGCGGTTCAATTTCGGTTTCAAAAATTAGAAAACCGTTCGATTTACGGTTTTTGGTATCGAACCAAACCAACATATATATTTTTATTTATTTATTATCTAATATATATTATATTACATTTGTTAACTATTTTAAACCATCGGATAATCTTATATGCATAATCTAGGCATTTGATTTAGTCATATATATATATATATATAGACACACACACACATACTAAACCAAACAAAATCTTGATTGTTGAAGAACTATTATTTCTTCATTGATTGTGTTTATTTTAGAATTTGTATTGTTTTCCTTATGATAATTTGTTGTTAGTTGGTTATTTCGTAATTTTGATATTAATTTCAAATTAAAATCTTATTTTTATTGTTAGTTTTAATGTTGGTTAATTTGATTAAAAATAATTTATATAAACCACAAAACCAAACTAACCAGGTGGTTCGGTTCAGTTCAGTTTAAGATTTTTTGAACCAATAGGGGACGGTTCGATTTGTGGTTTTGGCATAAACAAAACCAAACCGAACCACTTACACCCTTAACCCACATACATAGATCTTTCGAACATCTCACATTCTCACAACACCTTGAGTTTAATGATATGGCTATATTCCTCCATATATTATGGAGTTATAATTTTTCCATTGATAAAACTAGCTTATTAACACGAGTCTCTCTAGATAATGCATCTTCATTTTACTAAGAACTACATTTTTTTAATATTGTCATTTGTAAACACCTCAATTTCGTACTTCTACGTTACGATATCCTAAAAAATATAATTTACAAATTAAATGTAGTAACGAAAGTTACTTCCGTTACATTTCAGGGAAACTAGAACTTAACAGAGGAGGACCAAAGATCAGATGGTCGTTCAAATTAATGACAGCCATAGGGTGTTAGTACAAAAATAAATCTCAACCTCTGAATAGTCATAATCAATTACACACATATGAAGGAAACCGTTTAATAATATAGATTACAAGAATATTTATCAAATCTTAATGTTCCCCTCAAGATGGAGAGAGAATATCACGAAGTCCCACCTTGCCACGCAACGTCACAAACGGATCCTTCCCCATTGCTTTCGTGAGACATCAGGAAGCGAGTAGGAATAAGGAAAAGGACTAACCAAACATGCTTGCAATTTTTCTCCAGCCATGTGACAGTTTATTTCAATGTGCTTCATACGTTCATGGGAAATGGGATTAGCTGCAATATGTAAAGCTGCTTGATTGTTACAATTTAGTGGTGTTAGAGCTAGTTATGAAAACTTCAAATCTTGTAAAATGTAGCAAAACCAAGTTAGTTCCAAACATGTATTCGCCATAGCTCGATATTCCGCCTCTGCAGATGATCGAGAAACATTAACATGTTTCTTGGATTTCCATGAAATGAGTGAATTCCCAAGAAATATACAGTACCATGTAACTAATATTCTAGTGGCGCGACAACCAGCCCAATCAGAATAGCAAAAAGATTTTAATGTTAGATTGTTACGACAGTAGCAACAGCCTTGTCAGGAGTGCCTCTTATGTATTTGAGAATTCGTAGAGCTGCATCCCAATGAGGCTTTCGAGGTTCTTGTATGAATTGGCTCAACACTCAAACTAAGTATATTATATCTGGTCTTATGACGGTGAGATAGATTAGTCGTCCAACCAATCTTCTGTACTTAGTTGGAACATTCAGCAATGTACCTTCTGTGACGGTTAGTTTCAAGTTTTGTTCCATTAGAAATTGTTTAAGGCGTGGGCCTATAAGTCCAGAATCTAGCAAAATGTCTAAAGCACACTTTTTTGTGACATGTGGATACCTTTTTTAGAACGTGCAAATTAAATTCCAAAGAAATACTTTAAGTCTCTGAGATCCTTAACGCGAAAGTGCTTGAGAAGGAACTCTATGAGTCATTTTATTTCTTGAATGTTGTTGCCTATGAGAAAGATGTCATCAATATATATGAGAATTGTAGTTAATGAAGTACCTCGAGCTCATGTAAAATAGGAATAATTTGCTTTTGATTGTTGGCAGTCGGTCTTTTGAATGGTGTCTCAAAACGTAAAAAAAAATTGGAATTGAATTTGATCCCGCACAGGAACTTGTTGAGACGACGTACCATATTCTCCCACTATCGTGTCCTTGTGGGGGTTACATACATACAATTTCATGTAAGTCACCATGAAGAAAAACATTTTGAACACGTAATTGGTGTGTAAACCAATTTCGAGCAACAACAACAGTGAGAAGACAATAGTGTAGTGAGTTTGGCTGTTGCCTGCTGGAGAGAATGTTTCGTGATAATCAATGCCATGAACTTGAATATATCTTTTAGCAACGAGACGAGCTTTGTAGCGATCGATGGTTCCATTAGACTTGTACTTGATTTTGTAAACCCATTTGCAACCAATTGGTTTGTGTCCAGGAGGAAGGGAAACAAGACTCTATGTATTATTTTGTTGTAATGTTATCAATTCTAAATTTATTGCTTCTTGCCAATGTGGATCAAAGATAGCTTGGGCATAAGTCTTAGGCTCTTTATGTCCTATTATGTTAGCTAGAAAGATATGATTGGTTGGAAACATGCGATATGAAAAGTGCAAGAGCAAAATAGACATGACCTATTTTAGTCTTGTTCTCACCTTTCTTGGTCCTAAAGTTTTGGTGGAAATTTGGAAACAAAATCTTTAGATGCATTTTTTTGGAAACAAAATATTCATAAGAATTTTGGTTTTCTTGGTCCTAAAGTTTAGGAGAATTTTTGGACACAAAATCTTTGCAAAAATCCTTTCCTAAAACCGTGCCTTAGAGTCCTTGTTCATTTGGTAATAGAATCTAGTGATTATGATAGTTTATTTAATTACTAATTCTAATCATTTTCCATATTGGAGTTTGTTTCCTTCTTTATGTGTAGGTCTCCTTTGTGGTATAAATAAGGGTCTTGGGCAGAGGAAGAAGAAATACAGATTGAGAGAGAGCAGAGCAGCAAATTCATATCAAAAAGAGAGATTTCAGAATTCTAGCTTTGCTGATTTTGAATGTAGCTCCGGATGCGGCAACTATAGAAGCTACATCAGGAACTACGTTGGTTTGCTGGAACTGTTTGTCTTCCTAGCGATTCTAGGAAGCTGATTTTTTTCCCACGTTTTCTTTACCTGTTTTTCTGTGGGTTTTTGCTCTCCAAGACTTGTTGTCTTGTGAGAGTGTTTGGTTTGGTGATTTCACATAGTTTTTGTAAAACAATTCATCTTTTTAAGTGAGATCTTTTTGTCCATAAGGCTAGATCTACAAGCATAGGCTTGTAGGTTGTTTGATAAACGTTTGTGCTTAATTCGTGCTTTAGTTTTAAAGTCTTATGCTGTTTATTGTTTTTCTGACCAATGCACCTTCCAGTGTAGCTTTTGTACAAGCTACATTGGGAACTGCATTGAAAGTTTGGTAAATCCTAACTACTTGTGTTCTTACAATTGGTATCAGAGCCTTCTGTTGACACCACTAAGAGTTGATTTTGGTTGTAGCCATGATAGATTCTCAATATGAGAATGTTGTTCATCCTCCTACCTTGACTAATGTTAATTATTCAATTTGGAAAGTCAAGATGTGTATCTTCATCAAATCAATTGATGAGAAAGCGTGGTTTGCTGTTCTGAATGGTTGGACTCCCCCTAAGACTACTGATAATGATGGTGATGTTAAAATCACTAGTGAGGCAAATTGGACCACTCAAGATAGAACCATTGCTTCGTTTAATTCTAAGGCTCTTTCAGCCATATACAAGGCCTTAGATGCCAACACCTTCAGAGTTATTGTAAATTATGACTCTGCCAAGGATGTTTGGGATGCCCTTCAAACCTTATGTGAAGGTCCTGCTAGTGTTCGTGCTTCAAAATTTAGAATGCTTACTACTCAATTTGAGAACACTAGAATGAATGAAGATGAAGATATTATGTCTTACTATGCTAGATTACTTGATATATCTAATACTACTCTTGCTTTAGGTGATCCTATCACCAATGATCATCTTGTTAGCAAGATGATGCGCACTTTGCCTGAAAGATTTAATGCCAAAATCTGTGATATTGAGGAAGCTCATGGCATTGACAAAATTGGTTTTGAAAAACTAGCTGGTATTCTTCAAAATTTTGAACTAAACACAATGAGCAAATAAAGAACAAAGGCAAAGGTGCATAATCTTTTACTCATTCTGTGGAAAGTATTGTTTTTCCTTTTGTTGTTGATATCTCTTTTGAATTGATTGAATTGCATAAGGAGATTGAGGAATCTGATTTTGGTGAGGACTCAATGGATATTTTAACAACAAAGTTTAAAATTATTTTGAAAGCAAAGGGACAAAACAGATCTCCATCTTCTATCACCAAAATAGTTTTTAAAACTGAGCCTAGTAAATTTCTTCCCAAAGAAAGTTCTTTTCAAACCCCTAAAAAATCTTTTACCAATCCTTTTGCTAAACAACCTACATCTAGAAGTAAAAATATTGATTCTATTCAATGTAGGGCTTGTCAAGGGTTTGGGCATTATGCTAATCAATGTGCTAATACTTTGAGAAAGAAGGGTTTGAATTTTTCTGCTACTTTGAGTGATAGTGATGATGAAGATCCAGGTGATCTCATCACTCTCAATAATGTACACAACTCTCCATCTGATTTTGCTGGATTTTCAGCCAATGTACCTTCGAATGTAGCTTCCTCACAAACTACATCGGAAGCTACATTGGACAGAAGTTGTGATGACTTTTGCTGCTTTAACTCTTCTGTTACTGAAGATGGTGAAGAACCTGAATCGGAACTGCTGGAAGCCTATAAGGAGTTGTACAAGGACTGGAAAAAGAGGGCTCTTCAAGTTACATTGCTTGGAAAGACAAATGATACACTAAAAAAGGTAAATGAAGATTAGAAGGAATGTATCACAAGGCTGGAATGTTTGCTGACCAGGAAGGATGCGGAGATTGAAGATCTGAAAGAAGAACTCATCAAAGACAATGAAACCTTGGAAAAATGGAATTCAAACTGACACAAAGTGGATGATATGTTAAAGTCTGGGCTTGGATTTCTCCCAAAGATGTTTGTTAAAGAAGGTGAAGGTACTTCTACTGAACCAAATCAGCCCCCACAAAATTTTTAGAACCCAAACTTCTTTGAAAAACCAAAACTTAGAAGGAGAAATTTTGTGTGCCACTACTGTCATAAACCTGGACATATTCAGCCCTTTTGTTACCTAAAAAAGGCTGTCTATAATGAGGAGGTTAGGCAAGCTTACCTACTTCGTAACTAAGTGCAGCATCCAATGTAGCAACATCCGAAGCTACATCCAAAGCTACATCGACCCAAAATGTTCAGAAAAGTTTGGGTTCCTAAAAGACAGTTAGAATTTGTTCCAGAATCACAGAATTTAGAAGTTGAAAGTTCTAAAAATTCAGCAAATGCGGATGCAGCTCCGGATGTAGCTACATCACAAGCTACATCAGAAGCTACATTGGTCAAAACTTTTGCAAAAGCTGAAACTGAATCCTAAAATGCTGAAACTGATCCCACTGTGACTGATCAAAGCCACGATATTCCAAGCCGCATACAGAAAAATCATCCAATCTCTCAAGTGATAGGTAATATTCATGATGGCATATACACAAGGGGATGCGGTAAGGTTGATTCTCACAAATTAGCGTGCTTATCAAAATATTTTTGAGAGAAGCCTTGTTACTTTTAGTAGTTAGTTTAATTTAGATTTTCTTTTTATCAGAAAATTTTTCTAGAGTCCATTTTTTTTGCTTTTATTGCATGCTTTTTAGATATGACTCTAGAACTTTTATGGCTACTCCAAATGATCAAAGATTATGGGCTACACATTGATGTGTTAACCTTATATTTTGATAACACCTATGCAATTTGTATAACACAAAAATTCAGTTCAACATTCTCGAACAAAACACATTGATATAAGACACCACTTTATTAGAGACATGGTTGAATAAGGAATTGTTTGCATTGAATATGTTGGGACTGAAAATCAACTTGCTGATATATTTGCCAAGAGTCTTGATTTTGAGAGATTTTCCAATCTTTGGAAATCTCTTGTGTTATGTGTGTCATTTGACTTTACACTTAGTTTTTTTAAAAAAATTAGGCATGATTGCATTTTGTATTTAGAGGGCACTCTAGATCATTGACTCATATATTTGTGCCTTTTATTGTTGCTTGGGAATTGCATTCAAAATCAATTGTGATGATTCTCACTCTCTCCCAGTTCTTGAGCATGTTTGAAGTCCATAAAGGAAAGAGTTACCTTATAGTACAAGGGTTGTAACATCTTATCTTGGTACTATGGAACTTTGGTTTTCGTATGTTGATCTTGAGCAAAATGAATACCCTTGGAAAAGTGTGAAAGCAACCTAAAGGAAAAGAGCTACCTATGAACAAGGTTTGTTGCCATTCTCTCTTGGGACTATGAATCTTTGGATTTCATGGGTTGATCATGTGCAAAATGGCTTCCCTTGGTAAATAGTGTGAAAGGTTCCAAGTGGCATGTTTTTATAGCTTGAAATAAAGTAGAGCTATATTCCTAGGGACATAAAGTACCTATAGATTTTTGTTATGAAAAATTTATGATCTTGGGAGAGAAATCTGGTTGAGAAAACAAAAAAATGCAAAATTGAACATAAAATCACAATTTTGGCGAATGCATCTCTCAATGCAGCTACATCAGGAACTACATCCTTTGATCTGGTCTTTATCACTTGTGTGTGATTGCATTTATTATTCTTTTGCCTAGCTTTTAGTTATCATGTTTTTAGGCATAAAATTTTAGGACATGCATTGTTGGTAAGGATATCAGCTTGGTGAAATTTTGTCATAAAATAAACTGTGCAAATCAATTTCCAAAAATCTCCATGTTGAAATTTTTTTAGTGGATGTCTAATTTTTTGTTGGAACTAAGAGGTATTGAATCTGGATATGAGGTGTTCAGTCATTGCTAGGGGTGTGATCAAGTCATAGTGAACACTTAATTGTGTTTTTCAAAATCTTGGATTTTTGAGAATTCTTATAAGATTGTTTATCCCTTTTCCTTCTTCGATCAAATAGGGGAAGAGAGATCAAGTGTTTCTGGTAATGATGATGAATCTGATTCCTTGTAGATTCAACATGTTTGTTTTGTATGCATGTGATTGCATCATTGGTATATTCTGATTTGTGCTTAGTAAATGATTTCTAATTGTATACCTTGCACAAATTCAGGGGGAGATGAGATTTACTAACCAATGCAGGTTAGATGGTTTGATTGATGTTGAATAAACACTTGTCATTTGATTTGACTTGAAAGGTTCAACAAAGGGGGAGATTGTAAGGGCAAAATAGGCATGACCTCTTTTGGTCTTGTTCTCATTTTTCTTGGTCCTAAAGTTTTGGTGGATATTTGGAAACAAAATCTTTAGATGCGTTTTTTTGGAAACAAAATATTCATAAGATTTTTGGTTTTCTTGGTCCTAAAGTTTAGGAGTATTTTTGGACACAAAATCTTTGCAAAAATCTTTTCCTAAAACCGTACCTTAGAGTCCTTGTCCATTTGGTAGTATAATCTAGTAATTATGGTAGTTTATTTAATTACTAATTCTAATCATTTTCCATATTGGAGTTCGTTTCCTTTTTTATGTGTAGGTCTCCTTTGTGGTATAAATAAGGGTCTTGGGTAGAGGAAGAAGAAGTGCAGATTGAGAGAGAGCGGAGCAGCAAATTCAGATCAAAAAGAGAGATTTCAGAATTCCAGCTTTGCTGATTTTGAATATAGCTTCGGATGCGGCAACTATAGAAGATACATCAGGAAGTACATTGGTTTGCTGGAACTGTTTGTCTTCCTAGCGATTCTAGGAAGCTGATTTTTTCTTCCCACGTTTTCTTTACTTGTTTTTATGTGGGTTTTTTCTCTCCAAGACTTGTTGTCTTGTGAGAGTGTTTGGTTTGGTGATTTCAAATAGTTTTTGTAAAACAATTCATCTTTTTAAGTGAAATCTTTTTGGCCATAAGGCTAGATCTACAAGTATAGGCTTGTAGGTTGTTTGGTAAACGTTTGTGCTTATTTCGTGCTTTAGTTTTTCAGTCTTTCGCTGTTTATTGTTTTTCTGACCAATGCACCTTCCAGTGTAGCTTCTGTACAAGCTACATTGGGAACTACATTGACAGTTTGGTGAATTCTAGCTACTTGTGTTCTTACAAAAAGAAATGAGAAAAACAATACCAAGTACTTGATGGACTTGACTTTGAAGTTGAGTGATTGACTTGAGATGTCTGCACATAGTCTTTCTGCCATGTCGGAGTCTTCTTAGGAAAGGTCAAATGTTTCACGGGAGGGAAAAGGGGGAGTAGGTTCAATAGTCTTTATGTCATCTCTGTTAGATTGATTAAAAAAATTAAAAACCCAAACAACCACAATTGGGAAAAGCCTTATATCGTCTACCATCGGCCTACGCTCTATTGTCTTCACAAATCACCCACCATTTGTGGCAACCACCACCAGCCTCTCATGCCCATACCCATTTCTACCATGGAGCTGCCCAATTGAAACAAATTTGGTCATGCTATTGTCTCCGGTGGCCTCTTCTTTCACCCCTAGGTCAATTTTTCTCTCTTTTTGTCTCTTTCTCTCTCTCACTGTCTCTCTTTATCTCTATCTCTCTCTGTTTTCAGTGCCTCTGAAATTTCCATTTCCCCCATTCTATTCCAACTCTTTCGACGTTTTTGGAGAGGAATTTCGATGATGAGGTGGCGGTGTGGAGGAGAATGACACGTGGCCACTGAAAAAAGGGAAGTGGGTGGTTTTGATTGTTTGTGTGTATGTTTTGAGTTGAATAATTGGTTGCGTTGTTGATGCAATCGGTGGCTACATCATCTTTTGCATTGATCCATGTTATGATTTGAGCAATTGTATTAAAAAAAACTTGTTGAAAAAGCTTCTACCGTCATTTGTGACTCTACCCGACTTGAGGATTTGTCTTGTGGTTTTTGACGCCATAGGAACACTTTTGTAAAATAAAAATATTAAAAAAAACGCCACATTGATAGCTCTCTTGTCTGATTATCAATAACATCAACGGGTAGTTTTTTTCTTTTTTTAACCACCTTTCGGCTAAATAGTAAGTGCACACAAAATGGTGTCACCAACCAATAAACATCTATATATATATATAAAGAAAAAGTTTCTAAAAGTGGAACTTCCCGCCAAAATTCCATTGCCAAAAACAGAATGCAATTAATTAAGTTATGAAAAGGTAATATTATAATATGAATCCCGCACGGATTCTAGGTCATTAGGGGCCTATAAATATCCCTCCATAACTACAAATAAGGTACACACTCTTTCTTGAGCTTAGAAACTCTGTCAAATTGCTTTTTGACTATCTCCTACGATACTTACTCTCACGTCGGAGGGGTTTCGCGAGGCCCAGCCTTGCACTTCCACTCAGGTTTTCTGTGCTCACAGCTAGGTTCAAGGAAGCAAATTCAAGCCCAGATATCCAACCCAACACACGAACCACCCAAGCTGTGATTTTGCCACATCAGTTTGGTTCCATTACCGGGAACGAAGTTTCAACATTTTCTTCAAGTTTTTTCCGATGTAAGTTTCCAGAAATCTTCTTATTGCAATGGCCGGTAAGGGTAGCAAGCATCATGCCACCGTCAGTAACCACCAGGCCGGAAGATTTCAGGCTGGAAACAATAATCCACTACCTCTGGTTGATTTACCACCAAGGGCACCCCAAGGGGTGCAAAGGAGAAATCAGAAGGTGGCTGCTTGGCACGCAACTCATGGTAATGATGTGCCATATGTTGAGGAGCAGTTGTCCCAACATGCCAGCCAGAGCCACGCCAGCCAACGCGATGCCATGCAGGTTATCAATGAGAAGCGTGATGCTCGCGCATTAGATCTTAGGACGCAGTTAAACCGCCAGCGGGAGAATGGCCAAGATAGCCACATGAGCTTGCCCGGGCAGAATCCCGACCAACAAGCTGCTGCTCTGCAAGTCCAGGCAGAGTATTATAACAAGATGTATGCGCTGAACCAGCAACTGCTTGCCTTGGGCCATGCCCCGGTTCCAGTTGCAGATTTGGTGCTGCCCGCTCTCAGCAATCCAGCACTTATTGGCGATGGCCATGCCTCCCAACATTTGCCCACTCTAAGCAGACGGATCCCATCCGTCATTCACGTACCATCAGAGAGAGCTGAGGCGGTGAAACAAGCAGATGACCAGGCGGAGAGTAGATACAGCCGTCATAATCTCTCTCACAGACACCATCATCGGCAAGAATACCGTGCTCGGGAAGATAGCCATAGCCACCGTAGGGCCCGTGAGTGTGCAGAAGCAGATCCGCAACGGCCAAGATATAGAGCACGTGTCGAGCAGGAAGCTGAAGCTTCTTATGAGCCAACTCTTTGCCCACATGTGCGCAGCCACCAATCAGACCCTGCTCGCTCTTCCAGACTCACGATGGACGCAGAGAGACGACTGTCCGAGAGAATGGAGGCCATGAAAAGGGACATGGCCAAACAGATGGCTAATCTAGTCGTGGCCAAGCCCGGCTATGAAGCTACTAAGCCACTGGAGGGTAGCCTGTTCATTCCAGAGATTGAGAATGCGCCACCCCGCAAGGGGTTATCTTCCTGCAATTCGAGAAGTACTTTGGGAAGACGCGGACAAGCGACTGGCTCCGTTCATTCGAGGCACAGATTTGAATGGTCACCGATGTGGAAGCCTTGAAGATGTGGGCATTTGAGGGAGCTCTTCAGGGAAAGGCACAAGCATGGTTGGGCAGAGTTCCCCGTGGATCGATTAGCAGCTGGGCAATGCTCCGGGAAAAGTTCTTGGAGGAGTTCGGCACAGCGGGCCCAACCCCCAAAAATCGTTTTGACCTTGCCAAAATCAAGCAAGGTGACAACGAATCCTACCGCAGCTACCTGAAGAGATTCGAGGAGATGCTCGATCAGGTGACCCCAACCAGTGACCCATAAATCACATTCTGCTATCTAAACAACATGAAAGGCAGGGCCACTGAAGACAATGCTAGCAATGAATCCAGGGGCTTCGAAAGCAGAGCTGCTAGCAAGTTCCCATCTCTTCTGCTCGACTGAGAGTGTCAAGGGAGACAAAGCCAAAAACAAAGACAAGGCTCAGGACAGCTTGGCCACGCCAGCAGACCAGAGCCCGGAAGGCAACAACCGCCCACGCAGAGATAGGAAGAGATCGTCTACCCCCAGAGAGAGATTTAGGGAGGCACAGTTCACCTCGCTAAACATAATGCGGGAAGAGATTATGTTCCAAATTGGGGATGCGCTGCCAGTCCCTTATCCGCTTGACCCTGAGCTCGCTCACACCAGGGACAACACGAAGTACTGTGATTACCATTATAGTAACAGCCACACTACCGAGGAATGCTTTATGTTGAAACGGGAGATACAAAAGCTGATCAATGCAGGCAAATTGGACCGCTTCAAAAGGGATCAAGGTGCGAACAACAATGCCAATAATGACCAACAAGGAAGACCCCCAAGAGGAAGAGGCGGCCAGGCCCCTCAGATCCGAGGGTTGATCAATGTGATTCAGGAGGATCTCCCGTCTAACACACATCTTCGGAAACACATCTATTCCTTGTCTAATGCTGTCAATACACCAGCCATACAGCGGGCAGGAAAGTAGAGTATCTGCTTTACTCGCAGCGAGCTGGCAAGAACTCCTTTGGCGTCCGAGCAACCACTGGTTATTTCTTGTTTGGTGAACGACTGGCAAGTTCACAGGGTGCTGCTCGACACTAAAGCATGTAGAGACATTATGTACTACTCCTACTTCAAAGAATTGGAACTACCAGACGCCAGGCTCAAGCCTTATCTGTGGAAGCTGGAGGGGTTCACCAATCACCAAGTAAACATCAAGGGTACTATCAAGTTGGAGGTATTTATGGGTGATGGGGCACAAACCCAGATAGAGATGATCACATTCTTAGTGATCGATCTAAAATCCGCGTACAACTGCATTTTGGGTGCTCCGGCAATGGCCAAGTTTCAGATGATCATCTCCATCCCCCACTAGAAGGCTAAATTCTATACCGAGGATGGAGTGGGCATCCTCAACAACAAGCCCCGGGTAATGTGGGAATATGTTCGAGATTCCCGAAGAAGCGAACCGATCGTGACATTCCCCCCCCATAACGACTCGAAAAGAGGGCCCCACCGACACTGCCTCAGCCTCCATCCTCATAAACAACATCGAGCTCGGGGAAACTTCTGAAGCGGCTGATCCCATGGAAACAGAGGATCCCGAGCAAGCCCCGACACCACTGCCCCCCAGGTGCAAGGCTAAACGCCTCGAGCCGTAAGACATTGAGATGGATACTCTGCAAGTTCGCGATGAGCCCGATATTCAGCCAGAGGGCGAGCTGGAAGAGATAATCATCAACCCCGCCTACCCCGAGTAGAAAATTAAAATCGGGAAAGCCATGCCTCTCGAAGCTCAGGAAAGGTTAATCGAGCTGTTAAAGAGTACCCTGGATGTGTTCGCCTAGACTGTCGAGGACATGCAAGGTATCAGTGAGAGTGTCGCATGCCATGACTTAAACGTCGATCCGACTTTTCACCCCATTCAGCAGCGGCCAAGGCAATACTCCCCTGAGAAAAATGCGGCCATCAAAGCAGAGGTCGAGAAGCTTCTAAAAGCGGATATCATCGAAGAAATCCAGTACCCGACCTGGCTGGCAAACGTAGTAATGGTCAAGAAGGCCAATGACAAATGGCGAATGTGTGTTGACTTCACGAGCCTGAACAAAGCTTGCCCGAAAGACTGCTATCCGCTGCTCCGCATAGATGTGCTCATAGACTCCATAGCCGGGTTCAAAATGCTAAGCTTCCTGGATGCCTACTCAGGGTACCACCAGGTCAAGATGAACGAGCAAGACAAGGCCATGACAGCCTTTTCCGAGCGGGGCCTTTACTGTTACAAGATGATGCTCTTCGGGCTGAAGAATGCAGGGGCTACCTATCAGCGCATGGTCAACAAAGTCTTTGGCTCTCAGCTCGGCAGAAACATGAAGGCGTACATAGATGACATGGTCATCAAAACAAAAGGCCGCGACCATACTCTTGGCCTGGCAGAAACGTTTGCCAATCTGCGCAAACATAACATGAAGCTGAACTCGAGCAGGTGCGCCTTCGAGGTCCGAGCAGGAAAGTTCCTCGGGTTCTTGGTCAACCAACGTAGAATAGAGGCGAACCCGGAGAAGATCCAGGCCTTACTCGACATGGAGCAGCCTTACTGTATCAAGCACATCCAGCAGCTAAACAGCAGAGCCATCGTCCTTGGTCGCTTCATCTCCCGATCAACGGAAAAATGCCTCCCATTCTTCAAGGTCCTGCGCGGCAACAAGGGTTTTGAGTGGAATGCAGATTGTGCCAAAGCCCTCGAGTAGCTCAGGGAATATCTTGGCAAACCACCTCTCCTTGGTAGCCCCGTGCCCGGTGAGCCTTTATATGTGTATTTAGTAGCCACAGACCAGGTCGTGGCTGCTGGTTTAGTTAGGGAGGAGCTAGACATTAAAAAACCTGTGTACTATGTATCAAAGGCCCCCAGTCCTGTTGAGGGTCGTTATTTTAATGTAGAAAAATTAGCTTACTCGCTTGTCAAAGCTGCCCGAAAATCAAGGGCTTATTTTTCTGCACATGTAATCATAGTATACACAGACGCACCACTGGTCAAAGTTCTCCACAAGCCCGACTCATCGACAGACTGCTCAACTGGTCAATTGAGCTCACAGAGTTCCACATAGACTACTTGCCCAGGCAAGCAATCAAGGCTCAAGCCTTGGCCGATTTTTGTAGAAACAAGCTTCACCCAAAGAAGAAGAACATGAGGCCCGGCCGAGTCCGGCACAAGCAATGCCACAACCTGGCCATCGTTGGGATCTTTATGTGGATGGAGCAGCGAGCAAAGTCGGGAGCGGAACTGACATCCTTCTCATAGCTCCCGATGAAAACAAAGAGTTCGAGCTGGCACTTCGATTCAAATTCCTCGCCTCAAATAACGTTGCCGAGTATGAAGCAATGATCGCCGGTCTTGAGGTCGCGGCTGACATGGGCGTAGAAGCGATCACAGTGTACTCGGATTCACAACTAGTAGTGAACCAAGTCCAAGGGGAATACATGGTGCATCACCCTTCCCTGGTCAAATACTGCGAGCTTGTCAAAGAAATCTTGAAGAATTTCAAGTTCTGGGAGATCATCAGATTGATCGCGCCGACAATATGCGAGCAGACTACTTGTCCAAGATCGCTGAGGCAAACCTAGCACTGTTAAATCCCTCAGTAATGATTGAGCATCTGGAAACTCCAGCCATTGATAGGCCAGTAGTCATGGAGATCGAGCCAGTGACCAGAAGTTGGATTGATGACTACAAGGACTACATCGAATAAGGAGTCCTCCCAGCGGACAAAGTTAAAGCCACCACAGTCAGAAGTCAAGCTTGCCGATACTCGGTAGTCGGGGGAATCCTGTATAAGCGATCTAAGGTCAGACCTACGGCCCGTGCCAAGCTCCCCGGCTAACTGAGGGGGTTTTATATGAGGTACATGAAGGGGAATGTGGCGGCCACCCGGGCACCCGAGCTCTAGCAGAAAGAGTTTTTGCGCGGGGTATTACTGGATAACCCTCAGAAGGGATGCAGAGAAGTATGTCCGCGAGTGTGACAAGTGCCAACGATATGCGGACATACCAAGGCTTCCATCCACCGTACAAACTCCAGTCGTTGCGGCCTGGCCCTTCGACATGTGGGGAATCGATTTGATCGGCCCATTCCCGCTAGCACAATGCAAGTACAAGTATGCAGTGGTCACCATAGACTACTTTACAAAGTGGATCGAAGCAAAGCCCTTGGCTAAAATTTCAGAGGCAAATGTCATCAAGTTTGTCCACGATCAAGTATGGTGCAGGTTCGAACGCCCGAGCAATTATCTCCGATCACGGCACCCAATTCTCGGACAAATTCACAGCTGAGTGTGCTCGCCTAGGCGTCAAACATTGGCAATCATCCGTCGCTTACCCTCAAGGTAACGGCCAAGAAGAGGCCGGGAACAAACAGGTGTTGCATGCACTAAAAAGAAACCTAGAGGGGCGAGCTGGAAAATGGGCAGAGGAACTGCAGTCGGCCTTGTGGGCGGTCAGAACCACTGTCCGAGGACCAACCGGGGAAACTCCGTTTGCACTTACCTATGGATCTGAAGCAATGATCCCGGTAGAAATGGCCTTGCCTAGCTATCGAGTTTCCCATTACATCGAGCAGAACAATCAGTTTACCCGGACAATAGACCTTGATTTGCTTGAAGAAAGAAGGCTGGATGCATGACTTAGGATGATCAACTACAAGCAGCGAGCAAAGGCTCATCATGACAAAAGGGTTCGAGGTAGAGCTTTCATGGCTGGAGACTGGGTACTCAAAAGATTGAGGTAACGGGTCAACGGGCAGAACGGGGAAAGCTATCGCCTAATTGGGAAGGCCCTTTTCAAGTCACTGGCATAGTCAGAGAGGGCACCTATACACTTCGAACTTAGGAAGGGAAATACTTGAAGCATCCTTGGCATGCAAATCACCTAAAAAAGTACTATCCCTAAGTCGGTCCTCAATACACAAACGGGCAAGACCTCAGTCCTGTTGAGGGTCGCTATTATTAATCAATAAAAGGCAAGTTTTTTACATGTTATTCGTTTAAATTATTACAAAGTTATTTATCAACTGTATGGGGATTGCTTGATAAAATCTATTCGCCCGGCGAGTAAATAGGGTCATGCCCGGTTAACCTTCATCCACTCACGAGTATTAGTGAGCTTATCCTCTCTGTGAGTAAGATGGGGCCATGTCCGGTTCACATACTAGGATGCCCGCCAGGTGGTAGGGGCCCTGCCCATAAGGTAGCGGCTAACTATCTCGGATTCCTATAGTGACCGAGCAACCTTGTTAGTCGTATATCTCTATACTTAGTTGACATACTAGCAGCGGCTTCGACGCACAAACGTTGAATAGGCCAAGCTCGGTTAGCTAGTCGCCGCTCGAGTTGAGCCATGCCCGCCAGTCTTCAGATGCTCGCCCAGGCGATAGGGGCCATGCCCGCCAAAGCCTGGCAAGCCGAACCAAGCACTCATACTGGGTATCTGCCCGGGTAACCTCTCAACTTAAATAATAGGTTTGCTTAATTAGCCTTGTTATTTTTAAGTTGATAATTACAAGTTATTTATGCTCGACATATTTATGGGGAATACCTGTACTTGTACTAATCTATGGTAAGAGAAATACGAGTAAGAAAACAATTATCGAGCAAAATCAAAACAGAATCAAAAAATCGGCATACAAGCAAAAAAGCGGTTGCCAAATAAAAGTTGCTTTCTATTCATGATAAGAGAGGAGTTACAATCAAAAAGGTCAACAAAAATGGTGGCTGGTAGTACAAAATGATAGACCCTAGGCTAAGCGATCGAGTTTGCTGCGGAGGGGAGACCTTTAAGGGAAGCA